>CAJNDT010005146.1:314544-577445 GCA_905221615.1 Symbiodinium sp. CCMP2592 | reverse complement strand
GTCGAGACGATCATGCGTTCTAAAGCTTTCATACATCATCGCAATGATTTGTCGTCCTTTGATGATCTTCCCTTCGGGCCTGCTGATGTAATCGTTGGCTTTCCGGTTCACCTCCAGGTACAGGTCAGCAGATTTGTCACCACCAGCACGTAGCATTGCGACCATTGCGATCCCCAATTTGACGTCTACGCTCTTAAACTTCTTGTGTCCTGAATCGTTCAGTGCTTCGACATCAGGGAATGGGTTGAATGCTGGTGCCAGCCACAACATCCAGTCCTCATGATTTGGATCGGCTGATGCTCCTAAGACATTTGCCGTGCATACGGATCGCCAGTTGTTGAGGTGAGTGAGAGTAGGCCATGGAGGTACGGTCACTTTGTCGGCCTCCCTCCTGGAAATTCTCACTTCCGTGACTTCAGGATCTGCATCTCCATCAGGATCACGCGCATGAGATCCAGGATCCGATTCAGGTTTGCCTCCACCGCTTTTCTTCTTATCATCATCATCATCAGGCGGGTCAGGAGGGTGATACCCCGTGCCGGTTCCTTCATCGTGCTCTCCATCTTCGTTCTCGGTCGCCAGCTTCGTCCCGTCATCGTTCCATTAATCCGCTGGAATCGTTTCAGCGAATAATCTCCCACTCATCACGTAAGCTCTGGAGACGTTGCTCGGCCTTTCGGGCCTTGAGTCTTCGCTTGCAGATCGGCAATCTTCTCCTCGACCGTTCCGCGACCTCCTTTAGCGATTGACGTCTCCTTGCTTCATGATGGAATAGTCATAGGCCAATGGGGGACCGAGGAGGTTCGTGGCCCTTCGTAGAGCGGTGATACCGTCGAAACCAAAAACAGGTCTTCTCTGAGGAGCTGGCAGATGCTGTGGACTTCGATCCAACATCCGCGATTCCTACCCAAGAGTTCGCGTAGTGTCGATCACGCACGGCTGCCGCACACTTTTCCCATGAAATCCGCTTGGTAGCAAACAAAGTGGCTGCACTAGGCGTGGAACCTCAAGTGCTGGGCTGCTAATACCTGGCACGTAGTGCTCGGGCATTGTATCCGCCACGATTGGCATTGAATTGCGGCCAGTGAAGAAGTTTCCACCGGTGAATGGAATTCCATCCGTCACAAGGTTCTTGTCCTTGTCCGATTCCGAGAATGCGAACTTCTCTTTGGCGACTGGACTAACTTGACTTGGGGACCGTATTTCAGGGGATCGTACCTCACCTCCTACGGAAAATGCAGGCCCTACTTCCTTTCCTACGTGCT
Source organism: Symbiodinium sp. CCMP2592 (assembly GCA_905221615.1). NCBI lineage: Eukaryota > Dinophyceae > Suessiales > Symbiodiniaceae > Symbiodinium > Symbiodinium sp. CCMP2592. The sequence continues at coordinate 576,180 of CAJNDT010005146.1, read as the reverse complement.
CCCAGCCAGACTCAGTAGTCCTCGAAGACATGGGCATGCTTGAAGGCCGTGTCGCTCCTCCATAGTTGGAGTTCCGCGCCTTCCAATTCGCTGCGTGCCTCGCTTTGAAGTCTTTCTGGGCTTTTGAGTGTTGTCTGAGTCACCAGGCTCGTCGGCAAGGTTAGGCAGGTGTCGCTTGACTGTTCTCATTTCTGATTGAAGTCGTCGCGCATATTGCATACTCTCACAGCCATTTTGCGTATTACTCTTCCTATTCACCAAGACGTTTCGCGAAGCCCGATTGGTGTTTCTTTTCTGATCAATGGCTGCGCTGTTTCCAGTGGCCCTTGGGTGCGTTCACGGCCCGCAAACTCCTGGTTGTGACCAAGTGGAATCGTCCTGCATCGCTTGTAAGGCTTGTTCTGAACTTGCTATGTTCGACCGGAGGAACAAGTTCTCTCTGGATTGTTCATGAAGTTCATGAGTCAGATGCTCATACTCACGTGCCATAAGCTCACCATCGCCTTGCGCTCTTGCCTCCAACTGCACAAAGTTAGTGGCTGCTTCCGTGCGGGACGTGTCGCTGTTTGACTAACTCCTTCGGCAACGGAATGTGCTTGCGGGTGTTGAGCGGATTTCTGTTCATTCCATGTCGAAAACAAAGCTGTTTCATTAGTCTCGCTTCATCTCTCTGATTGACTGGTTGACTGTGCCCATGGCCTAAGTGCAATGGTCACGTTGTCGTTCCAATTCTTCAATGCGAATTCCAGATCCCTCATCTTCTTGTTGCATCTCCTTGATCTTGTCCATCAGGGTCTGAACAACTCCTTCGTACTCTTGCATCTGACTGCGATAGTACATCTGCTGCGCAAGGTTCGATGCTTCGAACTGTTGCGAAATCGTCAGCTCCTGATAAGCATTCGGACCATCGGCTATGGCTGGCGTGGCCACCGATGACGCATCACCACGTGCTGGGATAGTGTCCAGAGTCATATCCAGATCGTCAGCATCGCGTGGGTGGTTGGTAACCATCCGATTCCAAGTCATGGACTTGTCACGCCCACGAGTAACCGAAGTCCTTGATCGTGCTGAAGAGCTTCTCGAAGATGATGGTCTTGACTTCTTTTCCAAGGTCTTCACTCCTTTGTCCTTGGCCCTGGACGTAGTCCGAGGGGCCTGAAAACCAGACGCTTCGGCTCGTCGTTCGGGAGCCTTGCCCGTCCTCGAACCTGTGGATGTCGGACGCGAAGGCGTAGATGCTCTTGGTAGACTCTTTGCTTTCACCTTGGGAATGCCTTTGAATGGCAAGGCAGAAGATGGACCTTTGTCATCTTCCGTGGAGCTACAATATCAATCAACGATTTGCCACACTGTGTCATACAGCTGTTGACTCACCAAACGGCTGGCGCTGCCACATCGTCAATCGAGAAAGGTCATTGTCGTCATCTTGGCTTGATCCCGAGGATTCATTGATTGGGTTGCGTAGTAGGATCTAAGTAGGTCGGTTGTAGGAAAGGCAGAAGCCGCGTAGGCTGATTAACGCGGTGGGGGATTGATACTCGACGTAGGTTGCTGCTCGCCCACAAGCGTAATGAATGTAGGTGTGGCTGGCTTGCACTCTCCACAGACTGGACCCTGTCTCTCCCTCTTACTTCCACACGTGCAATCCTATGCAGGCAGAACCGGCGGCCGGTCCTTTTGCACTCACTGCCGGCGGCGGTTCGTCTGTGCAACGGGATAGCTCTGATTGCTCAGGATAGAAGACACTTATAGCAATTAGCTATGGGCATTGACTTGAGCCAAACGTTGCGTGGGCGGTCACATAGAAAGGTAAAGATGAGGGACGCGTAGCGTGCCCCCTTAGAGTCGAGGGACGCGTAGCGTGCCCCCTCCTCTTGCACTTTACACAGTCTTGCTCACAGCTCTTATAGTGACACCTTAGAACTTGAAAAGGCATCGCAGTCCGTTCGCAAAATATATTTTATATTAAATATATATATTTAATTATATTATAATAAATATATATATATTATGTATATACTATATATATATATATACTACATATATATACTACATATATATATATATATATATATGTATATACTGTACATACTATATCTAGTATACATACTATATATACTACATGTACTATGTATACTATGTATACTATGTATGTACACATATATATATATATATGTATATATATATATATATGTGTTTTTTACTTTATATACTGATGTACTACCGTCCTTCCTTTCTTCCTTCTTTCTTTCCTTCCTTGCTTCCTTCCTTCCTTCGTTCCTTTCCTTCCTTCCTTCCTTCGTTCCTTTGCTTCTTTCCTTTCTTCCTTCGATCCTTCTTCCTTGCTTAGTTGCTTCCTTTCCTTCCTTCCTTCCTTCCATCCTTCCTTCCTTGTCTCCTTGCTTTCTTGCTTTCTTCCAGGAGACCACGGGATCAGAGGACCAGCAGACCAGAGGACCAGGGGACCACAGGACCAAGGACCAGAAAACTAGGGGACCGCATGCACGGACACCACAGGACCAGAGGACCAGCAGACCGGAGGACCAGGCAACCACAGGACCCAGGACCAGAGGACTAGGGGACCGCATGCACCAGGGACCCTTGGCCGCACCTCGCAAACAAGGGTTGGCCGCACCTTCGAAAAAAAAAAAAAACCCCATGGCCCTGATGCATTCGTTGCCGCCACAAGTGCTGTTTGCTGGACCGATGCAGATGCCCCTGCGGGTGCCTGCTGGGTTGCTGCTGCAGGTGCCTGGGTTCCTGCTGCAGGCCCCTGGCCCATGGTGGTTGCCCCCGCTTGACCTCCACCGGGTGCGAAGTACTGCATGTTCGGGATCGGGTCCTGCTGCTGCTTATTCTGGTCCTGCATGAGCCTCTGCATCATGTTGTTCATGGTGTTCATCATACCCATCATCGTCATCCCGGGCTGCATGCCTTGCAGGCCCATGTTGAATTGCATGTTCATGGGGTTGTTGTTGCCACTTGCACACACTGCAGGCCAGCTCTGCATGCCACCGGCACCCATCATGTTTCCACCACGAAGCTTCTTCGAGCTCCCTCTCAACACGATTGCAGATGATGCTGCCTGCACCCTGTCGGGAGATTGCATCTGCACAGTCCATGCAGGATCCTCTTGAGAGTATGCATCGGCGAGCTCAGGGGGCAGATTGTCTGGCGATGCTGGATAATGCTCGAGGTGAAAGCCATTCTTGGGCAAGCCTTTGGCTTTGATTTTCAGCATTTTTTTGAACAGCTGCTTGTTGGCATAGCTGTCAACCGCCCCCACATCACCGCCTGCCCTGGCCAAGCCAGCCGCCAAGATCGCTTTGCAGCAAGCCTCAGATGGGCAGGTGAGCCTCAGCTTGATGCACCGGCATGCCAAGACATCCAACTTCACGTGGATGTTGTCACCAGCTTCCAAAGCCTGGATATCTTTGACGGACAGGTAAGGTTCGAAAGCATCAACTTTCTGAGTAGCTCTTTTGCCACCCTGACCTGTCCCGGTGTTGGTTCTAGCTACTGCTCCAGCCAAGAGATCACTGAACTCCTTTGTTTGTTGAGAAGTCCATTGCTTTCCTGCAGTCCATGCAGCCAGCAGGGCTGAGGATCCATTTGCACCCACGGAGGCAAGGTTCTTCACTCGCTGGCAAAGGGCTTTGGCTTGCACCTCTCTAACACTGTCGTAGTTCGGGAGTGCAGTCATGGACTGGAGAAAATTGGCTGTAGCAGCCAAATCCCCCTTCAACTGATCCATGGCTGTGGCAGCAGACATGTCGATCTGTTTGCGAGCTTGAAGCCCTGCAACCGATCTTTGCAATCAATCCTTTTGAGCCTTGCTTGGACATATCGGCGGGCCAGGTTCGCGAAATTTTGGATTCTTCCTCCCTCTCTCTCTCTCTCTCTCTCTCTCTCTCTCTCTCTCTCTCTCTCTCTCTCTCTCTCTCTCTCTCTCTCTCTCTCTCTCTCTCTCTCTCTCTCTCTCTCTCTCTCTCTCTCTCTCTCTCTCTCTCTCTCTCTCTCTCTTCTCTCTCTCTCTCTCTCTCTCTCTCTCTCTCTCTCTCTCTCTCTCTCTCTCTCTCTCTCTCTCTCTCTCTCTCTCTCTCTCTCTCTCTCTCTCTCTCTCTCTCTCTCTCTCTCTCTCTCTCTCTCTCTCTCTCTCTCTTTCTGTCTCTGGCTTTTGCTTCTCCTTCTCCAAAGTATATATATATGCATATACATATATATATATATATATACATATGTATACATATATATATATATATATACATATATATATATATATACATATATATATACATATATATATATATATGATAGTTCCGTATACAGACTATATACACCCGGACATGATTTGAAGTTGTTCGCTCTCATGTCTTATGTGTGGTGTGCCGGCATCCTCACTTCGTTTCCTTTGTCTTTTGCAGCCGAATCTAAACTCCCTGTTCCTTCCATCGTCCTTTTCTCCAGTCACCATCCCCTCCGGCCCCTTATATAAGCTGCCTCAGCCATGCCCACCTCCTATATATCCATGGCTCTCTAGCTGCTTCCCTCCTCCTCCTGCCTCGATCCCTCCCATGCCTGCTTGGTTTATCTGAATGCATGTCTGTTGTGCATGTCTCTGTACTTCCTGTTTTGGGCACATGTGTCAATACATGACGGTCATGCATGCCTCTGTCTCTTTGTCTGTGTCGTCTCGATCGCAAGACACCAAGAGAACATGAAAACACAAAGCCAAGACACATGACACTCACAGAGAGAGACACAGAAGCAGTCCCACAGTGCACAAAGACAGCCACATGCATGCAGGCACAGCGAGACACCGACACAGCAATGGCGACACACAAAGACAGCAGCAGTATATAGATACACACGAAAGCACAGCAACAGAAGCACAACAAGAACACACATGCACATCATGTAGGACCGCACATGCAGTCCTGGTGACCACTTGTACCGAGAAATATGCCACATCCGGAAACAAGGGCTGTCGACGATGTCATTGTTGTGTCTTCGTGTCTTGGTTGGCTGTGTGCCGAATGTCATTGCTTGTTTTGCACACCAGAGAAGCAACAATGAAACAAGCGAGCAACCAAGCAACTCGTAGATATGTGTATATATATACACATACATATATCTATCTATCCATCTATCTATATATATATATATATTCTTCCTATATACATGTATATACAGTATTTAGCATATGTTTATTGTGGCAACCATACAACTCACATCGATAGTGCATACATATATATATATGCATGTGTATATGTATACATGCATATATATATATATATATATGTATATGTATATGTATATATGTGTGTATACATATATATATATAGAGCTTATGTCTACAATGTATATATATGTATATGTATAAACTATAACAATGTATGTGTATATACATATATATATATGTATGTATATGTATATATATATATATGTCTGTATCTGTATGTATGTATGTATATATATATATGCATATAAATATAGCTCTATAGTGTTAGTATATGTATAAGAACATAAAGGATATAATGAAGAGTGATATAGAGTCTAAGAGAATGAGAGAGAGAGGGGGAGGCGACTGCACAGTTGCAGGTTACCTTGCAAGCTAATGTTTATAGTTCTGTGCCCTGTGCTGTTTTCTCTCGTTTGTCTCTTCTGCCCTCACTGCAATGCACAGCATGCAACACAAGGAAATCGCCAGGGCAGGGCAGCGCATGCTCGCCGGCAGACATCCCGAATCTTTTGCACTCGGACTCGCGACACGGCTATACTGCATGCTCGTATACAGGGCTGGACCCGGGGCCAATTTCGGCTAGTCCACAGCAAGAAGAGCCCACCCAGACCAAGACACGGGCTGGCACATGTATATGTGTCTAGTTTAAATGCCAGTGCTTCCATAGCCTCGGCTGCAGCCACAAGCAGGGAACATGTACCGTGCCCATTTATTTAGGTTTTGAGTGTATGTGTGTGTGTGCATATGTAGATATTATGTAAATATAGTGAAGCTAGAGCCAGGATGACATGTTCCTGGCAGCAGCCACAAGCCGAGGCCTGAAGGTCCCTAAAGTATCAGGCCACCTACATTGCAGGTCTACATGCATAGAAGCCCACAGCACAGTCTCGGTCCAGGCTCCAACCCGGCAGAGCTCAGTAGGAAGATCACGGAAGAAGCCACAGGGCCAGGACCTGCACGAGCATGCAGGCTTCATCAATGCCCATGGTGCCCAAGATTTGGTGTCTGAGAACCAAGCATATAAGGATGCAAAACTTGAAGACGGCATCCATGTCCCAGGCACCTGCAATCTGGAATGAAGCCGGTCCAAGGAAACACGGGAAGGCTAGAGATGAACACAGGCACAAGCGAGGCAGCCGTGATGTTGTTGTTGAGTCATGGAACACCCACTCCAGGGGCCCGGCCCGATAGCCCAACCTGGCCATTGTACAGCCAGGCTTGCTGAGTTTGGGGGCACAAGGGCCCGGAACCTCGAAACCCAGTTTTTTATAGATCGATATTCCCGGTTTGGTCTCGGCGGCCACATTTTTATAGATCGATATCCGGGGGGTTACCCCGGCCAGGCCAGAATTATAGATCGATATTGGCCGTGCCATTCCCACCACCCCGCCTTTATAGATCGATATTTCCGTGGTCACCCCGGCCACCGCACCCATATAGATCGATAAAAGTGCTGGTTGTCCCATTTACACAGTGTTGCTGCATGTCGGGGCCAGGGATGTGGTGGGTGGTGGCTCCGGTGGGGCACATGTCATCATTTGCAAAGCCATGAAAGCCTGCCTCACTTGGGCTTCTGCTGCATCGCGAAGGAGAGCAGCTCCCTCTGGAACTGGGTCTGCAGCACGGAAACACTTATGTTCGGAGCCACAATCCACTGCTGATTTCAGAAGCCCGCCTGCTCTCGAACCGTGGCAACACTGTCCGATGCCAGGGCAAGAGCAGCAGGAGCGGCTCGGGCCATCTGAACCTGCTGCCCAGCCCTTGTCCGGCTGCGGGTCCTGCAACATGAACAATACGGGTTCGCTGTGCACTAACCTCGACTGGACCCCACCTGCCGGCCCCCGGCGGCCACCAAGTGCCCTCCGAGTCGACGAACCCGGAGAGCTGGTGCCCTGCGGCCTTGGCGCCTGTGGCTGCCCACGGTGCCTTCACCTGCAAGCTTCATGGTTGCTTCCCTCTGCTCGCGAGCCAATGGCCCTGCGAGACGAGCTTGGCACCACAAACTGCCCGGCCTTGACCATCTGCTGCCCCTTGTATCCGGAGCCCTCGTGCATCCAAGTCGGTGACCAACGGAAAAAAACATCAAACCAAAGTAGCTGGGGCCCTGTCCTTGCCCCACTGCTGGATCCCGGCAGCATTGGGCAAAGCCACCTTTCAGCTGACCGGAACCAGGACAAATCCTAAATCCTTGTATATGTGACTATATACTACTTCGCCTGCAGGGCTATCAGCTCGCAGGCAGGATTGCATGTTGAATGTTCACTATCGAGAAAGTATATGTGCATATATTAAAATGTCTATCTATTATGTATGTATAATATGCATGTATGCATGTATGCATGTATGTATATGTGTATGTATATATATGTATGTATGTATGTATGTAAATGTAGATGTAGACACACACACATATATTTCATAATAGATGTGTGCATGCACATGTGCCCTCGTGAGCCCAAGTGAGCATGGCCTGCCAGTTGGCTTCCCAAGCCATCATCGGCAACCCCTGTCACATCTCAGAAGCACCGAAACAACTCGGCCGCGATAGCAGACCGACCTCCCAAGAGCTGCTCGATGCTGCCGCCTCAGCAGCAGCAGCGAGGAGAAGCAGCAAACAATCCAATTTGCATGCATGCAATGGGGTCCCCACGGGCCACCTTCGGCACTTTCTCGGAGGTGGTCCCTCCGGTTCCTTGACCTCAGCACGGCGAGCATTCGTTGAAGAAGGAAGCCATGCAACTCAAGAACACGGCCAAAGTGGATCCATGCACGGCCTTGGCATCCGGACAAGGATTCAATTAAATGTGCTGGAAGTGGAATTGAGGTCTGTGCTCGCTTCTTCGGCTTCGGAGGCACTGGCACCTAAGATGTTCATTATACCGACCCAGCGAAAACCTAAGACACAAGCACCGGCGAACACGGGCTCTTCCAAAGCGACTTCTTCTGTCTCCTGCAACACAAGTGCACGGGATGTGTGCATGTGGGCATGACCTCCATCCAGCCTCCTGGGCTTCTTGCAAGCCATCCACAAGAGGATCCTGCCCAAAGGACATTCCAATTCTACACGGCTTAAGGGTTTAGGCTCTAATAGGGTTCAGGGTTTAGGGTTTATGTTTAGGGTATATTGTATATAGTGTCGCTGAAATCATGCATGCAGGCACCAGTCAATGCCTCCTCCAAGTCGCCACTCGAGTCAATGTCCTGAACAATATATCGGGTGGTGCATGCAAGAGGCAGCATCCAGGAAGCAAAGCAGTGCTAACTCGGCCTCGGCATACTCCTCCTGATCCTCCGGGCATATCTTAAATCTACAGCAGTATATATGATGCATGCAAGCATGATGGCAAGGGCCCGACCCAGGGGTCAAAGTGGTCCTGGGCTCACAAGAAATGACAACCAACATCTCAATGGTAAGCTTGGGCCCTGCACCGGAGCTTGCTCGTCCTCGGGGATCTCGGCCTTTTGGCGCTTTTAGAAGCTATAACCCATGAAAGCATGGTGCCGATCGCAATTTGGGCCCGAACATGGATCGGCTCCTCGCCTTCTGCCTGCAAACAATTGGGATTCAACATCACATGGGCTTATAAGTATAGCTGAGGTGCACACATCCTGGACCTCATCGGTGGCTTTTCCCTCCAGCATGCAACCGAACGAGCCAAGCAAAAGTTCCGGAGCAAAGACCCCGGCTGCCTGCATGGGTGCTGGTGACGCATCCTGCCAAGGAACAAGCACACCTATATAGTTGCAGCAAAACTCAAGTCAAGTATAACCCGCCTCCAAGTTCCCTTCAGAGGCGGTCAGCTCCTACACGAAGCGACTTCATATAATATGTGTGCAAAAAGACACAACAGGATCCGAACAAAGGAAGCCTCTATCACGATCATGCTCTCTTTGTACTTGGAGGCCTTGTTGTCCCAGAACATCCATCCTGACGGGGATGCATGTTGATGTAAATCCGAAAAGAAGCACTCAATGTCTCGCCTTTCAAGGGAACAGCTGTGGAGGGTCACTCATGATGTCGATGTGGAAGCCCCCTTTGGTCCAGCGAAGCCGGCCCCCACCGGGGACATCGACCTGCCACCGGTACTTCTTCTGTCCTGGCCAGAGTGTTTGGGAACGATCCGGGCGAAGTAAACTTATCTGAGGGGTCCTCGTACCGGCTGCAGGTCGTGAAATTCCATGCCGGCGATCTGCACCATCTTGTGCTCGTCGTCCTAGGCAAAACAGATATATATAATACGATCCATTTATGCAAAGTCTCCAAAAACCCCGACCTGAGGCATGCCACACCATCGCATGGCAAAGCAAGCCATGGCTGCACCGGAAAGCCCACAAGGCCCTCAACCCTTCAAAAAGTGCATGCAGTGCATGCCAGCCTGTGGCCCATGACCTGATATGTGCATTGCATTGTGGCCCACGACCTGATGTGTGCATGCCACCTGCATCAAAGGATGTTTGAAGTTTGCATGCCGGCATGCATGCATGCATGCATCGACCCACAAAAGAGCCTGAATCGGTCCACGATCGAGTGTTTCAACTGCAAATCAGCAACGACATGAAGAGCTGCACACCATGGAACACAGCATGCAAACAGTTTGGCACCTGAGGCATCGACTCACTGACTCGGTCTGCCTCTCTTTTTCTCTTTCTTTCTCTCTCATATATATATATATATATATATATGTTTATGTCTCCATATAATACATATATATATATATATGTATATAATCTCTGTCTCTCTCTCTCTCTCTCTCTCTCTCTCTCTCTCTCTCTCTCTCTCCTCCATCTCTCTCTTTGCTTCTGTTCAATTTTTTATACCCAATCAAGCCGGCCATCGAACTGGGCACCACAAAAACTCACTCATCCTCTTCCTCGCCCTCGCCGTCCTCGTCATCATTATCAGCGGCTTCCTGGTTGTCATCGTTCTTCTTACCCTTCTTGGCAACCTTTCTCTTCTTCTTGGGAGTGGACTCGCTGGAGCTGCACTTTTCCCGCAGGAACTTAATGTTGTCCTCCGTGAATTCCACCCAAACTGAAGACGACCCCAACCCCTCCAACAGCATGGTAATGGACTTGCCATGGAATTCCACCTCCATCGACAAAGGGAGCATGACGGCATGCTTGGACTGTGCTCGAACAGGCTTCTCCTTCTTGGGCTTGGGATTTTCCGACTCCTCCTTCAGGGCATCCTGCAGCAGCATGTTGGCACGTTCTTGTCGTAGTTGCACGAGCTCGTCCCATGCTGAGCATGCCAAGGATCCTGCAGTGTCCTTCTTCTGCTTTCTCAGATCTAATGCTTTTCCGGAAAGCAATCTGACACTGGTTCGGTCCCACTTCTGCAGGCAAATGAAAGGAACGTCTTGCACGAGCTTCTGAGTCGGGACGAAGGGAGCAGACTTGCCAAGCTGAACCACATACTTCTGTGTGATGCGAATCTCGTCCATGCGATTCTCGTCCATGCTGAGCTCGACAATGGGACGGGTGAAAGGATGCGAGACTTCTAGAAACACTTGAGAGCGAGCTGGGCACAACAGCATGCCTTCACATCTCCTGCATGCACATGCATGCAGAGCTGCCTGCGAGCTGAAAGCCCTGCAAGCGACACGTACAAAGATTGCAAAGCACTGAAGGCACATTTCATGCTGCACACCACTCAAACCTCTGTGCAGGGAAGTCTTCCCTGAGATCGAAATCGCATGGATCCATGTCTGCTGGGCAAAATGCAGACATGTAACGAAAGCCACACCTCAAGGCAGCCGAGCACTATATCGATGTATACTTCACATCTACATGCATCTTTAAATATACATATGTACATTTAAGTATATACCGATCTACATCTATGATAAACATATACATTTAGCTTTAGGTGGCTCGGGCATGATGCCGAGATCGGATGCATCTGCTCTGTGCGCCTACTGCTTGGTTCTCAATCTCTTGGGTGCAGCTGGCATCTCAGGATCATCCCGAGTGGCCTTCTTCGGCATGAACTGGGACAAATGATCGCCTGGCGATAGGAGGATGTTGTTTCGGAGTAGTGGCACCCGGATGTTGCTAGTCTTCGTGCCAGACCAGCTCAGCTCCATGTTGGTGGATCCTTGCATCTTCCGTCATGTTGACGAGGAAAAACGGGGAGATGCAGCACTTGCCCGACCCCATATCCTCGTCGCCCTTTGGCAGCTGCACACATGACGAGAGCCAGAATTGGCGATCGTCGAGCTTCCATGGGGTCTGCACTTCCACGGCATTCGCTACAGAGCCTTGGGCCAATCCAATTGGGCAGACTCCGGTACGAATACGTGAGACCACCACAGACTTGCGCACGCAGCAAAGGGCAATAGATAAAAAACTAGGGCTTGACTCAGAACTCATCCATGAGGTCTCGCATAAAGGTGGCAGCATTGGTTCTCTCAGTAAGGTCAGACTGAAGTTTGGCAGAAATAGAGTGACGAGTAGACTGTAAATCCGTCGGCAGTATCAGAGCATTCTTGGCAGCAGTATCCGCCTTGGCATTGTGGTGTATACGCCAGAGGTCAAAAGAAGAAGTCGCAGAAAGAACAGAGCGATGAGCTTTTACCCAAATAATAGAGATATCCGAGGACGCGCGGGACTGTAACAGTTTCGCAGTAGTAGCAAAGAGGTCACGGTCTGGGTGACAGATCCATTGTTGTGGGTCATATCCTGCCACCAAAATCTTGGAAACACATAATACCACCGCCTGATTATCGCAGTAAATACTCATCTTGCTACAAAGCGAAATAGCCACATTCACTGCGTAAAGTTCCGCACGAAACACAGATTGTTGGTCCCCAGGCAATAGGCCAGAAGCTCGCAGTGAGTTTACAGGGCCCTTGTCATCAGCTTGGGTAACAGCCCAGGAGCAGATACGAAGATCATCAATATCATTATCCAACGCAGAGCCATCCGTGAAGAAAACCACCTGTTCATCAGCGTGCTGTAATGGAATAATGTCCTCGTGAGAAAGCGTTCGCAATTTTTGTTTGTAGTCTTCCACTTGTTCCAGCCGGGGAAAGAGAGACCCAAACATACGGCAGGTAGGCAACTCCCGTACTGCGTTCCAGACAGGGCCACTCCTCAAATGCTCAGTACCAGGGCAAGAAAATACTCTGTGCTCCATTGTGTCCACCTGTCCACAGAAAGGGCATGACACCTCATTGTCCTTATGCACCTTGTTCTTCCTGTGGTTGGGAAATAAGCCCCCCAACCTCATCTTGTTGATGAACCCTTCCATCATACAATCCTTGCGTTTGGGAAACTGGCTTCGGCTGATTGAAAGGGACTCCAAATCATGAAGATATTTCTTTTGTTGTAGATGTGGCAGAAGCTTGTCCTCCCAAGATGCACGCAACCTGTCTGAGAACTGAGCAACTGTAAGGTTCCAGACAATAAAGGTCCATCCATCAGCAGTAGTACAGGTGCCATCCTCCTTTAGGGACCAGTTAAGTTCGTGGAGCAAATTCTGGAAAAGAGTAGTAATTCCTCTGGTTTTCCCTTTAAAGAAAGATTTGGCATTCACTGCCAGCTTCCATACATCACGGACTTCTTGAGGATGCTGTGCGAACATACGGAGGAATGCTTTGAAGCGGAGTTCAGCAACCACCAACATAGGTTCATAATCTTCACCAGAATACACCGGGGCCAAATAGTGGAGGTGGTATTGTTGTTTCCCCCAAATCGCGTGGTTGCATTTCGCCCGAACTTCTCTCAAGAAATCCTTTCCTGTCGGCCAGCATTGTGCTCCAAAAAAGATAAGGGGAAAAACACCTCGCTTCAATACCAATCTTCCGTCGACGGTCCCATGGCATATACTGGAGACGGTTCAAGAGTATCTTGGCCTTGTTCCAGCGCTTGTTCCTAGCATCCACAGTGACTTTGTGCGTAGTCTGAAGGTCCACACCTAAACTGCTGAAGTTTTTGGCCAATCCAATCGTGACGCCTTGGTTGGTGAGGTTTCCTTTGATTCCTCTAGCTACTTTAGTAGACGTGGAAAAAACATTAGACTTGGACAAAGAAAGTATGAGACCACACTTCTTGGCAAGTCCATTCACCAGTCCAATAGCAGTGAGCAACTTGTCAGGTTGAGGTGTAAGGATCATCCAATCATCCACATAGGAGTACAAATCAGTCTGGGATTTCTCCTTGGTCAGCAATGTGAATACCCAAGTCATGACAATCATCTGGACCACTGCAATGGGGCATCCCTCTGGCACTCCAACTTGTGAATAAACAGATTGTCCCCAAGTTTGGTTGCAAGTAAAATGTCGTTGCAACTTCGTCAGAAAAGAGTTGTATGGTTTCCAGAATGCTTGGAGGCCCAAGCGTTCGTTGATGAGGCAAAGAATAGATCGAGGCAATGTGTTGTAAGCCTTGGAGAAGTCCAAAGATACCCCACAAAGGTCTTCACCCGTGAGGAGAGCCCTTTCCATTTGAAGTTGGACTGTGGCAGTCATATCAGTAGCACTTCTCCCTGGTACAGAACCATACAGTGTTCGCGGCAAGGAGGACCGTATATGTTGGAAAATCTTTCTGGTAACCAATTTTGCCCAAAGTCGGAATACAGAAGCCAAGATTGTGATAGGCCGTGTGGACGAAATGTCACCAACCATCTCCGTCTTGTGTAATAATGCCATGCGAGCATGTGTCAAAGATTCAGGCCATTGTCCCGTAGCAGTGAAGGCATTGAGCAGGCCAAGCAAATAGGGGCGAAGAGCATCAGGCAAAGAGGATAATTCAAAGTTGGAGAACCCATCCATTCCTCTAGCTTTTGCACTCGGAAGCTTGTTGAGGGCCCAGTCAAGTTCCGGCATAGAAAAAACCGTAGAGATTTCCGGCAATCGAGGAAGGCAACGAACAGCATCTTGTATAAAAGTATCCTGCACATCCTCAGATCGTGACACATTCCAATACTGATTCCAGTAGGATTCTGCTTCATGTAAAATAGTCTGTGGAATAGCCGATGGCAATCTCTGAAATACTTCACCAGGGCTGATTTGACCGTGCAGTTTTTCCAAGTGGACGAAGCCATTGCGTACAGATTTGACCTTCGCCTTCGCCTTGTCTTGTTGCCAAATAGCACCTAGTTTGACACATTGTAGATCATCACACTGGAGCTGGCATCGTTGAGGGCCTTTTTTCCTTGCACGGCATACTGTAACGTGGAGGGGTGTGAGAACATCCAGTGAATCCACGCGCGGAAGGCCTGGTGGTCTGATAGCCCGAAAGTGTTTGGGAGCACCCTTTCCCCAATCCTCTTGGAAAACGTTAGCAACATTCTGACTTCTACGTCTAGAACAAGTTTGTCTCCAATGAGGTTCCTGATCACGCATGGATTCAAACATCCACTGGGCCACTGCTTCGCTAGGGGCTTGCAATGGAAACTCATCTGCCATCTGCTGCAACCACCATTGGGTAAAGGAGCCAGGAAAACCAGGGGCTCTGATAATAGCCGACCACGTAGCCAGAGTTGCCAGGTGGACTCGATTCCAACGAGGGGCAGTGGGCTCCAGACTTTCCAAAAGGTGTCGTTGGTGTACATACGTCTGAAGCCTTCGAACTTGTCGTACTCGTTGACGGAGCGTCAAGGAGACTTCATCCCCTGAAGGGTCGAATTCGCCCTTTCTGGCTGGTCGAACCCGTTGCTGCATATCCTCCCACTTGAATTGCAACTTGCCACGGCCCAGGAAACGTTTGCCGGGCTTTTCATGTGTGTGAGACTCCAGGAGATACTGCATTGTAACTTCATAAGCATTGCAGAAAGAGTCCCACATCATACCGGGGTCCTCGGTCAAGAAAGCTTGTTGGAGTTCCAAGGTCGCCTTCGCCGGCACATAAGCATCTCGAATAAGCTGTTTGTCCAAGTTCAAGGAACCGAAATCCACCGGCATGCGAAATGTATACTTCCTCAAGGGGGCAGCAGACCTATCAAAGTCTGCCCATACAGCTCTATGATCAGTCTCAGCCTGTGCAGAGGTACCATAAGCCAGAAAAGCAGGTCTCGCCTTGTCATTGAACAGAATGTAATCAATCCTGGAAATATCTTTGTAGGTTGGCTCGGGGTCCTTTCCATCTCAGCTGCTCTGGACCAGTGCTGCATCGTGCCATCCATTGTCCACCATATCTTGCCAAACAGCCAAATCCTGGACAGTGCAGTTGAGGTCACCCATAATAAGAGCCGGGCAGTCATAGGCCGAAGCCCTGTGAACAGCCTCTCGAAGTATAGCCTCGTTGTGCACTTCTGCTTCAGGCAAGCCTTGGTGAAGGCCATAGACAGCAATAACAACAATGTATCCATGCTGGTGTAACAGTAAAGAGTCCACCACCCTCGAAGTATTCCAGTGATCCTCGGACCAGGGTCGAAACATGGGCCGGAGTGGAGCATCCGACAAAATAGCAGAGCCTCGAGCTTGACCTTTCGTTTCACAGTCCCGATGGTCAGAAAATACACGTTTGTCCACAGGCTTACTGCAGGCCAGGTGCTTGGACTTGGCATGGGCCTGTTTCGTGGCCTTTTGTTGCACAAACTTGGTGGCAGCCGTCTCGGTATATACCACCAGTTGGGAAGGATTGGAGCAGAACCTGCCGTCATCCAGAAAAGAGTTGAGAGACTGGGTGTTGATTGCTGTCACCGTCATGGGCCCCGGGTTTTTGGCCTCACCAACTCGTTCTCCAAGCCATTGGTCCAGCCGCAAAGTGCGGGCTGGGAGTGTGCCCAAAACATATGAATTGAAAAATGAATTATACTCACAGTCACTTTTTCCAGCCGTGCTGCTGTCATCCACGTAACCATAAGCAGAAAACGAAGTCGCATGCTTGTCCATACAGTAGTTGTCGCATGGTACAAGACAACCGTCCAGAAGACATTCCAGACGAATTGGCACGGCATGACCTGGTCATGCCCGGGGCCTTTTGGATTCATCATGGGCCCCCTCCGCTCGCTGCGGACTCGGGGTTCTCTTTCTCAACTGTGTCATCTGGTCTTTGACCTCACCCATGAGCTCCTCCTTAAGCGAAATCTGGGCGATCTTGATGTCATTGTTGATCTCAGCACGGCTTGTCTGCAAAGCACTGGTGATAGCTGCCGTGTGTTGACCCAATTGGGCCGTAATAGCATTCGTGATATCGCAGAGTCCTCTTTGCAGTTGGTCATTGATGGCATCTTGCTTAGCCGACTGGGCTTGGACTGTCTCTTTGAACTGCTTAAAGTCTTCCTTGAGGATGGCATGGGAGGACTTTTGCTCAGCATGAAATTGTTCCATCTTCTTCTGCAAACGATCTTCGAGATCAGCAAAGGCAGTAGGGTCGGGATCTTGCTGCATAGGTGCCTGGAGCATTGGCTGCTGTCTAGAAGTGGGTGTGGCACCTGCCAATATCCAGGGATTGGCCTTGCCATTTCCTTTGCCTGCTGACTTGCCCTTGCCATGTCCTCTCTCAGTGATCAAGACAGTTCCATGGGCTGCCAAATGCACGAACTGTGGGGGTGCAGACTCTGCCCCGACCAGCCATGTGCGAGGTTGCACCTGCCTGATCGCCAAGCAGTTCCATTTGATCTGATTCAGGAACTTTTGAACCTCCGCCTTGGAACAGCTCAGAGGGAGGTTCTGGACATCAAAGTACTTGTGGACCATGAGGTGGTAGGGAGTGTCGGGCAGCGGTTGCCAACTTGGTTGCCATTTTTGCTTCAACCTTGCGTAGTCGCCGACTTTGACTCTGATCCCACATCCAGTCTTGTTCCGAACCAGTCCAAAGGTCTGTGGCTCCGCATTCGCCAATACAGCCAATTCACTGACCGGTCTGTCAGCAACCCAAACCACTTTGAACGCAGAATCGGGGGCATTGTCAGCTCCTCTCGGTGAGAAATACAATCCAGGGCTCATTGCCTTGAGGACCACATCTCTGAAATCGCGTTTGATTCTCATCAAGAAGAAACATGTGTCCGCTTGTTTGGCATCATGTGTGGGTCTGCCATTGAGAAAGAATTTCCGGCCCCATGTGGCGAACATTGCTTCACTCAATGGTGGTGCAGCCTTCTTGACATACTTCATGGGTCCATCCACAACCTCTTCCCACTGACTGATTTCCTTCCGAATCAATTCTGCAGCAACCACAATGCCATCCAACTCATCCACTTTGATCGTGGAATCCTCTCCAACCAAAGAGATAGGCTTGGCTCCCAGATTGATCATCTGAGCCTTCACTAGGATCCTTTTGTCAGAACCAGTCCTGCAGGGGACCTCCAAAAGCTCATCTGGGACACCCTTTTGTCGTAGTAAACCTCGGAGCTTCTGCATGACTCCATTGGTCCCTCCACGGATTCTGCCCCTGACATGGACGATGGCACCCACCGGGACGTGGGAGCAGCCAAGTTTGGCACCGACCGGTTTGCCATTCAGGAGGAAGTATACAGCTTCTGAAGGCAGGCCCCATTCATCTTGCACCACCTGTTCCAGGGATCGTGGGTCGTCGTTGGCACAAGGCAGTGTCTGACCCTGAAATTCCAGATACATCGCATGGTGCACCGTGGTAGATCGCTTGGGCCCATAGTCAATAGTAGCCGGCAATTCTTCAACCAGAAGGCTCTGCAGCTGTCGTCGGGCAGTTCTCTCATGGAGAGTCGTGGTTCTCACCAGAGGCCGCCCAGAAGTACTAGACTCCGCCGGCTGGGAGGGAGTCGCCTCCAGCGAGGGTTCAAAAGGAAGTGTATCAGGGATTGTAGGAGGGGCAGCAGGAGGTGCATCCGATGTGTCTCCATCATGCGGGTCTTCGTTGTCCTCCTCCAACCCTCCAGGGCTGCTCTCTGCATCTTCATTGGGTGGGCTCTCAGGAGGGGGTGGCATCTCATCAAAGCGCTTGAAAACATCCAAGTCTTTCAAGTTCTCTTCCTCGGAATGGCCATCCCATCTGAGCCAAATGAAGTCTCCAGAATTGATGATGATAGGCCATTGGTGGACCTCGACATCGTTGATCAAGATGATGTCCGGCTTGCTCTTGTGATGGGGACTGTATGTCTGCCTCAAGGCTTCCCAGTGAAGCTGTGTTGGCATCCAGAAGGCTTCGGGCAGGGCTGTATCCACCAAAACCAGGACCACATCGTAGCGAACTGGAATTTCTCCCGCCAGCAACCAGTTGCATGTTCGGGCAGTTGGCTGGGACATCTTGACCAAGGCCATGTCATCTTCAGGGATAGCCAGAAATTCAGCCACTTGCCTGTGAACCTGAACGACCCTATCAGAGTCCTTGAGGGAGATCAAGGAGCTACCTCCTGTGGTCGGGTAGAGCCGGTAAATCTCATGCCCATCTTCGGCCTCCTCATCATCCGTCTTGAGGTCCTCATAGATGGTCCGGGTGTACTCAGGGTGTGTCACCGGTTGGCCTTCAGTTCTGTGGAAGAGGAGTGCCTCAATCTGGATCTTTTTGCCCAAGAGTCTGTGCCTAAGGAGGCCGTCCGGGCCCTTCTGAGCCTCATCATCCTTGGTGATTAGGGCAGACCACCCATCCCATTGAAAAGGCTCCAGTTGGTCAAAGGGGGCCCATGTGGAGCTGAGCTCATGGATGCCTTCATTGAAGAACCTCAGCATCTCCATGTTGTCCATGGGGTCCTCATGTCGGTGCCCAAGGACCGACACCAAAACCTTCAAAGCTTGGCATGGTAGGAGGCAGTCGCCCAGCAAAATGAAGGCGTCCTCCTCTGTTCCCGGCAGTAGGGTCTTTGCAGAGAACCCATAGCATCGAATGGCCTCCCATTTTGACACTGTGCGGGCCCCAACACCATAAGGCATGATGGGCATGTAGAGGCCCTTCTGCTGGAGCACAATCCAGGGAAGCCGGATAGCCTTGCCGTAGTTGGAGGGCAGGAGTGGCAAAGGAAGGGCCTGATCCACCAGTCTCAATGCATATGCAGCTCCAGGGTTCTTCCTCTGCCAGGGTGGAAGGAGCTCCCTGCTCGTAATCTTGGAAAAATTCGCCTGGGAAATCATCAGGTCCGACTCATAGTCATAGTCCTCAGGCATGTTCATCCACATTGCAGTATGGCATGCCATCGAAGGTTGCTGCTCCATTTTGACCGTCTGGAAAGGCATCCCTGCTGCTGGGTAATCTGCAGAGTTCCACAGGACCAGGAAAAATCTCGCCCTCTCTGCTGGGGTGTGCTGTGATGCCTCAACGAATCCCTTCCAGACACACCGACAGCCACACCATCGGAAAATATCCATCAGCAACTTCATATCCTCATGGTATGCAGCCCTTGGCACGGTCTCCAACACCACAACACGCCTCTGCAGGAATCGCATGAGCAAGAAAAGTTGCCACCAGCCAATGGCATTCCGTCCCTCCTTAAGGCCTCCGCCCCCTGCCAGGAAAGGCTGCACCGGAGGGGATGCACAAATGACTTCAACATTCTTCCCTTGAATTCCAGTCAGCCACCGGAGGTCCAGTACTTCTCCCCAGAACACGTTGAAAGTGGCCTGGTCGCCCGTTCCTGAGAAAAGGATGGAGTCTGGGTCGTTGAGGAGGATGTTCGAAATAGCCAATCCATCCTGATCGACCCGCATCGCCACCTCCATTGGCAAATACTTCGCAGCCGTAGACCAGCCTGCCAATCCTCCACAGAAAATCTCCATCATACTTGCAATGGCATCAGTCCTTGTCGACATAAGGATCGACGCCCTTGCTTCCTGGGTAGCAGGAAAGTAGAGACAGGGCTGGTTCTGGAGGTCCTTCTTGAGCTTCACTCCAACCAACATGTACACCTCATTGACCTTGACCTTGCCCTCATAGGCAGTAGCATCAAAACGTATGACCTCTCCAGTCAGTTTCGGCTGCCTGCATTCATGGCCATCCGACATAGCATTGGGAAGCTGGAGGTGAACAACCTCAACATCCCCATGATGAGTCGTTGCCAGACTCTTGATCATCACAGCGACATTGAACTCCTCTTTTCCAGCCGACTCAACGACATCATAACATGACACCCACCCACGCGAGCAAAGCACATCCAGCTTGCTGGCCATCGCTGACGATGCCATTCCTTGCAGAAAAGGCTCCATGCTCGAGCGTCGGTAGAAACCGCCCCGCCGCTGGTAGGCCCTCGAGCCCGAGGCTGCTACAGAGCCTTGGGATTTCAGCCTGTGAATGATCTTCCAGCTCACTGGCACAAGCACCAGTTGGCCTTTGGTGAACTTTTGCTTGACTGTCAAAGCCTTGTGAGGCTTCATTTGCAAGCTGAGCTTGCCGAGCACCCCATCAACATCATGCTTCTGTGCCAATATGTCCAACTCTTTTGGATGTCTGCGACCATGAGAGCAGCCTGATACTCCAGAGATTGGGAGAAGCCCAGCATGGACAAATCCTCGAGAACCTCTGCTTCCTTCTTTGGGGTGAACAAGATCCACCCACCAGCAAGGAACTGATCGCTGGCAACCTTCATGAAGCCTTTCTTCTGCAGATCCTGCAGTTGAAGTTGGGAGCCCTTGATGTGCTTGATCCGGCACTCCAACTTGACCGCTTTGCGACGAACAAAGGCATCGACCACGAAGCCTGCATCAGTCAGCAAGTCCTCCGCATTGCAGAGTGACCCATCCGGGTTCAGCTCCCTCATCCTCTCAGCTGCTCCCTGGGCCGATGACTTGCCATCGGCATTTGCTTCAGCAAATGCCGCCCACGGACTCTCCAATCCCAAGAGCAGGCAAGCATCGTGCGCGATGCCTTGGACGGCCCTATAGCTTTTCTCCTGCTCGGCACGAGGAAGCCCAAGACAGAGCCTCACGACATTCATGTCCACCACTCCCAAGATGTTCACGAAGCTCACATCCCTGAAGACGTCAACACCCTTCTTGACCATGAGCTCCCGAAGTTCGCACAACACTTGGTTCCCCTCCAGAACCTTCTTCTCGCAGTCTCGGGCGAACATCTTCCGAGCTGCGCTTGCGGTGATCCCACCCCCTGACAAAGCCAGCTTCAGCAATGCATGCCGGAAATGAGGGATCTGCTCCTGGCCTTTCTTGAAGTCTTGGGAGAGCACCTCCCAGAACTGCAATCCCAAAGCTCTTGTTTGGCCTGAGCTCCTGACGAAGATCTCGCTTTCTAATTATACAACACTGGGGCAACTCAAAAACAAAACTGGATTATCTCAAATGGGAGGCACTGCTCTCAAAGATATGTTCGAAACGGATAAGCTTCGATTCCAATCGTAATATAAAATAAAAATTTCCGAAGATCACAGCATATGTTCCAACGGACATGTGAAATGCAATCGCTCTCGCTCGGACACTTTTTGGCTGCGAAGCCGATCGGGGGAATTCGTGAAACGATACCGGTTTGCCCCGACCTCGGCACAAGGCCTACGAGATCTACGGGGCACAATATCCCCCCGACGATTGGCTAGGTGCCCCGAGTACGCGAGCTCCCATACTGGGCATCAAGCTGACAGGAGCCTCCGGATGAGGCTTTCGTCAAGAGGGTAATCGATTCCCACCTTGTCGGTGCAGACGGTCAAGGCCTCTGCCGAATCGCCTCTGCTTGGTCCATCCGCGATGTTAGAAAAAGATGGGACCCTTTCGTACCAGCTATACGAAGGTGCCTTAGAATCCGCTAGCGCAAAGGCCTGAATCAAGGATGACATCGAGGGACTGTCCGAAATGCCGCCATAGCGAGCCGATTCGTTGTCAATCCACCAAATCAAGCGTCTGTGATCAAAGGTGGAGGCCAGGGCCCATCTGAGGCATACAACAGCGTACAACTCGATCTGGCAAATGAGCTGGGTCCCGACATCGGCCTCCCATCGGAGGATGAGCGGCTCTGGAACTAAACCCTCGTAAGTCCACGACTTGCCCGAAGCTGTATCAAAGATGACGGCACCAATGCCCGCTCGGCCACGCTCCCACGCACCATCCGTGAAGATGTGTATGGGAGCTCGGCTGTCCCACACACTGAGCACACGGGGACTTAGCGCCCGGAGGGCCTCAATGCTGTTGACGCAGAAGCTGCGGATCGCCTTCGGAGGAGCGGGGCACGATGCTTTTGTCAAGCGAAGGAGTTCCTGGCAAGTCAAGCGCAAGGCCCGACCATTCACATAACCAGCAGAGAAGTTCAAGAGCCCGCGGGCAACTTGCGCTTCATGCACCGTGATGGCACCCCTGTCAAGAAATCCCTGAAACAAAGACACAAGCTGCTCAATGCGTCCGGCTTTGTTCTGAAGGGTTAGGCGCCCCCTGTGAACACCATCAAGTTGCATCGACATCCCAAGGACCTCGAAGCTTGCCGCAAAGGGAACTCCTTTAGTGTCTTTGCCCACGCGGGCATGACCCCAGCCCAGAAGGTCAAGCAGTGCGGTTGTGGCCCACGTGGCGCTGTCACTTGTGGGGCTCGGTGACAGAAGAGGGAAGTCGTCGTAGAACACGGAGCTTGGTACAAGCAACATTTGGTTTAACAGAAAGGAGATTGCCTTTGACACCCTGTTGAATGCAAAAACCGACGATGTGCACCCGAATAACAGCGAATGGCTTACGTAGTACCTCGGCTTACCTCGTTCATCAAGGAAGAAGACCACCGAGACCTGCAGGTCGCGCTCGGAAACACACATCTGTTTGTAGGCCTTCGTCAGGTCGAGGCACCTGGCGACCCATGGCACAGCCCCTGGTTTGGAAGGGTCGGCCAGGATGCGTCGCGCGACCTCGAGGGCCATGGCAGACAGGTAGTCGGCGTCCTCAAGTTCGAGTCGCATCGTCGAGGTACTGGCACTGTTCACAAGCGCTTCCTTTGCATCATCAATGGGCCGAAGCTTCCCTGGTTTTTGCTCCAAGACAAACCTCCGGATGCATGACCAACGGGTATGGCCGAACAGCTGGGACACTTGATCCTCCGAGTCAGGTCCTAGCATGAATCCCAGGTCTACCTCTTCCTGGCACGCCTGCTCAAGGTGGGCAAGCTGAGCTGCATCCGGAGCCCTGGTGCCGGGTGTTGTGAGAGCCCGCCGCCTCCAGTCAGCAGAGTCAAGGAACTCGTCCCTGGACATGGTAGCAGGAACAATCTTTTGCGGATAGCAAGGAGGGGTGTCCTGAAACCCAACGAGGTCAACACCCCTTTCCATGAGCTGGACTACCCCCATATCCCAGTACGCATGCTCCTTGAGGAGTGCCTCGAAGAGCGAAAGGTTCTTGCTTGCGAGCACTTTCTTCATATGATCCGGCAGGGCCTGGTGCCTGGCCTTCTCAGAGCAGCTGAGCTTCTTGACCAGAATTTCAGCCTTAGCAATCGCCAACTTCCTTTTGAGCTCTAAGACCTTAGGGGGTGTCGTCATCACAGCTTCGAGGGCATCCAGAAAGTGTTTGGACAGCGGTCTAGCAGCATCAAGGGGGTGAGGGCAGCTTAAGGCTTTACTCAGAAACTCTGAGGGAGAGTGCAATATCCCCAGTTTCCACTGCTTTCCCGAAACCTCGGGTCCATCCTCGGTTGATCCCCCCGCGCATTTGGCAGAGAGGATGCGCTCACAGGACTGAAGCGTAGAACCCGACGGGACTACCCTCGGTACTCAGGCACTAAAGGGGCATGGCGCTTGGTTTGGCGGCCTACTGCCGCAGTTGAAGCCTCCTTAACTCTGGAAAGCGGCCCGGGGGTAGCATTCCGAGCCTTGGCACATTGGAGCAGGCAACCGGCGAGGCGCTGGCAAAGGACCGGAGGGTAGGCTGCAGGGGCGGCCCAGGGTCCGGGGCGCGGACCATGCCAATGCTTGCCGTCGCAGGCGACGGCCAAAGCGTCGAAAACTCGGGCCGTGCAAAGGAGACGGGTCAGGGCCCGACTCGACCCCCCGTGCATACAGAGGGGAAACACGATTTTGTGGAGTCCAGCCCATTTGGATAGGCCCTCGGCAGACACACGCGAACGGGCCAACGACGTGAGCAGGGCCCAACTTTCACTCCGGTCAGGCTGCTCAAGGGACACTACGACGTCCCGTTGGATGCACCAGCCGATTATGTCACAACAGAATCGTGCAAGAGCCTCATGGTCAGCAAGAATCGGAGGCGCGAGATGCACGGCAAGGGGTCTTCGGGCCTGAAGCACATCCCAGACAACCGACTGACCGGAAGCAGCGGCCAGGTCAAGCTTGCAAACTGGGGCCTTAGGGTGATTGACATAATGATCAAAGGTAACGACCTCAAACCCAAGGTCAAGCATGGCCCGAGACAGCCCCGCGGAGCCAGCAAAAAGTTCGATGAACAAGGGTCGCTGGGAAGGTTGATGTAGCTCACCAAGGCTGGTGGCGGCAGGCGCATCAACACCCGTAGAAGGTCGGCAGGCAGGGCCTAAACCACTAAGGGAAATCTGGGCTGGGGAGGACTTGGTGTCAGATTCACTCGATGCCCGAACGAAACCAAGTTTGAGCAGCAAGTCAGCATCGGCTTTCGGGAGTTTACACGCATCTCGAATCGAATGGGCCGCGAGGACGATCCGAGGGCCTTTGGACCAGGGCAACGTGCAGTGCAGCTTGCATGGATCGAAGTGCAGGCAGCGCTCAAGCTCGCGAGTGGTACCCTGATGCACCTTGCCTTCGAACTGCATGGACGACGAGCCCTTGGGGTCGGCGACCCAAAGACCTCCACCCTCAAAATCTGAACATCGGATCAGTGCGCTGAGGCCGGTGTTATTGCGATCACGATGCATGTGGGTGAGGTTGTCCCGAAGAAGCACAAGTGATGTGAATGGAAAAGAGTCCCCGATGAACTGCTTGGCGAAACGTGCAAGGAGCTGGGTGCAGGCAGGCAGGGTTCGGGCATTAGCAAAAGTACCCGTGACTCCCCCATGGACATAGGCACCGCAGCTGAAAAGGAATGCGTTGGGGCCGCTCGACGGCCGAACACTGGAATCGCAAGGCAAAAGGAATGACAATTGAGCCACGGAAGATGCAGAGACCTCGGCCTTCGCCAGGAGGTTCAGCGCATAGCTCTCAGCATCCTGTGGTTCGGGGCCACTGAGGTCTGCTGGAGAAATCGGATTGGGAGACGCGGCCCCCTCGGGGCAAGGTCTCAGGCTCAGGACCCGCGGGGGCCCCCGCCTTTCAGGCGGGATCAGTGTGAGTGCACTCTATGAACGGCACTGGCCTGCCACACCCCCGGTAATAGCACCCATGATAGCCCCGAGGACATCGGCCCTTCTTAGGATTCTTGAACTTGCATCGGCCCTGATTCCACAGAAAGCACCAAGGTTTGCCGTCCTCGCTCTTGGGAACACACCCATCGGGCAAGGTGTACTTAGGGGCCTTCCCATCCTCTTGGTTCGGATCTGCGGTCTTACCCTTTCCTTTCCCCTTGGGAGTCGGCTTATGCGGGAGCCTTGGATCGGGATGGGGCCGCTTCGTCGGGTGAGGCATCGGAGGAGGCTTCACGAGCGGTAGCAGGTGCACTAGCACGTCGGTGCTTTTGCTTAGGCTTTCGATTTCAAGATCGAGGGGACGAACAGCTCCGGCCGACGCTTGAATCTGGCCCATAAGGTTGTGCGACAGCAGCTGAAAGAGCTCCCGATCGGCGGCCATAATCTGCGAGAGAGAGACTGAGTGATACCCCGTTGGAGGCTCCCGCTGCATTCTTGAGAACAAGCTTTGAACCCAGGTCTCCAACACAGTGAACGAGGCAAGCTGAGCAAGTTCCATGGCGAGAGACCTCCGGGTCCAAGCTTGCCTCAGCTGCATGTCAGTGCTGATAGAGCACTTCAGCTCAACCTGCTTAGCAGCGAGCTTCAACTCGTTTCCCTGTACCTGCAGGGTCGGATCCCTCTTATTGGAGTCCATCTCCTGTGCTCGGCTGATGCATGCATCCGGCTTCACGTAAGTAAGCACACCCGAATCAAGCTGATCAACAAAGTTATCTACCAGACGGTTGGCCGGAAGAGTGTCGGGGGTCAAGATGAGCCCAGGCAGCTTACGACGCAGAGCCTTCAGCCTCTCAGCCCGCTCGATCATTGGCAACTTACGAGTGGGGGCCTCGCCTGGGGCCAGGTTGACCCGATCACGCATTTCAGCAATCGACATGGATTGCGCTTCGAAAAGCAAACGGCGCAGCACTGACATTTGGTGCTCATTCGGCAGCGGATCTGCAAGGTGCAATGCCCACCTGGAGACAGCCTCATCGCTTGCCGCGCCCGGGGTCGAGGACACAGCAAAGGCAAGGGACCCAAACGTCGTGTACCCGGCTCGGGCCAGTGCATCTCTCAACTCGTTCGACAAACCAACCTTGGCGAGCCGCTCGAAGAAGTAAGCAGAGGAGTCGAGACCTGAAGCCATGATCAGCGCAGGATGCTAAATGTAGCAGACAGTAGCATGTTGTGGGTGTTTGCCAGCATCCTACTTCAGCGTCCCGTGTAACATGAAATCCTCCATGACTGTCGCTACCTCTTCAGATTGACTCGTGACCCCTGAGCCTACGGTCAGCGAGCGGCAAGTGACATGCCAACGCTCGCTATCCCGGCTCCTAAGATGGTGCATCGATTGGGTCGTCCCCCTTCAGGAAGACTACGCCCACGCACTCACACAAGAGTCGAAGAGAGCATGACAGACTTGAGACCAGCAGTGCTTTTTGCCGTACCGCCTCAACGGATTCATAGAACTAGTCATCTACCAGGCCTAAAGCTCTAGAGCACTGATGACACGCAGTTGGGAACTCAGCAGCAACGCCGGCTTCGGCCAGCGGGGTGTAGTTCGAACTTACCGGCCTGTGGCACCAAAGCACGCCGGAGTCCTTGACAACATGCGATATGCCGGAAAACCTGTGCACTACGATGTCCTGGAGGAAACGATCCGGGAACGCCCCCCGCACTAAGTCTGGTGCGTGACGCTCGCCGTGGCCCTCTAGGATCCCTGCATCGGAATCGTCCGAAGAGGCACTGTCCTCCCCGGCTGGGGCTTGCGGTCCCAGGTTGGACGCCTGCGAGCTCCCAACCATGATTGCCTCAGCGAGGTGTTCGACCCGACGCGCCGGAGGCAGGTCCGGATTGAAAGATCCATCCTCAATCGTTTTGAACATCGCTAAGACCTTGGCATAAAGCTTGGAGTAAGCCTCTCTGCTGTATACGAGCATAGATCGGGTGCCCGGGGCGGAGTGGTGGCCTAGGTGTAGCCTTTCGGGCTCACTGAAGTCGATCCTGACTGAGCGGCTCGCCCACGTCAATAGAGTGGTCTTAAGACTGTGGGTCCCAACCCTGTTGTTCGGCAGGCCAACAGCCTCAAGGAAGTCCCGAAGGTACGCAGATGCCTCACCGGAGCCCATGCGGGCCGTGCTCCACTGCCCAAGTCTCAAGGAGAACGAGGGGAGGCAGAAGTCGCCTCCCCACTGAAGGCCCTCGTTCCTGCGAGCAGTGAGCCAGCGGTCACCCCAGTCGTAACCTGAGACACCAGTAGATATCGCAACGTACGGCAGAAGCCTCCTTTGCGCCTGAGCCGTATGGGTGGTCTTGCTCTTCAGACCGTTTGCCAGTAACAAGGTGGTCTCGGAACCTGCTGAGACCTCCACCGACTGCAATCCCTGGATATCCCTCCACCTGCCAGCTGAGTGAACGGCGAAAAGTATTTGGCCCAGCACACAGGCGTCAGTGTCGTTCAGGTCGTTGACAATGAGCGCCTCTAGCGCTGCGACTTGCTCCACCGTGAGCGCGGGCCTCTGAGACAGCGGCGCCTTGGTTAGGGCCATGTCTCGAGCGACGCCCCGAACCCTCGCAGAAACGACCACATCGACCGACATGAAGAGTAACACGACGGAATACTCCAAGAAAGTCAGCGACTGCAGAAACTTGTTTCCCGATGTGGCCCCCCGGTTGGAGGACCTCATCTCACACAAGTACGCATATAGATGCTCTTCGTCAGCCCGCAGAGGCTCTGCAGACTGGCGAGCACACCACGCACTGAACCTTGCGAGAGCACACGCATGCCCATTGAGCGTGGACGACGCCTTGGCACGGAAAGTATCTGCGAAGGACTGTGCTACCACAGCCTCTTGGACAAGACCTCCAAGCTTATCAATCAAGGATTTACCCAGCTCACTGGCAAGGGGGTCACTAGTAATCAATACCTTGAGTTTGGCCAAAGCAAGATTGCGAACGTCCTCGTCGGAGGCTTCCGGCCTGAAGCGGTGAAGGCGGTTCGCCAAGGACGCTGCTACAATCTGGGGCTTAGGGGCAGGAGCCTTAGGCAGGGCTGGCTTAAGGACGTCGGCACTACCCACCCCAGGCATTAGATCCATGCTGATCTGGCGTTGCAATGTGTCGTGCCAAGATGGGCCCCCAAAGATTGCAGCAAACGGTTGCCTTTCCCACGGTAGGAGTGGGGCTTCCATGCGGAGTCTCTTATGGATATGTCCCACTGCACTCTGCTGCAGCTGGTCCTCGGCGGTGCTGTCCAAGAGCGGGACCACTGGAGGGTGCTCAGGCTCCAAGCTCGGTGGTGAAGGCTCACAGGGCGCGCTCACAGCGCCGGCAGCCCCGAACGATCCCGCAAGCAAGTACCACTCCCTCTCGGAGTCTGAAATCTCAGCAGCACACGAAGGGTCCGGGGCACTGGGAGCAGGGCCGTCCCACACTTCATCATCCTCAAGCACGGACAACAGCTGGCTGTCCGGAATGTCTTGGTCGGAGCGTGCTGCAACAGGTATGTCAAGGTCAAAACTGACTGCAGATCGGGCTTCATGATCCCCAATCCCCCCGGTATCTGTAAGGTCAATGGAGCCCAAAAGTTCATCAACCTCACGAGCGGGGTCGCTCATCGTCGGTCAAGGCTGAGCGCAGAAGCACGCTGCACGAACAGACCAGCAAGTGTCTATGAGGCAGCGGCGAGCATCACTTGAAATGCAAGCCCAGATTATGCGCACAGCATCGAGCTCAGAGCGGCGAAAGAGACCACAGAGGTCAGTACGGCCGGCCATGGCTGGGCCCCCCTGTGTGCAAAAATTTCATGAATGATGGGCCCCGCCCGTCAGTTGCTTGAGAGGGCGAGCGCGGTCATGCTGAATGAGATCAAGCCATATGGTGGATCCCGCATGCCGAAAAAAACGCCAAAAATCATTCATGAAAGACTCACCGTGGAAATCAGCATGTAAAAGAAAAGTTTGTTTGGGGTGAGACGATAACTTCCACAAAGTTTCCAAGGTTTCGTAAACTCTGAACACATTGTAAGCATAAAGATCGCAGTCTCCAATTATTTATCGAAGAAGCAATCCTTTGTAATATAAATGTATTCTCTTGAATCGCAATATGGCACAGACCTCAATCATTCGCGCATCTCTCTTTTTCGCTCGAGGCGTACAAAGGGGAAACTCAACGTGCCGGCCATCAAGTTAAAAGATTATGCACCTCCCGATCTCGGATGATCGGCACACGAGGATTTGGGCGCGGTCACACCCCCCCCCACAGCTGAAGAAAGGGTTGGGCGGGCGGGCAAAGAATTTTCTCTGCCCTTGATGGCCGACTGCAACGGATATGAATTGTTCGCATCAATGCTATGCACATGAAAACAGTCAAAGAAAATTCTTCATGCAATAAAATCATGTACAAAACGAAACCCTTCTCATTTCCCATGAGAATGTTTGAAACTTGGTGGAAAGGTTTAGTCCGCAAGCGGAAAACTGACTTCCACAAAGTTTCAAAGGTTTCGTAAACTCTGAACACATTGTAAGCATAAAGATCGCAGTCTCCAATTATTTATCGAAGAAGCAATCCTTTGTAATATAAATGTATTCTCTTGAATCGCAATATGGCACAGACCTCAATCATTCGCGCATCTCTCTTTTTCGCTCGAGGCGTACAAAGGGGAAACTCAACGTGCCGGCCATCAAGTTAAAAGATTATGCACCTCCCGATCTCGGATGATCGGCACACGAGGATTTGGGCGCGGTCACACCCCTTTCCTCTTGCGCCTTGTGATGACTGAAGTCTTAAGCTCATCGTGCCAAGCGAAGGCTTCCACGCAAGTAGCCTTCATCAACTTAAGTGCCAAGCAGCGAAGTCATCTCTGGAAGGGCCGTCCGCTATGTTGCTACTCGACGGTACACGGTCAATCCAGTACAGAGACGGAAACTTTAGATCAGGAAGGTCGAACAATTGGACTAAGTTGTTCATCCCGTCACTTCCACTTCCACCTTTCAGAATGGCATACCGAGCGGCGTCATTGTCGACGAACATAATCACTCGCCTGTTCAAGAATTGATCTTGGAACATCCATCTTACCGCCACTAGAACAAGCAGCTCAATGTGGCATATAAGTTGAGGCTCGCCATCCCGAGCATCGAAGTCCTCCTTCCACGACTCAATCGCCCAAGATGGAGCCACACCTCCTAGCACATGTCCACACTGTTTCAAGGGATCCCAGATGCACGCACCAATACCCGCATGTCCCGATTCCCACGAGCCGTCGGTCCACACGAGTATTGATTCACAAGCAAAGTTGCACGACAAGACCCTGGGCGGCATCGATTCCAGCACATGCTTCACTCGTGCCGAAAGCTTCTGGAGCCGTTGGAAAGCGACCGGGCCGCGCCATTCAAGGAACTCCAAGAGATCATAACACAAGTGTTTCAGCACCCTTCCGGAATAAAACCCCGCAGCGAAATTCAACAGCCCATGGAGGACCTGTATCTGGTGGCGGGTGATGGCTTCCGGTTCAGAGACCTTGTCAAACTCACTCAAGATTTTCTCCACCCGTCCGGGTTTGTTCCTGAGAACCACTAAACCTTTCTGCAGTTGCGACAAGTCCAAAGTAAGTCCTAAGACATCGAAGGATGATGAGCACGGCTTGCCTTTTTCGCCGGTGACGGCGTGAGACCACCCCAGCATGGTGAAGAATTGACTTATGCATTCATCTGCCTCCTGGGCCCCCTCTTCTGGCGCGAAGAGAGGGTAGTCGTCAAAATAGCAAGCTGATGGAACCTTCATGACTTTGTTCGCGAGAAACCAGAGACACCGACTAATCCTAATGAACCCGAAAACGGCGGCAGTGGCGCCAAACATCAGCGCATTGGGGAGGAAAATTTTTTCCTCTCCCCCTGGTCCTCTGAAGTAGGTTATGCATAAATCTCGTTGATCCGGGTGCAATGCTACCTGCTTGTAAGCCTTGGTCAAGTCGAGGCATTTACCCAGCCATGCACCTGACCCGTGCTTTTGGTTTTTGGCCTTCTTGGCGATAAGAAGGGCCAACGATGCTACGTAGTCAGCATTGTGAAGCTCCAAGCGGATGGTAGCGCTGTAGGCAGCATTGGTTTGCGACTGACAGGCATCATCGATAGGCCGATGTTTCGACCCTTGATCCAGCAAGAACCTTCTTATGACGCACCACTGGTCATGTCCCACCAAGTTTGAGATTTCATCAGCCGTGTACGGCCCATCTAGGAAACCCAGGTCGACTTCCTCCTGCGTGACCTTGAACAAGAGTTGAGCCTTGGCCGCGTCGCCGGGTGCATCATCACCAACAATGGCTTCCCGTCTCTCCTTGGCTGTATCCCGCAGGTCTTGTTCAGTTAGCGTAGCGGCTTTCACCTTTTTGTCGAAGCAAGGAGGATGGGGTTCAGAGCCCATGACATGTACACCCTCGGTCAAGAACTTGACTGCCTCAAGGTCATCATAACCTTCTTGTTCAAGTAAGGCCTTAAGTGCTAAAATCTTTTTACCACGCATCACCTTAGCCACTGAAGGATGCATCTTGCTGTGGAGGTCCGCTTCCTCTCTCTCACCCTTTTTGATCAGCAGCTGTAACTTAAGCAAGGCCAGCTTCCTGTGCAAAGTCACTTGCTGCGGAGAAGAGTTCACCAGAAAGTCGATCGCATCCACAGTGACTGCAGCCACCGGATTGTGGGTATCGAATGGGTGCTGCAACGCCTGCGCCTTTTCCACGAAAGCAGAAGGGGTGTGACACACACCAACCTTAACGAAACCCTTATTAGGGAGGGGCCTACTAGAACCCTCAGGGGGCACCTGGGCCTCGGCAATAGGGTTGTTCGAGTCGCAGTCTCCCGCACACTCCCCATGGAACGAGACTTCGCGAAGTACACGCATGCCTTTATCAACCTGAGAAATTGGCAGCTGGATCACCTGAGCAAATTCTGGAATCAGGGCGGCGTGTTTGCGAGTCTGACGCGACACAGCGGCAGATGACAGGACGGAGAGGGTCGGCTCCAAACGGACGGCAGGGCGTTTGGCACGCACATGAAGCAACAAGCAGCGGGCCATGCGAGCGGCCAGAAGAGCAGGATAGGCCGCCTCTTGGGCAGTGGCAAAATGCCAACGACCCCCTTTGGCTGTGATAGACCAGGGCTCATGCTGATGCCGCCCATCACACTGGGCGCTGAGGGTGGCATAAACGTCAGCGGTACACAGCAGCTTGGTCTGTTTGGGACGGCTGCCCCCATGCGTACAGGAATGGAAAATGACGGATTGCAGGCGATTAAAGCAGGCACAGTCAGAGGCGTTAGCCCTGCGGCGCAGGAGCTCAACGATGGCCGCCCAGGCCCAAGATCTGGCCGGATTTTCAATGGACACGACAATATCGCGGCTGGCACAAAACAAGGCAATGTCAAGGGAAAGCTCATAGAGCTGGTTAGCCTTTGTAACTCGGAGGGCGTCAAGAGAGCCAGGAGACAAACTCGGCAAGCCCAAAGGATGCAAAGCGTCCCTCAGAGGCTGGGGCTGTGGGGCCCCAGCCGCCACAACACTGGCTGGAAGGCGTTTCTCTCGAGCACGAGAAGCGGTACCGCATGGAACCCCGACATGGATGGCCTCTGGCTGCAGTTTAGCCACAAGATCCCAGAAAATTTTAAGGCCCGACGCCGAAGTCAAATCCAAAGGTGCAATGGGCACTTGTGCACCCCGAACACAAATGTCGATGGCAAGCACACGAAACCCAGCTCGGATCCAAGCTTTAGAAAGCACCGCAGACCCCGCGAAAACCTCCAAGGCCCAGGGACGGCTATCCCGGACGGGTCGCGGAACTCTCGTAGCAGAAGGCAGCGAGAAACCCAAGTCACGCAGAAACTGAATGTCCTCAGCAGACAAACCCTGAGTGGGCACGCTGTAAGCCACCAGAACCTGCCTGCGTCCTTGCCAAGCCTGGGTCCAATGCCGCTGGGATTGAGCATCAAAGACAAGGACGTGATTTTGAAAAGGAATTATCCGCCCATGGACAACCTTTCCTTGGAAGCAAGCGCGTTCGGGACCATCGGGGTCCTCGACAACCAAGCCACCCTGCTTAAAATCTGTAATCGCAATGACAGCTTTCAAGCTGCCTGGTAAGTTATGGCGATCGACATGCACATCAGCCTCAATTTGAGAGAAGAGGGCAATGGATGTGAAACTATGGCACGGCAAGAAATGATTCAGAACTGAAATGCAAGCCCTGACGCAATGCGGATAGGTTCGAGTGGTTCCACACACACCCGATTGTCCAGCAAAGACATAGGCTCCAGACACAAAAGATTTGGAAAACTCACCCCCTTGGCGGCGACCTTTGGAATCAGGAAGAACCTCAAAGATCCGCCCCAATTGGGCACGGGTAACAGGCCCCGATTTAAGGCACTCCGCGGCTAGAGCTTCGGCATCGTCGAATGTCCGGGTACCGCCGACAGTGGCAGTAGAAAAATCTTGCTCTTGCACAGAGAGCGGCACGGCCCGAGCAAGAGAAGCCGTGCCCGGGTCCTGTCAATCGGAATGCGTACACTCAAAGTAGGGCTTGGCACGACCGCATCCAGCCTTCCAGCATATGTGCAGTCCTCTCTGGCATCGGCCAGCTTTGCCCTTCCATCGGCACGTGCCGCGGTTGAATCCATAACAGATGGGCTTATTGGCGGCATCTCGAGATACACAGCCCTCAGGAATGTCAGGCTTGGAAGGAGCTGCACCAGTGCCTTTGCCTGTCTTGCCTTTTCCGTCCTTGCCTTCTTTGCCTTTCTTACCCTTGCCTTTCCAAGCATTGCTATCCCAACCGGCAGGAGGGTCAGGCGGACGTTGGACAGGCTGCAGAAACTGAGTGACCTGTGGTGAGTGCATCAATTCTTGAATGACGTCATCAGCGGCTTGGGCTGTCCGGCCGGAGCAGCAAGCCGACCCATCAACTTTTCAGAGGCATACATGAAGAGGGCACGGTCAGCCTGAATTAGCTGATTGACGCTGATAGGCGACATTCCCTTAGGCACCTCTCGCGCCTGGCACGAGAACAGATGCTGCACCCACTTCTCGATCTCTATATATGAGCACACACCTGCTAGATCCATTGCAAGAGATCGGCGGTTCCACGCCGCCTTGAGTCTAGCATCAGAAGAGGTTTCGCACCGAAGGTCATTGGGCTTCGAATTGATGCGCATACGGCCGTCTTGGTCGATGTTGATGGTCTTATCCTTCTTCACGGACATCATTTCCTGGGCCCTTGAAACACAACGCTCAGGCCCTACATATTGCAGAATCTCGGACTCCAGTTGGTCCACAAAGAGATCCACCAGGCCATTAGACGGAATAGTCTCCGGGGTGAAGACCACCCTGCAAGGCGAGCCTGCTGCGCCTGGGCACGGGCCGCACGCTCTGCTGTCGGGAGCTTACGCACGATTATCAGCCGGAGGCTCCACACGAGTGTGCAGGTCTGCAATGTTCAAGCTGTTGGCCTCAAAACAGCAACCGCCTAAGGCAGGACACCTGATACGGCGATGGGGCAGTGCTGAAAACGTTACGAACCCATAAGTCCACTGCAGTATCATCAAGCTCGCGGGATTAGCAGACACCGCAAAGCACAATTTGCCAAACGTGGTGAATCCCGCAGTAAGAAGCTCTTGCAGCACTGGCGTAGAGATCCCCACCTTCAAGGCCAGTTCCTTGAAGGATGCCTCCGAGTCCAAGAGTGCTTGCGGTAGGAGTGCTGAGCACTGTACGGCAGGCTCCTTCTGTTTCTCCATCGGCGGGTCCCGGCAGAATGCGGTAGTAGGAGATGGTAGGAGTGTTTTGCGGTAGGAGTGCTTTGCGGTAGAAGTGCTTTGCGGTCGGCTTGCGGTAGGAGTGCTTGCGGTAGGAGTGCTGAGCAGTGTACGGCAGGCTACTCCTGTTCCTCCATCGGCAGGGGTCCCGGCAGGATGCGGTAGGAGTGCTTTGCGGTAGGAGTGCTATGCGGTAGGAGTGTTTTGCGGTAGGAGTGCTGCGGTAGGTGTGCGGTAGGAGTGCTGCGGTAGGAGTGCTGGTTTCAGCTTTCGGTGAGCAACAGGGGGCGGTGGGAGCCGTAGGAGCCGTGTGAGCTGTGTGCGGTAGGAGCCGTAGGAGCACCCGCCCCTCGCTCAGGTCTTTCCTTCGCCGACGTCTTCAGCAGTGGCAGGCCGGCCTGCTGCAAGTAAGACCGAGTGAGGCGCAACAGGGGAGCTGCTTTTGCAAATTCCAGTAGCACTTTGCTCAACGTTGCTCAGTTTCGCTGGTAGTGCGGTTCCCAAGACCATGGACCATTACTGGCAGACCCGGCGCAAACTCGTCATGCAGATCGAGTCCAGGAGATCGCTTAGGGGCAAGCCTCTGACCGAGACCCATCGTGATGAGTTGAAGGCTCGGTTGCAAGAGTTGGATGACAAGAAAGCTTCGGAGGGACGCATCGTCGACTCCGTTACGGTCGTGACGCAGACACAGCACGAGCGCGTACTGAAGCAGATGGCAGCCGACAAGAAGGAAATCAAGAAGGCCATCAACGGCATCAGCGCTCTGGCGGCTTTTTTCGGCGCCGAAACCGAACCTGAGACGGTGACGGTGGAACAGGCCGCCGCGAAGGAGGCCTTTTGGAAGGGCAAAAGGAAGGCCGGGGAAGCTGAAAATCGGGAAGCTCAGAAAGCGAAGCGGGTAAAGCAAGAGCAGGAGGAAGCCTTCAGCGTCGCACCGGAGGCCGAGGACCAAGTGCTCTGCGGCGTGCCCGTCCGAGGAGAGCAGGGTCTCAGCTTCCTGGCCGGTCGCGATGTTTCGGCCCAGTTCATGGTGAAGG
This sequence comes from Symbiodinium sp. CCMP2592, assembly GCA_905221615.1. NCBI lineage: Eukaryota > Dinophyceae > Suessiales > Symbiodiniaceae > Symbiodinium > Symbiodinium sp. CCMP2592. Next base: position 539,959 of record CAJNDT010005146.1, on the reverse strand, counting down.
GCCTCCGCGTCCGCTTGGTCGCCCTGATCCATGGCGCCGCGACGCTGCAGTTGCTGGAAGAGAGAAACGCAAGTCAGCTTCTGATCTTGGCGAGACTCCTGGACCACCCTTTCACGGAGATTGTGTCGCTTGAGTTGCGGACCAGAGCCCGCAAGACGGCCGTTGTGGTGGAGCACAAGCACGTCCGCCTGGTCATGGAGAAGAAAGGCAAGTCTCCCGAGAAGGCAGTGGTGTACAGCGGCATCGAGAAGATCGCGCCGACCTCCATCTACAGCCTGCGTTTTGGGATGAGGGTGGAATGCATTGAAGGAGCCCTGCCGGCGCGCTCCAACACTAGCGCGAACAAGGAGCCCGAAGACTCCCTCACGGCAGAGACCACCGAGCCCGGCAGCCACGCGGCAGAGTCAGAGCCCAGCACAGAGACCGCAGAGCCCGAGGACTCCCGCACCACAGAGACCACCGAGCCCGGCGACTACCACACCGCAGAAACCGCAGAGCCCAACGAGCCCGGCGACTCCCGCGCTGCAGGGTCCGAGCCCAACGAGCCCGGCGACTACCACACCGCAGAGACCGCAGAGCCCGACGACTCCCGCACCGCAGAGACCACCGAGCCCAACGAGCCCGGCGACTACCACACCGCGGAAACCGCAGAGCCCAACGACTCCCGCACCGCAGAAACCAACAACGAGCCCGACGACTCCCGCACCGCAGAGACCAACAACGAGCCCGACGACTCCCGCACCGCAGAGCCCGGCGACTTCCACGCGGCAGAGACCAACAACGAGCCCAACGACTCCCACACCGCAGAGACCAACAACGAGCCCGGCGACTTCCACGCGGCAGAGCTCAACAACGAGTCCGGCGACTCCCGCGCTGCAGAGACCACCGAGCCCAACAACGAGCCCGGCGACTTCCACACGGCAGAGCTCAACAACGAGGACTCCCGCGCCGCAGAGCCCAAAAACGAGTCTGGCGACTCCCGCGCTGCAGACGGTTTCCAGGAGCCCTTGATCACCGAGGAAGGGCCGAACGGGGACGTGCTGGAAGAGGAGGACTTGGAGGAGGAGGCCTTTGAAGAGCCCGACCCAGTCGTGGAGCCCGACCTTCAGGTTGCCGGGTGTGCCGAACTCCACTTCCGACACAGCAAAAAGCTGATGATCGTCCGCTGCAGTTGGATCGTGGTGTGGGAGACGGTCAATTTTTGGCCGAGCGTCATTTGCGGCGAGAGCTTGCGCAGCTTGATTTTCATAGTGAAGAACCATCCAGAGTCCACCCAGATGTTGACGATCGAGGTGCATGGTGCAGAATTCACAGTCGAGGCGGACACGTGCTCGATCCATTTGACTCAACTGCGCTGCCCCCGATCGAACGGTTGAGCTTCGTGAGATCGGGAGGGTCTCGGCGACCTTGCCCACAGCGGCTTTCAGAAAGCTGTTGAACCCCGCGAACTGAGCAACTGTTTAGTCCGAGCTATCGGTGAATTCGAGGCCTTTGGCATTTATCACTGCACTTCTCGAGCCCTCGCCTTGTGCACAGTCAGCCGATTGGGCTTATAGAAGTCAGTGCACTCAGCTCCTGTCACCTACAACAGAGTGAAGGGGCAGTTCGTACAGCCGCCGACAAACCAGTTACACCGTTGAGAACACCTTGCACCGTTGCAGTTGCCCGCCAGTCCGCTGTAAGACTATGTTTTCCTGGCCAGGTCTTCCGTGGAGCTCTTCGAGGCTAGGGGCTCCTGCGTGGTCCCTGCGAGTGCTCTGTGTGTGCGTCTGTGCGTGCGTGTGTGTGTTTGCCGGCCAGGGAGATGGCCGGTGTTGCAGACCTCAACCTCACGATTCTGACGTGCATCACGGCGTTCCTGTTTCCAGAGCAGTGGATGCCCTCACCTGGCTCGCGTGAAGACTCTCGCCGTGATAGAATCATTCATGAGATAGCAGTGCGCATGCGAGACAGGTCGCGATTTGTTCGCGCGAGTCATGTCCTGCTGTTGGATCTCTGGAACTTCAAGTGCACCTGTCGCGCTTTAAATCAAAAATTCTTTGCGCCCTTTGCCAACGCCAGTTGCTTCGTCATGAATCTGCACAGCACGTTCTTGCGAGTGTGTGGTATGGAAGCTTCGGGTTTGCTGAAAAACAAACCGTTGTACTTGGTTACCTTCATGCAGGCAACGTGGCTGGAAGTATCCGAAGATGTAGGGTGGCGGGCTGCTCGCAAAAAAGCACTCAAAGACATACGGCTGCTCGACACCGCATCAAGACTAAGTCACGAGCGAAATGTGCCTCCGCGAGCAATCGTTTATCAGGCTCATCTGGAAGAGATTTCGAGCAGCCCGACGGAGATTAGCACGATGGAGCTAACGGTTACCTCGCAGTCCTTTGAGCGAAAGCATCGCTCGGAGACATACTAGCGGCAGTAGGCGAAGCGCACAGGCCTGCAGCCGCAAAATACGAGGGCTGCTGCTTGCATTCAGAGCGCCAAGTGTCAGTGAAGGCACCAGTGAGGGCACCAGTGAAGGCACCAAGTGAAGGCACCAAGTGAAGGCACCAAGTGAAGGCACCAAGTGAAGGCACCAAGTGAAGTCACTTGGTCAAGTGAAGGCACCAAGTGAAGGCAAGTGAAGGCACCAAGTGAAGGCACCAAGTGAAGGCACCAAGTGAAGGCACCAAGTGAAGGCACCAAGTGAAGGCACCAAGGCACGGCAGGTTGCAGGAAAGAGTAGCCACACAGAGTAGCCACACAGAGTAGCCACGCAGAGTAGCCACAAAGAGTAGCCACAAAGAGTAGCCACACAGAGAGCCACACAGAGTAGCCACACAGAGTAGCCACAAAGAGTAGCCACACAGAGTAGCCACACAGAGTAGCCACACAGAGTAGCCACGCAGAGTAGCCACGCAGAGTAGCCACACAGAGTAGCCACAAAGAGTAGCCACAAAGAGTAGCCACAAAGAGTAGCCACAAAGAGTAGCCACACAGAGTAGCCACACAGAGTAGCCACACAGAGTAGCCACACAGAGTAGCCACAGAGAGTAGCCACAGAGAGTAGCCACAAAGAGTAGCCACAAAGTAGCCACGCAGAGTATCTCGCATAGCCCAGAAAACGCGAAAAAGCTGCGGCCTCTCTCTTGTGTAGCAGGGTGTTGGGCCCACAATCGATCGTCTACAAGGAAGCTGATTCAAAATCGAAAGGGCGTTGAGCCTACAGCCTCGGGCCAAAAACGAAAGATCGACAGGGCTCAGGGGCGTAGGACCTCAAGCTGGAGAAGAAGAAGGCCAAGAACTCACCCTGCACACCGGCTAGTCAGGAACCTGACGTATCCCAAGAACTGGACGAGGAACACTCGAGAACGTACAGAAGTTGTGTCGGCATTTTGCTGTACGTAGCGCACGACCGTCCGGACATTCAGTTCGCAGTACGTAGCCTCAGTACTGCCATGACGAAGCCAACGGAACGTAAAAGAAAGGAGTTGGAGGACTTGGCGCTCTACCTCAAAGGAACGTCAGACTACGCCGTTACGTACCACAGGAACAGCCCAGGAACGTCAGCTCTACGTCACCGCGCCGAAGAACCACAAGAACTACAAGAACCTCGAGAACAACCACGCGAACGTTTGCTGGAAGTTTTTAGCGACTCCGACTGGGCCGGAGACAAGCAGACTAGGAAGTCAGTGAGTTGCGCCATGTTCTACCTGGACGGTGCATACTTCTACAGCTACAGCAGGACACAGAAGTCGATAGCATTATCTTCAGCAGAAGCAGAATACATGGCACTTACTGGAGCAGCAAGCGAAGGAATAGGTTTACACGCAGCAGTTCGTTTCCTTACAGGAGAACGAGTACTACTCAAAGCATACACAGACAGTTCCGCATGCCGCGGAATCACAAACCGCCAAGGAACAGGAAGAGTCAAGCACCTGCAGATTCGGTTACTTTGGCTACAAGCAGCAATACGTGAAGGCAAGCTTACTGTACACGCAGTTGGTACAAAGGAGAACACAGCAGACCTAGGAACAAAGCCTCTCAGCACGAAAAGAGTGAAGTTTCTCCTGAACATGATCGGCATGTGCAACAGCGAAGGAAGAGTTGGAGAGCAAGAGCGAGAGGAAGAAGAAAAGGCACAAGTGGTAAGAAGACTCGAGAAGATCATGAAGAACAAAAGCAGCATGTTGTTTACACTTTCAAGTTTGTTTGGAAAGACTGAGGCAGCCTACGTACCTTTCGCCGCAGCGCAAGAAGTAGCAAGCTCACAAGAAGTCCCAAACAGTCCTGGAAGCATGTCGCTTCTGGAAGTCCTGGTGACGCTCGCCGTGGTGTGCATGGCGGCATGGTTTGTCGTGAACGAGATGAAAAAGCCGCAGCAGCACAAGAAGCCGAAGAGAGAAGAGAGGAGCAGCGGTGAAGAAGAGGAAAGCAGCTCAGGAAGCAGAAGTGGAGAGAAGGAAAAGAAGAAGAAGAACCGAAAGAAGAAAAGAGACGAAGCTCCTGCCGCTCAGGTGAACTACGACGTGGACTCCTTCGACGAGGCAAAGAAAGAAGTGACAGAGAGAGCAGAGAAGTTGAAGAAAGATGAGGAAAGCCTGGAGAAGGAGAAGGAGCAGTTCGGAAACCAGAAGACAGAGTTTGAGGAGACAGTGAAAAGGTTTTTGAAGAAGCAGAAGGAGGTGAAGGAAAAGGAAGACAAAGTTACAGAAAGAGAAGAGAAGTTAGAGAAAGACCAAGAGACCCTCCAAGAGCAAGCCAAGGTCTTAAGCGAGAAGGAGACAGCCCTCGAAGAAGCTGAGGAGAACGTCAAAGCAAAGGAAGCAGAGGTTGAAAAGAAGAAGAAAGAGGCAGAGAAGAGAGAGAGAAAAGCCCAGGAAAGAACCGCCGGCTACGACCAGGAGAGAGAAGAGTACGCCAGGAAGTACGTTGACGACGCAAAGAAGGACTTGGAGAGAGAGCTTAAAGTGCTAAAGCAAGAAGAGAAAGTAAGGAACCAGAAGCTCGACGACCTCCAGTACGACTACAAGAGCCTCAAGGACGACTACCACTACTTCAAAGGTTACTCACAGGAAGTGGACGCACTTCTACTTGCAGCTAAGGACAAGATCGTGAAGTACAAGAAGAAGGTCAAAAGCCTCAAGGAAACCTTAGGTGCAACCTTGTCTGGAAGCGAAGGTGAAGAAGAAACAGAAGAAGCGTACAAGAGCAAAGCAGAAGAAGAGAAAGAGAAGAAAGAAGCGCAGGCAAAAGAGGAAGAGAAGATGAAGGGAAAAAGGCCAAAGCAGGTAGAGACAGAAGACCAAGAAGAGAAGCCGTCAAGCAACCAAGGAGACGAAACCACCGTCGACCCGAACGACATCGCCGAGTTCACGCAGCTTGGCTACGTGTGGGAGTTCAACAAGAAGACGCAAGAGTACCGCGCGAAGTGCGAGGACAAGAAAGGAGCCCCAAGAATCAAGAACGCTCCGGTGAAAGGCCGCCTCCTTTGGAACAAGGTGACGGAGTGCTACAGGAAACACAACATTTGGTTTACAGGCGGAAAGGAATTGGATAAATTCCTCGAGACCAAGGAGAACGAGAAGATCGAAGAAGAGGTGCAGCGACGCATCCACGCGAAAGGCAAGCACGACAACCAAGGAACGAAGGGAAAAGGCCCTTCCTGGGACGACGGACAGAACGACGGTTGGTGGTACAACGACCAGTGGAATAACGAGAACTGGAGCACCACCGACGACGGCAGCAACTGGTACGAGAACGCGAACCCGCACAACAAAGGCTACTGGCAGACGCCAGAAGAGTGGGCGCAGCAGAACCAGTGGGACCAGTGGACACCCAAAGGAAAGGGTAAAGGCAAGAAGTCCAAGAACTGGGTGCAGACCCAGTGAAAGGATCCCGAGAAGGGATGATCGAGCAGGTCAAGCAGTGAACGCTTGTACATATGTACATAGCTAAGCAACGTAAGACTTGATGTATACTAGCACAAGAATTCATGTACAAAGTGTGAGCAAATGTATAGACGTAGCAAACTGGGGCAGTAAGCCTAGGTAAGCTACAACCTTCCAAAGTCTCACAAGAAGTTTCACAAAAGGCAGGCTAGGAAGGTACAAGGGCCAGAAGAGGCAAGAAGCCGGAGAAGCCAAGAACAAAGAGAAGAAGCCCGAAAGAAGAAAAGCCCGTAGGCTACGTAAGGGCAGAAGGAAACCGGGGTACGGGCCTCCCCGCAAAGAGTCCATAGGCTGGACCTAACTAGAACGTAGCTGTACATACAGAGTAGGTTTTTCAAGAAGGCCAATGTACAGACATAGAAGGCCTAAGTAGCAACAGGGCAGGAGTGCAGCTAGGTAAAAGACCAAGAACAACGGAGACGAAAGTCCCTAGCAAAAGCACTGTACAGAAAGCCCTAGCAGTTTCCAAGAACACCCTAGGAACCCGCAAGAACTTTCTGAGGCGGGGTGTTCGTTTGTAACCTAGTGCACGTAGTCCCAAGTAGAGTGTGTAGAGTAATCACGAGAACACATGAAACATGTGTGTGAACCGCGACACGGAGGCTTAAGGAAGTCAGCCCGCGAAGTGAGAAAAGTGTGTTTGAAAGTAGAGTGGGAAGGAAGGCTTGAGAAGCCTTTAGTTTCAACACACAACCAGGCGTTTTGCACGGGGTCTACCGGTGGTGCTGAAGGTTGAAGACTGCCTCAGCTTTGGCACATACGTGCTTGGCTTATCGTGTCCCCACGGCTATACGCCTACGGAGGACACTGGCTGGTTCTCGCATCGACAAAGCGCTAACCGGCCTCCCACTGAGGGATGCCTTCTGCAGCTTACCTTCCAGCGAGGGCAACTGATGGCCGTATTTGTGGATTTGATCGTCCCTGACCGGTTGAAAGGCAAAACACGCGAACAACGCAAAGCCGAGCGTCGTCTCAACCGCCTCAACCCGACTGCTGCGCTCTTGCTCATCCGGCAGTGGCCATCTTTTCTCGGGGCCGCCCCTCAACCTGGCCAGGACTGCAGCTGGGGCCTTTCCCTCCAAAGTATGTCTTGCATTAAGGTTGGTGGCGCTCTCGATGTATTCCTGCAAGTACTCAAAATGCCTGAGGCACGTGTCCCACTGGCCATTGGCATGCCCGTGCGCCCGTGCACCTTACCTGCGCCACGGCCTCGGAGCCACTTCGCCTCGGAAGTGCATCTTGCGCTGTCCTTCTTGCAGGCAGTGGAGTCGGCTGCCAGAGCCCCTCAATTCCCACCTGCCCCTGACCTTACGCCGGCCGACTTTGTGCGGCTCAAACAGCGCATCGTTGCCCTCCACCCAGTAGCCAGGCGCTGCAACCCTCGGGAGCCTTTCTGCAGCAATTGGCGTCTCCCGGCATCGCTGATCCCAAAAGAGCTGCACGCGCTGGCTGCCCTGATGGGACAGTCCTTTTGTCGCCACATTGCTGAGCTTCTGAACAGCCCGGATGGCCTCCTGAGCGGACACATCACAGCCATTCTAGCCGCTCGGGCACAAGGACGCAGCTCTCTCAGCATCCTGGGCTGTGCTGGCTCATCCAAAACTTTCTCTCTGTGGTGCGCCCTGGTCTGTCTGGATGCTGTTCTGGAGCAAACGGTATTCTGGACGGCGCAGCAGCATTCTGCGCTCATTGCTGTTGTCCGTATTGCCTCCAACCTGTTGGTCGATGCCCCACAATGGCTGCGCCCGCTTGTCGTTGTGCGTAGGGTGTCTGGCGATGCCGAAATGATCGACCCTTTATTTGATCATGTGCCTTTCACCGACGCTGCTGAACATAAAGCGGCTGACTTAGGAGAGATTGCCACGACTCAGCCAGGATCCACGAGGCGCAACGCCCGTCTCACATCCCCCTCAGTTGGCAGTGCTCACATGTTGCTGCTCACGCAGGGCTCTGCCGCGCTGCAACTTCGTTATGCCTCCTATAGCGAGGTGAAAACCTACCTAGCCAGTGCACATGTCATTGTTATTGACGAGGGGCAACAGGAGGGACAGCCCGCCTCGGCGGCCATCCTTGCGAACACTGCCGGCCAGCTCGTCATCCGCACCGGGGACCCACGCCAACCCGCGGGTGGCGGTAAAGGCGAGGTCCAAGTACGCACCCTGGCACGACTCATTGCCAAGCCAGTCGGCATCCGCGGCGTCGCCCAACTAGCCCCGCAGCCTGTCTCCCCGGGACGCCTTGCCGCGGCACTGAGAGGTTTGGTTCAGTCTACACCGCAGGGGCCGCTTCACACCATCCGGTGGACTAGCAGAGGACACCGGCATGACGGCCATCAGGGCGCTGAGCCGCCGACGGGAGCCACCATAACCGTGTGTCGTGAGTTGTCCGAGTGCCTCTTTGGCATTGAGGAAGAGGTTGGAGTCAGCCTCGATGAGGATCTGCAGGAGCTACGAGGGTGTCGGGTCACCCGACAAGGGATGAAATACTTCATTCCTTATTCAGGCATCACCAGCATAGGTGACCGAGTGTGCCCTCACCCCGACCGGCTCACGCCAGCGGCTATTGCGGTGGACTTCCTCGATGTTGTGCTATCTCAATCGTCTGTCAGCTGTCGGTGCAATACTGGCGCCGGCCAATACCGCTATGCAAGCTGAAGGCTTGGCCCCTATCAATGGGGTTTGCCTGAATCTAGCCCTGGTCGCCTCCACCAGGCTGCTGGCTGACCTTTATCTACTAATCACGGCCGTTCGTTACCCTCAATCCATCAGTATGCACAGGGTTTCCGATGCCACTCCGTGCCCGATCACCATTGGTGAGCTAGCTGCGGACACCGCGGCGAGGCGGCTTCAACGGGTAGCGGCGGACGGCACTCACCAGCCAGGAGTGTACTTCGTCCGATTACCGCGGCATACATCCTCGGACATGCACCCAGATGGCTTGATGGAATTGCTTTGTGTCCTCCTGGTATTCGCCTACAACGTCTGCGGGCATCGTTTCGCAGTGCAGGCGGGACGGAAAGTCACGGTAGTCACACCCACCACCCGGGTTTTTGACGCCCTCAAGCATGGTCTTGGCCTCAGCAATGCTCGCCCCGCCAACGCGGACACGGGTAACGCGCACCGAGTGGTGGCGGAAGGTACATCCCTCGCGGAGTTTATCTCGGATTGGCTGCCAGAGCTTCCCCCGCCGGGACACCTTACCACGGAGGCGCAGGCTGCATCCCTCTTCTCCTTCTTCTATGACCATCACAATGAATTGGGGGCATTTGTGGACCTCTTCACCACTACAGTCTGCGCTGAGCTGGCACTACAGGTGCAGTCGACATCTGCATTATCGACAGGGCTGGCCGCTTTACCATGACCGGAGAGGATGCTCACCAGCGGCTCACGGCGGGCAGCACGCGACCCACGGGCCCATTGATCATCGCCTCCCCCACTCATTGGTGGGGTATTCCGGCGGCGTTGGAGCTCCACTCTGTCCTTCATCACACCCACGTGCGATGGGAGGAGCTGTACAGCGCCTATGGGCTGGCCAAGCTTGGGATATCAAGCCCTCCCCGCGAGGACAAAAAGACTGCCCAGGAGTTTTACGAACGATGGTCCGTGAATCGCGTCCCCTCGCTCTGTAAGGCTACAGCGGTCGCAGCTCACAGTGGCATAGAGGGCTACCCGGTTCAGCTCCTCCTTCGGGGGGTGGACTTTGAGCACAGTGGACCGCGCGGTCAGTCCATCGCGGCACGGCCGTTTTACCCTATCATCGATACCAAGTTTCCTGTGTTTGGACTACTGGAATTCACTAACCCGCCGAGGTTCGGGCTCCATCGCCTCCGTGACCACAGAGGAGGTGGTGTCCCTCTCCCCAAGAGGCTTTTCAGTGCCCTCCGCTCCACCCATCACAGATCGCTGATTGGGTCTCACATGCCCTGCGCGGAACCTGCCACTGAGTGCCGCGGCAACGCTGGTGTGTCGGAGTCAACAGTGATGGCCGTGCCCGGCGCATTCTACTTCTACGCTATTTCCTCTGACACAGTCAACACCAGGCTGCTAGGGAGGTTGCAGCGCTATGTGTCGTCGCGCCTACGACATTCTTCCCCTCAGGCAACATTGCTCCCGCCGGTGGCTACTACTGGACTGCCAAAAGCCCTATATGATCCGACAGGTGCGGTGCGCCCGGACCCGGAGATCGGAGAGCCTGCCAAGGAAGATCCGACGCTGACAGCCGAGCTACGCAGCCAAAGCTGTGCGGCCTCTCACCCAGTTGCACCTACCACTACATGGACTCAACGTGTGGAGGACCTACTGGGCGCGGTCGAATCCCCGCCTGATCGCCTTGTGCCAGGGGTCACCTCAATTGCCAGCAGGTGTGTACCAGCGGATGATGAGGATGAATTCGCGGAGCAGCATGACACCCTTCGCCGCTACCAAGCTAGGGGCAGACTTCAACAGCCGGTTCAAGGACTTGACTGCGCTGGGGCACTTCAGCAACTATACTCCCCAGCTCTCCGGACTGCCTTACCCTGCTTTCTCTCCCCCTGTCGCTGCCGGCTTGTGAACTCAAACTCAGTCCACAGAACTTTGGGGTGAAAGTTGTGGATTTTGCGGACCGCGCCCTCATGTTGCGACGCTGCACTGAGGGCGAAGCCTTTCGCGTCTGCTTAACACCACTGCTTGCGGTGTCCGTGGCATTGGCCCAGTTTTGTGATCCAGTCCTGCGCTTAGCGGAAGGACAGGTTTTCGACCTGTCCTGGTACGAGCTGGCCCGGCCGGAGATTTGGTGGTGGCTGCTCCTTGACGAACTGTCGGGGCTCAAAAGCTCTCTCCCGCGGGCTCTCGCAGGACGGAAATCCCCTGTACGCGATGGCAGCCTTATCCAGATGTCTCTGGCTCCTAAGCGCGACCCTACTGCAACGTCAGACCCTTTGCCGACCAATAGCCGACGGGGGGAGAACTCCAGCCAGCGGCGTACCACCGGGGGAGGCAGCACTGTCGCCGAGGACAACAAGGGTACCCCGCTTCTGCATTGTGGAGTACTGCTGCCGGTGCAACTACTTTTTTTCCTTACCCGTTCGTTGGCCGACGACCCATCGTCTGCCCCACTCCTGCAACTCGCCAGTGTAACCCCTGGGCGAGATGGCCAGCATATTGAGGTCCGAATCACATGCAAGGTGCCTGTTGACTTGATAGGCCGTCCGCAGATTGCCATCGCGGGCCGCGTGATGGAGGGCTTCGAGAATGGACTCCTCCCAGCCAGACCCGGAGAGTTCGAACCGCGCATGTTTGCGTATCCTGGCTCCTATCGTGGCACCTTTCGACTGCTTTTCCCGCTGGCGGATGTTCCGCTGGGGCTACGTGCTCAGCCGTCGCTGGCGATCCAGGCTGCAGGCCTACTCCACAGTGCCCTGTGGCGCCTCCGTGCAGTGACAACCTCTGGACGCAACGGAGGCCAAAGCGTTGGTCCTCCTCCAAAGGTTGGTCGCCCAGGAGGAAGGCCGCACACAAGCTCTGCCTGATGGCACGCGCCCGCGGTTCCGGCTAGGGCACCCTCGGGCGCAGGAACGTTGGAAGGCGGCGGCAGATGAGTTCCTCAGAGAGGGGGGTCTCGGGCCCGGCCTCCAACTGCCCTGCATTTCCACAGAGCTCATGCCACACCTTCATAGTGAGGACCACGATACCCACCAGTATACCTTTTCACGTTTGAAGGAAATGTACACTGCCCGAAATTACCAGATGCTTTACTTATTGAACGAGAGTCACTTCCCCTCGAATGGGCGCGACATGCAACGCCTGCTAGACAGCTGGCCGTCCGATGAGGCGTCCGGCTCTGCCCGATGATCTTTGCTCACCCCGCTTGTGACAGACGACATACGTCGTTATGTCTGGTTTTGGCCTTCGGTGATCCCTTGCCAGAGCAACACGGGACTAATGAAACGGACAGGCAACCGCGGCGTCCCGACCAGTCACGACGTGTGGAGCCACCGGGACGCCGACATACGTCGATGTTCGTTCTCAGTGACACCGGATTGGTTTTCCCCCCTGCCGGCTGTTTGCCCGGGGGGGGACACCTGCCAGCGTGGCGTGTTCAAGCTGGGTCCTCAATGCGGCGGGTTGCATTAAACTGCCGGCATGTCGCCGTACATCGATCTGCGCTGTCCTCTTCTCCCCTCGGGACTCTTAACCTTGCCGGCACGTCGACATACGTCGATGTCCGTTATTGACATGGTTTGGCCTTCCCTCTTACCTGGTAAGTGCATAGAGCAAGGATCCGGCCAACGCCATCGCTCGGGCTTCAACTGCTCAACGGCAGGCATGGGCGGAACCTCGCACCTTCCACCTCTTGCACTCAGCAGGGTGCGTTTTTCTACCTGGTGGATCCCTTGTTTGGGCCTTGCTGCACTCGGCAAGCAGCCTGAGACGCGTGGATGCTGGCCGCAGCACGGCCAGACTCTTACCATGACCTCGGCTGTCTGGGGCGCCCCAATTGGCTTCCCCCATGCATTGCATCGGCGACACACACACCGCGTGCGCTCAGACTGCACACCCGCCGATTTTGACCTTGCGCAGTGTAGAGGAAGGGGGGGGGAACCTTGGCCGCCCTGTTCCTTGGCTGCGGCACGCCGCAAGTTGTCCTTGAACACAGTTGGTGCAGCTGTCATCAAGCGGGTTCTCTTCCTCACCCGCCTCCCGGTCGAAGCCGCTTCTCAACCGCGTCTTCATATCTAATTGCGGGACCTTGGCTGCAGTGCAGTGAATCAGTCCTCGTCCGACCCAGTTAGGATGCCCAAGGCCTTGATGCAGGCCCCTTTTTCGGATCAGGCCCAGAAAAGCCTATGACAATGATATCTGCGCCGTCATAGTCTTGGCTGTCGTTACGACTCCAAATATATCCGAGACTAGGTGCAGCTTTCATGGCATGGCAACCTGCTTTGCAGCTGCGGACGCTTCGTCCATGTGCCCAGCTTCCCTGCGCGCCTCGAGTCCAGCCGCCATGCCGAGCGGACACCTGGACAAACGAACAGGGCAAAACAACAAGGGTTGGAATGGAATGAGCCACTGCACGGAGGATTGCGCCTGGTGCAAGCTCGAAGCCAGCATCAGGTCGCGGCAGGGGGGGGAGGGGGCCCGTCCCATCTGAGCAGCCGCACCGCCTTGCCTTGGCTCAAGCCTCGTCATGGGCGCCCCGTTGTCTTCTCGGAACGTTCTTGAGCTGCGCTGTGCTGTCTCGACGCACAACAAGTTTTCCCTACGGTCCGCATCCTGGCCTGGCCACACGCATTAGGGCGATTGACGGCGTTGTACGCCAGCATCCAACTCGCCACTGTTGCACACCGTGGATCGGTTGTTTTCGTCCTCGGGGTGCGGTCGCATCTGGCCGGCTTTGAGTCGCAAAGACTCTGCCTCCGCATCACGTCTAGAAGCCGCTCGCCACGGTGGGCATTGGACTTTTGGATTTTGGTGTACTCGATCGTGATGAAACAAAGCACAGGAGCTGTCCGTTGTCTGTCAAGACTATAACGGCTGCCGGAGCTTGGATTTGCTCCACCTGCTGCTTTGGGCGGCTCAGAGCGTCGGCTCTTTGTTGCTTCGGATCGGTCGCTGTGGCTTCGTAGTTTGCTGAACGGCTTCCACCGGCAAAGCCTTACATCGATTTGCGCTGTGCTCTTCTCCCCTCGGGACTCCTGACACTGCCGGCACGTCGACATACGTCGATGTCCGTTATTAACATGGTTCGGCCTCCTCTCTTGCCTTGGAAGTGCGTAGAGCGAGGAGCCGGCCAACGTCATTTCTCGGGCTTCGACATGCTCCACGGCAGGCATGGGCAGAACCCCGCACCTTCCCTCTATTGCACTCAGCAGGGTGCATTTTGCTACCTGGTGGATCCCTTGTTTGGGCCTTGTTGCACTCGCCGAGCAGCCTGGGACGCTTGGCTGCTGGCCTCAGCACGGCCAGACTCTTACCATGACCTCGGCTGTCTGGGGCGACCCATCGGCTTCCTCCATGCATTGCATCGGCGACACACACCGTGTACGCTCAGTCTGCACACCTGCTGGTTTTGATTTTGCGCTTTGTATAGGCAGGAGGGGGGGGAACCTTGGCCGCCCTGCTCCGTGGCTGCGGCACACCGCAAGTTGTCCTTGAACACAGTTGGTGCAGCTGTCATCAAGCGGGTTCTCTTCCTCACCCCTTCCCGGTCGAAGCCGCTCCTCAACCGCGTCTTCATATCTAATTGCTGGACCTTGGCTGCAGTTACTGCAGTAAACAAGCCCTCGTCCGAACCAGTTAGGATGCCCAAGGCCCTGTGACAGGCCCTTTTCGGATCAGGCCCTGAAAAGCCGATGACAATGCTCTCTGTGCCGTCATAGTCTTCGCTATCGTTACGAATCTCAATATATCCGAGACTAGGTGCAGCTTTCATGGCATCGGCAACCTGCCTTGCAGCTGCGGACGCGTCGCCCATGTGCCCAGCTTCCCTGCGTGTCTCGAGTCCAGCCGCCATGCCGGGCGGACACCTGGATAAACGAGCAGGGCAAAATACCAAGGGTTTGAATGGAATGAGCCACTGCACGGAGGATTGCGCCGGGTGCAAGCTCTTAAGCCACCAGCATCAGGTCGCGGCAAGGGCCCGTCCCATCCGAGCAGCCGCACCGTCTTGCCTTGGCCCAAGCCTCGCCAGGGGCGACCCGTTGCCGTTCTTGGAACGTTCCTGAGTTGCGCTGTGCTGGGTCTCGACGCACACCATATTTTCCCTACGGCCCACATCCTGGCCTGGCCACATGACCTGTGGGCGGCGATTGGCGGCGTTGGACGCCGGCGCCCAATTCGCCACTGTTGCACACCGTGATTCGATTGTCTCGTCCTCGGCGTGCGGCCGCAGCTGGCCGGCTTTGAGTCGCAACGACTCTGGCTCCGCATCATGTCTTGAAGCCGCTCGCCGCGATGGGCGTTGGACTTTTGGATTTTGGTGTGCTCGATCGTGATGAAACAAAGCACAGGGGCTGTCCGTTGTCTGTCGAGACTAGAACGGCTGCCGGAGCTTGGATTCGGCTCCACCTGTTGCTTTGGGCGGCTCAGAGCGACGGCTCTTTGTTGCTTCGGATCGGTCGCTGAGGCTTCTTAGTTTGCTGAACGGCTCCCACCGGCAAAGCCTGTGCGCCGCAGCTTGCAGAGCTTCGCTTTAGTCTCACTGTTTTGTAGTTCTGTGCTTTGTAGTTTGTTAGTTTGCTTGTAGGGACCGAGTGCTACAGCCGTAGTCGACGAGGCCCATTCACGCCAAAAAAAAAACCAATACCCGGAAGATCGCAGGCCGCCTCTGCCCAGACGCCGATGCTGCTTGTCCTTCCGATGCAAGGACGTCTTCCAGCTGGATTTGGGCGTAGTGTCTGAGCAGAGCCAACTAGAGTAGCTTTTGATGCTGCCGCCACGGCGAAGGCAGCTCGTACAGTCGATATTCATCTGCCTCAGTCTCGGCTCATGATGGTCGCTGCCGCTTCTCCACTGTCGACGATGGAGCCGATGTTCGTCCGAGGTGGGCAACTGCTTGGAAACGGAGGCGTAAACAAATCCAAGCAGACTCCAGCGAATCGTTTGAGAACCCGGACTCCACCCGATATATCCGTCTCTTGTCAGCAGACGGTCGGTACAGCCAACTCATGGCGAAGAGAGCGTCTATTACCCCAGAGCATGAACGGGCGTCTTGCTTACGGACACTGGCTATCGAGAGGCAACGCAAGGCATGTGCAGATGACAGCAATTGTGGCGAAAAGTGCCACGCGCTGCCTTCTCCTAATTCAGCCGAAAAACATGCTGCCAAAGTCCGAAAGCGGCACTTGCTCTGCCGTAGCGCGCTTCAACAGTCTGGCCAGATAATTGATCGCATCAATGCACAAGCGCATCTTGGCGAATGCAACTCTTGACCTGCTTTATGTATGTCTTGGCCGGGTCAATGTCTGGTGCTGTGTGTACAGCGAGCAATTGCTTGCTCAGGACGGCCGCCGCGCGGCCGGAGCAGAGGCAAAGGATACCGAAGCAGTCGAGAAGACGGCATTGGTAGGTGTGCTCGATGCCGCATGCTGGTCGGCATCTACATAGGTTTTTTGGGGGGTGTTCAAACCCAAGGTTTGGAACTTAGAGTTCCGAACCCAGGGTTCTGGAACTCCGAACTAAGAGTTCGGAGCCTCGAACCCAGGGCTCGAACATCGAAGTTCCCTCCGAACCCTGGGTTCGTACTTTGAGTTGAACTCCAAGTTGAACTCAACTCCGAACTTCTTGAACTGGAGTTGAACCTGGAGTTGAACTCTGAATGCGAACCCAGGGTTCGAACTCTGGCGGCCCTAAAGAGTTGAAACCCAGGTTTCGAACATGGAGTTTCCGAACCTAGATTTCGAACATGGAGTTTCCGAACCCAGACTTCGAACTCTTGTATCATTGCTTCTTGTTCTCTCATTTTATTTTCTTCGCAAAAACCCCCATTAAGCGATTTCGTGTGGCTTCTTCTTCTTTTGTTTGTGCTTGCGTTTGAGTTTGTGGTTTCTATTGTAGTGTGCTCTCAGTTAATTTTCTTCGCAAAACCACCCACAAAGCGATTCTGTGTGGCTTCTTCTCCTTTTGTTTGGTGATTGTTGGTGTTCGAACCCGCGGTTGGGCGGTTCATTTGTTCGCGGCTTTAGCATTCTCGTAGGAGACTTCATGCCCCTTCTGAAGCCCCCTTGAGAAGAAAGACTCCTCCTCATTGACAATCTTTTTCTTTGTCTTGTCTTTCTTTTATTTCTTCGCAAAAACCACCCATAAAGCGGTTTCGTGTGGCTTCTTCTTTTTTTGTGGCAGGGACTGGTCATTGGCAGTCTTTTTCTTTGTTTTCGGCAAGCTTCTAAAAACAGCGGGGGGGTTGGGGGGGGCGCAGCCCCCCCCAAACGTGGAGTTCCCGAACCCAGGATTCGAACGCCCCGGGGGGGGACGAATTCCAGAACCCGAGGTTCCAACATAGAGTTCCCCAAACCCCGGGTTCCAACATGGAGTTCCCGAACCCAGGGTTCGAACTCCCTGGGGGATCGGGGGGGGGGTTCCGGAACCCGGGGTTCCAGTATAGAGATCCCAAACCCCAGGTTCGAACATAGAGTTCCGAAACCAGGCGCTGAGGGTTGCGAGACCCAGACTCTGCAGAATTGTCAGCGGGGGCGGCCATGACTCACGAATTTCGAAAGCTCTCTTTTTAGCAGCCTAGCGAACGTTGTTGGTGCTTGCTTGGCCTATGACTTAAGTCGTGCTTTGCACTGATTGAAGTCCTGCCTATGCTGCAAGCTGCGGCCTCCTTGGGCCTTGGTATCGCGGCACGCGACATGCACCTGAGCGGAGGGTTTCAGCACTCCTCCTTGTCATGACCTTCTCGGTCGTGACACACATTCTCACCTTTACGGGCAGGTGCATACCCCTTCAGTACAACGAGCGTCCGCCGTTGTTCTGGCAAAGAATACATAGCATCAGACGTCTTGGCCTTGCCACATTCCTCGATCCCCAGCAGTTCGGCACAGTGTGGAAGTGATCTCCATTGGGGCTCACTAAGACCGGTCCTGGATGAGGTACGGGAACCGGCACATCACGATCGAGGTATTCAACAATAGGCACGTAGTCATTGTCCATCACTGTTTGCGTAGCCGAATCCACCATTCGAACTCGCCGGGGCCCTGGTGACCCCAAGACTGTAGCCGGAGTCCGGCTCGGTGTAGTAGAAGACGATGCTCCCCTGGTTCTACGGGGGGTCATACGCGCAGGTGTAGATGTAGGTTCCGTAGCCACCGGTGGCGTCGCCGGGATGCTCTCGCGCTGGGCCATCTGAGCTGCCAGTTCCCGCTGCACGGCTTCCTGAATCCCTCTGAGCCTTCTAGCCGACCGGGAAGAAGTCGGGCTCGAGCAGCATTTATCCCACAGCCACCACAAGGCCTCCCAAAGAGCAATCAGGGCAATGCCAACCATCAGCACGATGACGTACAACTCCATCGAGCTATCAAGAGGTAAAGGATCCTTTCTCTGGGCCCTCGCTGTCTGCACTAGGTGACATAACAACATGGTCCGGACCGCCGCTGTCTTCATCACCTCAGCGGCGGTGTCAACGAATCCCCACAACATTGTGAGTTCACCCAGTCGTTGTCGAGGAAAGCTCTTTGTGAGCAAATCTGCCCATTGATCCTTGCCAGGGACATATCGAACAATGACCTGGCCGTCCTCAATCTGCTCGTGGATGTAGCTCGCCCTCACCCGCAAGTGGCGTGTTCGCCACGAGGAATTTGTAGTAGGCGTTGCTATGGAAATGGCCGCCTGATTGTCGATGCCGAGGATAATCTTCCCCAGCCCGTTGTCCAACTGCCGTAAGACAACCTCAATCGACTTTGCCATCGTCAACGCTTCAATGGCAGCAACAAGCTCACACTCCGCCGTACTCAGGCATGTGAAAGGCTGCTTACATAAACTCCAGCTGATCGGAGAGTTCATCCATGTCAACACAATACCCGTGTGACTCCTCGAGCCACTTGGGGCAAAGCTGCTGTCCGAGAACGCAATGAGCTCTGAACCCACCGGCTTCAAAGTCAATGCCAGATTCTTGGTGCGCTGCAGGTAGGCTAATAGCCGGCGACCAACACGTAGGCATCGAGGGGCCGCCCTCGTCAACAGAGAGCCCATGGCACTTACCACAAAACTCACGTCCGGCCTCGACCTTTGTGCCAGCCACAACAGCTCTCCACAAAGCCTTTGGGCTTGGCGCACCTCATCGGGGGTGCCTGCTTCTTCACCTTCAAAAGCTTCAAAGGTTACCATCTCGCGAGGGGCCTGGATATGCGACTGCTCCTCCGGAGTCACCTCGTGGAGCCGCAAGATCTCCTCTATATAGGGCAGCTGGTGCACGTAGATGGCATCCATATCCTCATTGGTAGAAAGCTCACAACCCAAGAACCTCACATCATGATCTGGGGTCAGGAGATCCAGCGGCGAGGTCTTCCATTTTTGGCCAATCATTTTTGCCAACGCCGTCACCAGCCATAACGGTCCTGACAAGAGGATGTCGTCCACATAGACTAAAACCAACGCTACCGGCTCCTTGGTAAGAGCCGCACCAACCTCGTAGACAAGCCATAGGTTAGGCTCCGCCCGGCCCTTCAGCATCATCCATTGCTTTCCCTCCGCCTCAACGCTCATTTCGCTCATGGAGGTGTCCCGGAACGACGCCCACAACTTTGGAGATTGTCGTAGGCCATACATGCCATGCGTGAGCATCCATCTTTCGGACTCCTTGGCCAATCCCAGCTGTATCAAAGCTGCTGGGGGTCGTATGATCTAGACGACACCGCCCTCCTCATGAGCCAGCGGGGTGAGCATAAATTCTCCGGCGATATCGACTATGGCTGCTCGCCAAAGTCGCTTGAGCGCATACACCAGGCTACATCGGAGACTTTCTGCCGCCGCACCACCGGCAAACAGTTCACTTTGGTCCTCAGCCGCATAGTTGCCGCAACAAACTATTCTCGCTTTCCTCCGACAGTAGTATTCTTCGGAGGTGTCATCTTTCTCGGTGTTGGGCGGCTTGACGGTGTAGACCAGCTTTGATGGAAGTTCCTGAACCACGTACTTCTTTTTGAGAATTGCGATGTCCTTCGCATCCACTCTAAGGAACCCCTTTTCAACCACGCCCAGCTCCTTTTCAATTGCTGGTTTCCATTTATGGATCACCTGCTTCGCCTCTTGAGGGCTCACATTGTAGGTGTGCCGCAACGGGGTCCTCGAGTCCCTGGCCTCCTGGATGATCTTCTCGATGTTCTCAACATATTCCGGCTCCAACTTGGCAAGCCGAGGGTTATCATACAAACCCAAAGAAGACCAGAACTCGACATTGATGCTCAAGTCCTCTGTGGCCTCCCCAAACATCGCATCTCCATCCAGAACATTTGCCAAGGTCGTCAGGGCCTCCAACTCATCACCAGGATCGTCGGATCCACACACTTTACAAAGACGGCGTACACCTGAAGGAGCATCCAGTCCGCGTTCATCACCTTCACCAACCGCGTCGGTATACATGGCCCAATCGCAAAAGGTGGCCTCACAATCCCCAGCGGTTGCAGCTTCCACATCATCCTCTGGTACACGAGCTCGGCTCCACGCACCCTCACATGGGAAGGAAACTGCATTTAGTGCCGGTCTGGTTTCCAGCACCCCATTGGGATCTCCTCCATGGGACTCAGAACCATCCATGGGGAAACCAACGGACTTCAAGTACTCCTTGTCCTTCATTGACAACTTGCTACTCCCTTGCGGCGTATAAGCAGACAAAAACCACTTCACTCCATCCTCCGGGACGTAGGCGTGGGGAACCAACGGATCAAACACCGCCGGGATTTCCTGGACATTCACCAAACAACCATCATGAACCTCATCATCTGCAGTCTGGTACTGGTAGTCCTGGGGGTCACTGCCTCCAACCACTCGTCTTTGACAGTCCAGGTCCTGAACCCATAGTCCGCCTGAATCACGAGGGTGGTCCATGCGTAATTGAGGTGCGGCCAGTTCTTGGTCAACTTCTTTTTCATGTAGGCATTGAAGAACTTGGTCACCCAAGGAAGGTCACGCCCATATCGGGTCACACCAAAGGAACCACCATGAACAAATGCTCCCATCACTAGCCCCTGACCTCCCGGAGCTCTTGGAACCTTCAAGCTCCCGCACGTACTTGCCACCAAAGAAAGCAACCCCGCACCATCATGATCTTCAAACCGGGACTCCCTTAGCATCTCTTCTGCAATGCCCTCCACATACTGTATCTCGTCAAACTTCAAGTATTTGAGGGCCGCCTCCTCCTCATCCTCTAGGCTCTGCTGCCCAGGTTCATTTGACATCATCTCGAAATCCTCAAAGAACCCGTCAACCTTGAACTCGGAAGGGGCCTTGGCTCTCATCCGCCTTGGTGGTGGTGGTGGTCGCGCAGGTGGTGGTAGAGGAGGTTCATTAGAGAGATCGCCTCCGGAATCGTCTGGCTCCACAATCACAGTAGGAGCTACTTCGTCCAGAGATGGCGGATCCCTGGCAACTCTCACATAGGTGGTCTGAATGAACGTGCCCGTGGCCTTCAAGATCACATGTCCACCCCTGATATCCGTAGACGGTCCCGCGTAGCGACCAACGGTCCAGTGCGGGCCAAAGTCCTCCACCGCACCCGTCTTGTAGCGCTGGACTGCTGTGGGCCAGTGTTCCTTTCCAATCCCGGCGGAGTCTAGAAGGATGCGAGCCCTCCGCTTCAAGAATCGCACTCCTGATTCTGCGACTCCATTTGCTGCCGAGTCAGATCCCGAAGTCGTCGTAGGCCACATTCCTTGCGCAAGAGCCCACTTTCGCACCGCATTCCCACGAAACTCACCTCCACGATCCGTATGCAACCTGGTAACCGGATATCCCAGTGCTTTGATGTCCATCACAATACGTTGAACCGCTGGGAGCATCGTGTTGTCCACTTTCTTTCTTCGTCAACAACTTCAGCAGGATCAACACCCGCTCCATCAACTCCATCATCAGCCTCACCGGCCTCATCCTCAGATAACTGGTCCTCCTCCTCCTCCTCCTCCTGATCTCCAGGTTCCATAGGAATTGGATGGCCTCGAACTTCAGAATGTCCACACCCTCCGTCCACCTCTGGAATCCTGAGGGCGCCGATGACAAAGTACCGAAAGAACTTGCCGTCAGGGGACCGTCCATAACCTTTGAGAGGGCCCACAACATCCACACTCAAGCTGTAGGCCATAGGGTGTAGGGAGGCTCGGTGCTGATGGCCCGTTGCACTGCTTCTAACACATACAGCGCAATCCCTTCGAAAAGGCTGATGATTCCGAGCCACATGTAGTCTCCAGGAGGCATCATCACTGAGTTTCGCCAATCGTACATGGCGTGCCCCTGTGAACGTAGAGATTGATACGTCCAACAATCCCATTTCGTCCAGGTACTCCTTGGTGTCCTGGCATTCAGTCCACGCCGGCCAAGTATCCGCATTGTCCTCTGTTACTCGCTGACGGTTGTAGTTGATGCGGTCCATGTCTTCAACGTAGAACTTAACAGAGGCTCCATCATTTCGCTGTTTCCCAGCACACGCAAGGGCATGGAGAAAGTGAACTTTGCTGCGGTGGGGTCCTGCGGCCAATTGGTCCAAGTGGCGAGGTAGGCAGTCACGGGAGACAATGGCACTGATCCTTCCCTGAAGGGCTGCCCACTGTACCACCTTCCAAACATCCCCGAACTCATTGTCCACCAACATCGAGTTCACATTCACATACACAACTCCTCCAAGGAACGCCAAATGCTTCAACGGATCCTTGAACCGCTCCACAGTGGGCGGGTCCCATCGTAGCGCCCACGACTCAGCCCTCAACAGGCGCTTGCGCGCCCTTCGATTCACCTTCAAAGACTTCATCAAGTCCCAAATCCCTGGTCGGGGCAGCTTCGTGATCATCTCGTCCTTGACCACGTCCTTGTAGTTGTGAACAAAAGAACGGTCTTTTCCAAGCAGCTAAGAGCCTGCGGTACGGTTCCATGCCATGCCATATGCACTCCTGACACATGACATGTGGAAAAGGTTCACGTGGTTACAAAACCTAGCCGGAAAATGAGGCGTGTACATGTTGTCAAAAGTCCACACCCCGCCTGAGCTGTAGCACTATGCAAAGCTCATCCGGCTTTTGTTCAAACAGTACACGATGCTTTAACCTTTGTGGTCCGCATCGGCGCAATATACACATGGACGATACTTCCGAATCTTCGAATGCACCGTACGAAGAACATGGCACCCTTCCTTGTGGTAGCAATTACCGTTCACGGAGCAGTAGTACACAACTTCACTTGGGATACCAGCGCTTGCACTTTCAGAGCTACTTGCAGTAGACGGCTTCACAGCACTCTCAGCGGCACTCACACGTGTATGCTCAGCAGAAGGCTTCACACTTGACTCAGGTCCACGGCGCTGCTGCATGATGATGTAAATGAGCAGCACGATCATCCACAGCTCAGCACTCATCTCAGGGATCATTGAGAATGCAACAAGCACTGCAGTAAGCATGCTCGATCCAACATCCGCCGTTGTGAGCTCGACCAACATGTTGAAGTCGCAGCCCTGATTCCGCAACCAGCTCAAGGCTCGATACAACAGCAGAAGCATACATCCGAAAGCTGCAATCCACATCGAAGTCACACGTGGCGTAAAGTGGCCACCACCATCATCTGCAGCTTCACCGCATTGTGGCATAGCCAGAAGAGTCATCATTGCAATCTGCTTTGCAAGCCTGTTTGCATTGCCCGAAAGGTGGGGCGTGCATCCATGCTCCTTCGGGTACTCGATGCGCACTCGTTTCACCTGAGCTTTAACAGATTCTCTCAGCACCATTTCCTCGAACTCATCACTGCCGATTGCTCGAGCAGTGTCGCAATCAGCAACACCATGGAGAAACAATAAGCACTTCAAGCGATTCGCTGCATGCATTTTAGTGGAAAGATCTCCGAGGTTATATGCCGAGGCGATAGCGCTCACCGTCAAGAGGCCTTCACGAACAGCTTGTTGTAGCCATAACAAGCGACCTGCAACGTGTCTCGTCTTGTTCCCTACTCCTTGACGCAACGCCAACTGGCGGGCAGCAGAATTGTCCATCTTGAGATGCAAGCTGCAACTCTCTTGTGACATGAATGTAAAAACAGCTCGCAGGAACAGTCCTTCGCATGAAGACGATATCCCAGCATACCATTCTGCCTCCGCGGAAGATAAGGAAACTGTACGATGTGTTCGGCGTATGTGGTGAAAGACTCCACCGTTCACTGCAAAGCTCGCACAACCAAAGGACTTCCGGGCAACCTTGTTTCCGCTCCAGTCAGAGTCCGAGTAGATCTTGAGATATATCCGAGACTAGGTGCAGCTTTCATGGCATCGGCAACCTGCCTTGCAGCTGCGGACGCGTCGCCCATGTGCCCAGCTTCCCTGCGTGTCTCGAGTCCAGCCGCCATGCCGGGCGGACACCTGGATAAACGAGCAGGGCAAAATACCAAGGGTTGGAATGGCACGGAGGATTGCGCCGGGTGCAAGCTCTTAAGCCACCAGCATCAGGTCGCGGCAAGGGCCCGTCCCATCCGAGCAGCCGCACCGTCTTGCCTTGGCCCAAGCCTCGCCAGGGGCGACCCGTTGCCGTTCTTGGAACGTTCCTGAGTTGCGCTGTGCTGGGTCTCGACGCACACCATATTTTCCCTACGGCCCACATCCTGGCCTGGCCACATGACCTGTGGGCGGCGATTGGCGGCGTTGGACGCCGGCGCCCAATTCGCCACTGTTGCACACCGTGATTCGATTGTCTCGTCCTCGGCGTGCGGCCGCAGCTGGCCGGCTTTGAGTCGCAACGACTCTGGCTCCGCATCATGTCTTGAAGCCGCTCGCCGCGATGGGCGTTGGACTTTTGGATTTTGGTGTGCTCGATCGTGATGAAACAAAGCACAGGGGCTGTCCGTTGTCTGTCGAGACTAGAACGGCTGCCGGAGCTTGGATTCGGCTCCACCTGTTGCTTTGGGCGGCTCAGAGCGACGGCTCTTTGTTGCTTCGGATCGGTCGCTGAGGCTTCTTAGTTTGCTGAACGGCTCCCACCGGCAAAGCCTGTGCGCCGCAGCTTGCAGAGCTTCGCTTTAGTCTCACTGTTTTGTAGTTCTGTGCTTTGTAGTTTGTTAGTTTGCTTGTAGGGACCGAGTGCTACAGCCGTAGTCGACGAGGCCCATTCACGCCAAAAAAAAAACCAATACCCGGAAGATCGCAGGCCGCCTCTGCCCAGACGCCGATGCTGCTTGTCCTTCCGATGCAAGGACGTCTTCCAGCTGGATTTGGGCGTAGTGTCTGAGCAGAGCCAACTAGAGTAGCTTTTGATGCTGCCGCCACGGCGAAGGCAGCTCGTACAGTCGATATTCATCTGCCTCAGTCTCGGCTCATGATGGTCGCTGCCGCTTCTCCACTGTCGACGATGGAGCCGATGTTCGTCCGAGGTGGGCAACTGCTTGGAAACGGAGGCGTAAACAAATCCAAGCAGACTCCAGCGAATCGTTTGAGAACCCGGACTCCACCCGATATATCCGTCTCTTGTCAGCAGACGGTCGGTACAGCCAACTCATGGCGAAGAGAGCGTCTATTACCCCAGAGCATGAACGGGCGTCTTGCTTACGGACACTAGCTATCGAGAGGCAACGCAAGGCATGTGCAGATGACAGCAATTGTGGCGAAAAGTGCCACGCGCTGCCTTCTCCTAATTCAGCCGAAAAACATGCTGCCAAAGTCCGAAAGCGGCACTTGCTCTGCCGTAGCGCGCTTCAACAGTCTGGCCAGATAATTGATCGCATCAATGCACAAGCGCATCTTGGCGAATGCAACTCTTGACCTGCTTTATGTATGTCTTGGCCGGGTCAATGTCTGGTGCTGTGTGTACAGCGAGCAATTGCTTGCTCAGGACGGCCGCCGCGCGGCCGGAGCAGAGGCAAAGGATACCGAAGCAGTCGAGAAGACGGCATTGGTAGGTGTGCTCGATGCCGCATGCTGGTCGGCATCTACATAGGTTTTTTGGGGGGTGTTCAAACCCAAGGTTTGGAACTTAGAGTTCCGAACCCAGGGTTCTGGAACTCCGAACTAAGAGTTCGGAGCCTCGAACCCAGGGCTCGAACATCGAAGTTCCCTCCGAACCCTGGGTTCGTACTTTGAGTTGAACTCCAAGTTGAACTCAACTCCGAACTTCTTGAACTGGAGTTGAACCTGGAGTTGAACTCTGAATGCGAACCCAGGGTTCGAACTCTGGCGGCCCTAAAGAGTTGAAACCCAGGTTTCGAACATGGAGTTTCCGAACCTAGATTTCGAACATGGAGTTTCCGAACCCAGACTTCGAACTCTTGTATCATTGCTTCTTGTTCTCTCATTTTATTTTCTTCGCAAAAACCCCCATTAAGCGATTTCGTGTGGCTTCTTCTTCTTTTGTTTGTGCTTGCGTTTGAGTTTGTGGTTTCTATTGTAGTGTGCTCTCAGTTAATTTTCTTCGCAAAACCACCCACAAAGCGATTCTGTGTGGCTTCTTCTCCTTTTGTTTGGTGATTGTTGGTGTTCGAACCCGCGGTTGGGCGGTTCATTTGTTCGCGGCTTTAGCATTCTCGTAGGAGACTTCATGCCCCTTCTGAAGCCCCCTTGAGAAGAAAGACTCCTCCTCATTGACAATCTTTTTCTTTGTCTTGTCTTTCTTTTATTTCTTCGCAAAAACCACCCATAAAGCGGTTTCGTGTGGCTTCTTCTTTTTTTGTGGCAGGGACTGGTCATTGGCAGTCTTTTTCTTTGTTTTCGGCAAGCTTCTAAAAACAGCGGGGGGGTTGGGGGGGGCGCAGCCCCCCCCAAACGTGGAGTTCCCGAACCCAGGATTCGAACGCCCCGGGGGGGGACGAATTCCAGAACCCGAGGTTCCAACATAGAGTTCCCCAAACCCCGGGTTCCAACATGGAGTTCCCGAACCCAGGGTTCGAACTCCCTGGGGGATCGGGGGGGGGGTTCCGGAACCCGGGGTTCCAGTATAGAGATCCCAAACCCCAGGTTCGAACATAGAGTTCCGAAACCAGGCGCTGAGGGTTGCGAGACCCAGACTCTGCAGAATTGTCAGCGGGGGCGGCCATGACTCACGAATTTCGAAAGCTCTCTTTTTAGCAGCCTAGCGAACGTTGTTGGTGCTTGCTTGGCCTATGACTTAAGTCGTGCTTTGCACTGATTGAAGTCCTGCCTATGCTGCAAGCTGCGGCCTCCTTGGGCCTTGGTATCGCGGCACGCGACATGCACCTGAGCGGAGGGTTTCAGCACTCCTCCTTGTCATGACCTTCTCGGTCGTGACACACATTCTCACCTTTACGGGCAGGTGCATACCCCTTCAGTACAACGAGCGTCCGCCGTTGTTCTGGCAAAGAATACATAGCATCAGACGTCTTGGCCTTGCCACATTCCTCGATCCCCAGCAGTTCGGCACAGTGTGGAAGTGATCTCCATTGGGGCTCACTAAGACCGGTCCTGGATGAGGTACGGGAACCGGCACATCACGATCGAGGTATTCAACAATAGGCACGTAGTCATTGTCCATCACTGTTTGCGTAGCCGAATCCACCATTCGAACTCGCCGGGGCCCTGGTGACCCCAAGACTGTAGCCGGAGTCCGGCTCGGTGTAGTAGAAGACGATGCTCCCCTGGTTCTACGGGGGGTCATACGCGCAGGTGTAGATGTAGGTTCCGTAGCCACCGGTGGCGTCGCCGGGATGCTCTCGCGCTGGGCCATCTGAGCTGCCAGTTCCCGCTGCACGGCTTCCTGAATCCCTCTGAGCCTTCTAGCCGACCGGGAAGAAGTCGGGCTCGAGCAGCATTTATCCCACAGCCACCACAAGGCCTCCCAAAGAGCAATCAGGGCAATGCCAACCATCAGCACGATGACGTACAACTCCATCGAGCTATCAAGAGGTAAAGGATCCTTTCTCTGGGCCCTCGCTGTCTGCACTAGGTGACATAACAACATGGTCCGGACCGCCGCTGTCTTCATCACCTCAGCGGCGGTGTCAACGAATCCCCACAACATTGTGAGTTCACCCAGTCGTTGTCGAGGAAAGCTCTTTGTGAGCAAATCTGCCCATTGATCCTTGCCAGGGACATATCGAACAATGACCTGGCCGTCCTCAATCTGCTCGTGGATGTAGCTCGCCCTCACCCGCAAGTGGCGTGTTCGCCACGAGGAATTTGTAGTAGGCGTTGCTATGGAAATGGCCGCCTGATTGTCGATGCCGAGGATAATCTTCCCCAGCCCGTTGTCCAACTGCCGTAAGACAACCTCAATCGACTTTGCCATCGTCAACGCTTCAATGGCAGCAACAAGCTCACACTCCGCCGTACTCAGGCATGTGAAAGGCTGCTTACATAAACTCCAGCTGATCGGAGAGTTCATCCATGTCAACACAATACCCGTGTGACTCCTCGAGCCACTTGGGGCAAAGCTGCTGTCCGAGAACGCAATGAGCTCTGAACCCACCGGCTTCAAAGTCAATGCCAGATTCTTGGTGCGCTGCAGGTAGGCTAATAGCCGGCGACCAACACGTAGGCATCGAGGGGCCGCCCTCGTCAACAGAGAGCCCATGGCACTTACCACAAAACTCACGTCCGGCCTCGACCTTTGTGCCAGCCACAACAGCTCTCCACAAAGCCTTTGGGCTTGGCGCACCTCATCGGGGGTGCCTGCTTCTTCACCTTCAAAAGCTTCAAAGGTTACCATCTCGCGAGGGGCCTGGATATGCGACTGCTCCTCCGGAGTCACCTCGTGGAGCCGCAAGATCTCCTCTATATAGGGCAGCTGGTGCACGTAGATGGCATCCATATCCTCATTGGTAGAAAGCTCACAACCCAAGAGCCTCACATCATGATCTGGGGTCAGGAGATCCAGCGGCGAGGTCTTCCATTTTTGGCCAATCATTTTTGCCAACGCCGTCACCAGCCATAACGGTCCTGACAAGAGGATGTCGTCCACATAGACTAAAACCAACGCTACCGGCTCCTTGGTAAGAGCCGCACCAACCTCGTAGACAAGCCATAGGTTAGGCTCCGCCCGGCCCTTCAGCATCATCCATTGCTTTCCCTCCGCCTCAACGCTCATTTCGCTCATGGAGGTGTCCCGGAACGACGCCCACAACTTTGGAGATTGTCGTAGGCCATACATGCCATGCGTGAGCATCCATCTTTCGGACTCCTTGGCCAATCCCAGCTGTATCAAAGCTGCTGGGGGTCGTATGATCTAGACGACACCGCCCTCCTCATGAGCCAGCGGGGTGAGCATAAATTCTCCGGCGATATCGACTATGGCTGCTCGCCAAAGTCGCTTGAGCGCATACACCAGGCTACATCGGAGACTTTCTGCCGCCGCACCACCGGCAAACAGTTCACTTTGGTCCTCAGCCGCATAGTTGCCGCAACAAACTATTCTCGCTTTCCTCCGACAGTAGTATTCTTCGGAGGTGTCATCTTTCTCGGTGTTGGGCGGCTTGACGGTGTAGACCAGCTTTGATGGAAGTTCCTGAACCACGTACTTCTTTTTGAGAATTGCGATGTCCTTCGCATCCACTCTAAGGAACCCCTTTTCAACCACGCCCAGCTCCTTTTCAATTGCTGGTTTCCATTTATGGATCACCTGCTTCGCCTCTTGAGGGCTCACATTGTAGGTGTGCCGCAACGGGGTCCTCGAGTCCCTGGCCTCCTGGATGATCTTCTCGATGTTCTCAACATATTCCGGCTCCAACTTGGCAAGCCGAGGGTTATCATACAAACCCAAAGAAGACCAGAACTCGACATTGATGCTCAAGTCCTCTGTGGCCTCCCCAAACATCGCATCTCCATCCAGAACATTTGCCAAGGTCGTCAGGGCCTCCAACTCATCACCAGGATCGTCGGATCCACACACTTTACAAAGACGGCGTACACCTGAAGGAGCATCCAGTCCGCGTTCATCACCTTCACCAACCGCGTCGGTATACATGGCCCAATCGCAAAAGGTGGCCTCACAATCCCCAGCGGTTGCAGCTTCCACATCATCCTCTGGTACACGAGCTCGGCTCCACGCACCCTCACATGGGAAGGAAACTGCATTTAGTGCCGGTCTGGTTTCCAGCACCCCATTGGGATCTCCTCCATGGGACTCAGAACCATCCATGGGGAAACCAACGGACTTCAAGTACTCCTTGTCCTTCATTGACAACTTGCTACTCCCTTGCGGCGTATAAGCAGACAAAAACCACTTCACTCCATCCTCCGGGACGTAGGCGTGGGGAACCAACGGATCAAACACCGCCGGGATTTCCTGGACATTCACCAAACAACCATCATGAACCTCATCATCTGCAGTCTGGTACTGGTAGTCCTGGGGGTCACTGCCTCCAACCACTCGTCTTTGACAGTCCAGGTCCTGAACCCATAGTCCGCCTGAATCACGAGGGTGGTCCATGCGTAATTGAGGTGCGGCCAGTTCTTGGTCAACTTCTTTTTCATGTAGGCATTGAAGAACTTGGTCACCCAAGGAAGGTCACGCCCATATCGGGTCACACCAAAGGAACCACCATGAACAAATGCTCCCATCACTAGCCCCTGACCTCCCGGAGCTCTTGGAACCTTCAAGCTCCCGCACGTACTTGCCACCAAAGAAAGCAACCCCGCACCATCATGATCTTCAAACCGGGACTCCCTTAGCATCTCTTCTGCAATGCCCTCCACATACTGTATCTCGTCAAACTTCAAGTATTTGAGGGCCGCCTCCTCCTCATCCTCTAGGCTCTGCTGCCCAGGTTCATTTGACATCATCTCGAAATCCTCAAAGAACCCGTCAACCTTGAACTCGGAAGGGGCCTTGGCTCTCATCCGCCTTGGTGGTGGTGGTGGTCGCGCAGGTGGTGGTAGAGGAGGTTCATTAGAGAGATCGCCTCCGGAATCGTCTGGCTCCACAATCACAGTAGGAGCTACTTCGTCCAGAGATGGCGGATCCCTGGCAACTCTCACATAGGTGGTCTGAATGAACGTGCCCGTGGCCTTCAAGATCACATGTCCACCCCTGATATCCGTAGACGGTCCCGCGTAGCGACCAACGGTCCAGTGCGGGCCAAAGTCCTCCACCGCACCCGTCTTGTAGCGCTGGACTGCTGTGGGCCAGTGTTCCTTTCCAATCCCGGCGGAGTCTAGAAGGATGCGAGCCCTCCGCTTCAAGAATCGCACTCCTGATTCTGCGACTCCATTTGCTGCCGAGTCAGATCCCGAAGTCGTCGTAGGCCACATTCCTTGCGCAAGAGCCCACTTTCGCACCGCATTCCCACGAAACTCACCTCCACGATCCGTATGCAACCTGGTAACCGGATATCCCAGTGCTTTGATGTCCATCACAATACGTTGAACCGCTGGGAGCATCGTGTTGTCCACTTTCTTTCTTCGTCAACAACTTCAGCAGGATCAACACCCGCTCCATCAACTCCATCATCAGCCTCACCGGCCTCATCCTCAGATAACTGGTCCTCCTCCTCCTCCTCCTCCTGATCTCCAGGTTCCATAGGAATTGGATGGCCTCGAACTTCAGAATGTCCACACCCTCCGTCCACCTCTGGAATCCTGAGGGCGCCGATGACAAAGTACCGAAAGAACTTGCCGTCAGGGGACCGTCCATAACCTTTGAGAGGGCCCACAACATCCACACTCAAGCTGTAGGCCATAGGGTGTAGGGAGGCTCGGTGCTGATGGCCCGTTGCACTGCTTCTAACACATACAGCGCAATCCCTTCGAAAAGGCTGATGATTCCGAGCCACATGTAGTCTCCAGGAGGCATCATCACTGAGTTTCGCCAATCGTACATGGCGTGCCCCTGTGAACGTAGAGATTGATACGTCCAACAATCCCATTTCGTCCAGGTACTCCTTGGTGTCCTGGCATTCAGTCCACGCCGGCCAAGTATCCGCATTGTCCTCTGTTACTCGCTGACGGTTGTAGTTGATGCGGTCCATGTCTTCAACGTAGAACTTAACAGAGGCTCCATCATTTCGCTGTTTCCCAGCACACGCAAGGGCATGGAGAAAGTGAACTTTGCTGCGGTGGGGTCCTGCGGCCAATTGGTCCAAGTGGCGAGGTAGGCAGTCACGGGAGACAATGGCACTGATCCTTCCCTGAAGGGCTGCCCACTGTACCACCTTCCAAACATCCCCGAACTCATTGTCCACCAACATCGAGTTCACATTCACATACACAACTCCTCCAAGGAACGCCAAATGCTTCAACGGATCCTTGAACCGCTCCACAGTGGGCGGGTCCCATCGTAGCGCCCACGACTCAGCCCTCAACAGGCGCTTGCGCGCCCTTCGATTCACCTTCAAAGACTTCATCAAGTCCCAAATCCCTGGTCGGGGCAGCTTCGTGATCATCTCGTCCTTGACCACGTCCTTGTAGTTGTGAACAAAAGAACGGTCTTTTCCAAGCAGCTAAGAGCCTGCGGTACGGTTCCATGCCATGCCATATGCACTCCTGACACATGACATGTGGAAAAGGTTCACGTGGTTACAAAACCTAGCCGGAAAATGAGGCGTGTACATGTTGTCAAAAGTCCACACCCCGCCTGAGCTGTAGCACTATGCAAAGCTCATCCGGCTTTTGTTCAAACAGTACACGATGCTTTAACCTTTGTGGTCCGCATCGGCGCAATATACACATGGACGATACTTCCGAATCTTCGAATGCACCGTACGAAGAACATGGCACCCTTCCTTGTGGTAGCAATTACCGTTCACGGAGCAGTAGTACACAACTTCACTTGGGATACCAGCGCTTGCACTTTCAGAGCTACTTGCAGTAGACGGCTTCACAGCACTCTCAGCGGCACTCACACGTGTATGCTCAGCAGAAGGCTTCACACTTGACTCAGGTCCACGGCGCTGCTGCATGATGATGTAAATGAGCAGCACGATCATCCACAGCTCAGCACTCATCTCAGGGATCATTGAGAATGCAACAAGCACTGCAGTAAGCATGCTCGATCCAACATCCGCCGTTGTGAGCTCGACCAACATGTTGAAGTCGCAGCCCTGATTCCGCAACCAGCTCAAGGCTCGATACAACAGCAGAAGCATACATCCGAAAGCTGCAATCCACATCGAAGTCACACGTGGCGTAAAGTGGCCACCACCATCATCTGCAGCTTCACCGCATTGTGGCATAGCCAGAAGAGTCATCATTGCAATCTGCTTTGCAAGCCTGTTTGCATTGCCCGAAAGGTGGGGCGTGCATCCATGCTCCTTCGGGTACTCGATGCGCACTCGTTTCACCTGAGCTTTAACAGATTCTCTCAGCACCATTTCCTCGAACTCATCACTGCCGATTGCTCGAGCAGTGTCGCAATCAGCAACACCATGGAGAAACAATAAGCACTTCAAGCGATTCGCTGCATGCATTTTAGTGGAAAGATCTCCGAGGTTATATGCCGAGGCGATAGCGCTCACCGTCAAGAGGCCTTCACGAACAGCTTGTTGTAGCCATAACAAGCGACCTGCAACGTGTCTCGTCTTGTTCCCTACTCCTTGACGCAACGCCAACTGGCGGGCAGCAGAATTGTCCATCTTGAGATGCAAGCTGCAACTCTCTTGTGACATGAATGTAAAAACAGCTCGCAGGAACAGTCCTTCGCATGAAGACGATATCCCAGCATACCATTCTGCCTCCGCGGAAGATAAGGAAACTGTACGATGTGTTCGGCGTATGTGGTGAAAGACTCCACCGTTCACTGCAAAGCTCGCACAACCAAAGGACTTCCGGGCAACCTTGTTTCCGCTCCAGTCAGAGTCCGAGTAGATCTCCATGTAGAGCTCTCGTCATCCGCACGTGATTCATGAAACACTGAAGATCCTGGCCGCTTTGGTGCAATCAAAGTAGCATAGCTCGAGGTGTTCATCAGATACTTTGTGAGGCGAACCAGGCCGCGCATAGCCAATGCCGTAGGCCCAGCCATAAATCCTGCAAGAAGTCTCACAGTGTAGCAAATGTCAATCCTGTCGTTGGACAAATACAATGCAACTCCAAGTGCGCTCCTGAACTTAGAACCATCAGCAGCAGAAAGGGCAGCTGTCTGATCATCGCGAATCAGCTCGGGAAGATATGGCGTGTTGTGACTTGATCCGTGCTTAACACCAAGGATGGAAGCCATGTGTCTGATGTAGGTTTCCGGTGTCTCTATGAGAATACCAGATTCCAAAATAGTGTGTTTGCGCTTTAGAAAAGAAAACGTGTCACCCAATTGGTAGGCGATCTCGACAGAAATCTCGAACCGCGTCTTCAACGTAGGAATGTACGACTGTTTGAGCCACTCCAACGGTCCAAGCGTAAGTCCATCATCAACATGCATAAGCATTGGTCCTTCAGGGACTCTCATGATCGCAGGGTTCTCAACGCAAGACTCAAGAGGCATCTTTGACTTGAGCAAGTCGACATAATGGTTGAACCAACGTTGTGCTCCATCACGCTGACCAGGCACACATTTTAGGAACACGAACTTACCGGCTCCTATGTAGTCTTGGGGCAGTCCAGCCATGACTGGCTCCTCCTGTGGCACTTCCAAGTACGCATCCTTTATATCGATAGGCTATGGCGTAGGTAACACCAGGTCTAGTGATTCTCCATATCAGGAAGAGCAACGGTATGATCTTGACCACGTTCGTTGTGGTCGAAGGTGAAAACGATCCTTGCTTTTCTTCAAGCCAGCGGAACTCCCTGGCCACAAGTCTGGATCTTCTGAAAAAATGCGGTACCCCGCCACGGCGCTTGCGACGCCATGTTCGTACCATCTTAGTAGATAAACTCTTCATTGCTCGAACATTGTCCTGATCACAGACCGGCCGAAGAACCTCTTTCCTGATCAAGCGGCTCACTTCTACTTCATCTGCAACCCTGTCCAAGGCATACAACTCATCAGGAGTAGGAACAGGTTCATGGCCCGTGTCCTTAAACCACAACGAATCTTCAAGTGGCTGCCCCGCCTCGTTCAAGGAAGCCGAGTCGGGTTCTGCATGCGCCGCATTGGCGCCCTCATCGTCCGACCATTGATCAGACATCTGAAGGAAGGTCTCGGGGTCCTCCCATTCCGCAAAGTCAGCATCATAGCCTTCATCGTTGAGATCATAACTGCGATCACCAAAAGTAACTGTACGAATTCTTGGCATCTTGGAAGCTCGCTCTTCCACTGCTGCCGTCTCGGCAGGCAACATAGCAGCATCAGGCTGCTCAGGCATTGGTTCAAGAACAGACTCAGGGGTTTGAGGTCCCAAAGGAATACTCAAAGAAGGATTTGGTACACCAGGGGCAACATGTGGCAACACTGGTGCGTCAGCAACTCTTGCGCTCTCAGGCGGAGGCCGTGACAAGTGCAACTTAGCTCGCTTGCTCGGAACCTCAGCGGGCCCCGGCGCATCTTGGCTCGATCCTGGTCCCACAGGTGTGGGAGGAAGCATGGCAGCAGGCGTGGCGGAACTAGAACCCAAGCCAACACTCTCAGGGGGCCTAAACCCTAAAGGCACAGGAGTTGGCGGGTCCGAGGCGGCTTCATCTTGAGGACTTCCAGGAACTGGTAAGGCTTGAGGCTTTCTGGTCTTTGCCGGTGGCACCAGCCGCGTCTCATAGACGCCGGAACTGTAATCCCAAGGCTGTCCTGTCAGATTGTTGAACAGCTCTTTGTCCTGGCTCCACTCATGGCCAGTGCGACGTACACTCCGGCATGTTCGAATGCCGGGCCTGCTTGCAATGAGGTATTGATCATTGCTGCGCGTTTTGCCGACAAAGACGGCCTTCAGCCACCTGGCATTGCCCTTCCGCTTGGGCACGATCTGCCCGAAGACAGGTTCTCCGAAAGGCACAAGCTTTCCTTTGTAGGCCGTGGAATAGCATCTTTCATAAGGCGTCAATCCGCCTTGAACGGCGAAGTGGTTTCGAATCCACGCCGCGTGGCTGAAACTCCATGCAAACAGAGGGTGCTTCACTGTGATCGAACAACCAGTTTTACGACGCACCACATCCGACAGTGTGCAAGCCAGTCGTCTGACCAAATCCACCGTGCGCTCCACAGCGCCATTGCTCTGATGATTCCCAATCGGAGGGTTCTTCTTCAGAGTCTTCAGGCCCAACCGGCTTCTAGCAACACAGATAGCATCCTTGCAGCCGAATGGTCGTCGGCTCATTGTCACAGAAAATCTCAACTGTTGGATGCCCTAGGCTCTGCACGAAACGCATCACCTCCACACCGAGGTATCTCGTAGCACTCTTCCCGGGGCACGGTATACATGCTATGGAGGATGTTGCCTGATCATGGCACACCAAGCAGCACAGCAGATCTTTGGGATCATCTCCTTCCACAACAGGCTTGTGCACAACTTCATTCTGGCTTTCGTCATAACCAGTGTACATGAAATCAAACGACACTCGAGGAATTTCCCTCGGAGCATCAACAGTTCGCTCACTTCGGTCCGGAAGCGCTCGCATTGCTATGCAACTGGGGCACCAAGCCGCATACGGCTCGTGGGTCAGCTCGTGTAGCAGCTGCTCAGCTCTCGAAGGCGGTGTCGGTATGGACTGCATAGAAGGAGTTCGCGAGGCATTTGCAACTGCATCAGGAGTCATATCAGCAGACAAAGAAAGCTGTTGCTTTTGCAAGTACCCCTTGATGCGCTCATTGAGGCGGCGCTTGCTTCCGGAATGCCGCAAGCCAAGTCTGTCGCATGCACTCGCCAAGGCAGCAATCGTACTCTGTGCGGTAAGCTCCACACCGTCCAGCACAAGCTTGTCCTCGATGGCCGGTGGAGGAGGTAGCTGTTCTGGCTCCTCCATGTCAGGAAGAACTGCTGCCGCTTCGGGATCCTGCGGCACAACCTCATCTGCTTCAACTCCACCCGGCTCTTGATCGAACAGGACATCACCTGCCCCGCCAGGGTCATCATCCTCATGCAAGGCAGGCGGCTCAACCTGCATATCAACAGAGGCAGATGCCTCCTCTGAGCACTGGATGCCCACATCACTGAGCTGCTCAAGCTTCGGATGCAAAACCACAATCAGCTCTGCTTCTCCTCCTCCGGGAATCGGGCCCTCAATATCAGCAAGATCCGCCCACTTCACACAGGTCTCAGCCACCAGCCAGTCTTCATCATCTGACCTGCGCATGATGGTTGTCCTGTAAGGCCAATCACTCACCACAACCAAAGAAGGATCAATCATGATAGAGGACTTTCCTCTCCAGATGATGTGGCCTGTGGACCCGATTTGCCAACCAAACTGAAGTTTCTCTGCTTGCTCACTCAGCGTTGCAGTAAACATAGCTCGCACATGACGTGGCGGCAGATCGAGGGCCACACTTGTGTTGTGCTCGTTCTCGGGCGGTGGCTGACTCACTCTGCGGATTGAAGCTTGCACCATAAGACTCATGCCCTTATATAAAGCCCAGAGGAACATCGGCACCAGAGCCGTCGTGATTCAGCCAAAACCCTTGCGCTCCACGACATGGAAACCATCCTCTCTTGATCAATCGACCCAGGCTGATTAAGGGCTGTGTAACATCTGCGATTATACATCTTTCCCTGATAGCCACTGGGCCGCAGTTTGAGCTCTCGACAATGAAGTCAACAAGGCGTTCCTCGCTCACTGCCATGGGTGCAACCCTTGTGCATCCTGAACTCGCAGGTTCCTGGCGGGAACATATTTTCCAGCCGAGGCGAAGCACCGAGGAAGGCACGAAATATCCGCGTGTTAAACATTCTGCCAGGAACAGTAACACAACTAGTGCAGTACAGTTAATGTACAGGAACAGCCGTCACGCACACGCGACGTGCAGGCTCGAGACCCCAGGACACACCGTGCCCAGGAACAAAAGTGTCCGACAGTCTTTGTGGGTAGGAACCCTTAGTGAAGCCCGTTCTTTAACATGGTAGCGGAGCTGCCTCCAGGAACCTCCTTGGCAGCGATGATGCTACTCGTAGCCATAGGAACCATGATGCTCGGCGCCATGGCAGTTTGCCTCGTTGCCGGATGGAAG
Source organism: Symbiodinium sp. CCMP2592 (assembly GCA_905221615.1). Classification (NCBI taxonomy): domain Eukaryota; class Dinophyceae; order Suessiales; family Symbiodiniaceae; genus Symbiodinium; species Symbiodinium sp. CCMP2592. The sequence continues at coordinate 502,411 of CAJNDT010005146.1, read as the reverse complement.
CAGATGCGCGCAAATGAGCAGATCACCAAGAAGACGGAGACAGTGCTCAACATGCCCACGCTCAGGATCGCAGTCCGTTCAGGAACAAAGTACCACCGCAGAGGTTGTGGACACCTTCGCAACCACAACGTGACAGCAGGAAACGCGCGAGACTTTGACGCTTGCAGCGATTGCTACCCCGACCGAGTGTTGGTGGAAGAGAGAGAGAAAAGGAACATGAAGTGCTACGGTTTGGCAGCATGTATGGTGCTGCTGGTTGGTTTCGCACTGGGAAGCCTCGCAACTTTGTGCGGGATGATCTTGGTCCCAGGAGCAAGAAGTATGGCGGTGAGACCGTGGCAGGCCCTTGGCAACAACGTGGAGACCAAGGAAGAACTTGCCCTTGGAGACGCCTTACCCTCCAAGGATGTGAGCCGTGGGAGAAAGGAACTTACTTACATGGAGAGCGACGAGATCGAGCTCATGGCAGTGTGGTCGAGCAGAAGGAAGCCCAATATGCACCGGAACCGCTACAGGAACTACGACGTGTACGGCGAGTACTACCAGCAAGGCTACAACGAGTGCAGCGTGAACCCCGACGGCACCAACGTGAACACGATCAGGAACACGAACGCGTACACGATTAAGGACTATGTGGAGATAGGAAAAGTCATGGTATCGTACTCTTTGTTGTGCATGAACCAAGTGATGAACAAGCTCTACAGCGTCGTTAGCGTGACCGGCGAGTACTACACGGAAGAGAACAGGAACGGCAACCAGAACACCGAGAACCAGGAGAGTGAGAGCCTTGAGTCAGGCTACGCCCCTAGGTACCTAGTAAAACAACAGCGAGAAGTACTGAGGAAATTTGTACAGGAACATGTTCACAGTTTCGTAGAAAAGCTAGCAACTGTAGGAAAGAAGTTTCACGACGTCGTGCATGTGATAGTTCAGGAAGTCATTTCCAACAGAGTTGTATTTCAAGGAATTCGCATAGCAGTGTTCTTAGGAACCCCAATGGGACTGATTACTTGGATCACCCTGTCGTACTATTCTAGTGTGTTTTTCGCAAGAGCAAGCAACTGCTCAAAGCACCAAAGGAAGACAAGAGGAGAAAGGAGAGCACAAGCAGTGTGCAGGAAACAGTGCAAGTCGCTACTTTTAGCAGCACTAGTGTACAGCAACCTTGAAACAGCAAAAGGAATGGAGGATGCATTGAAGGCACTTGCCGAGATCAATGCACAGACCTTACAAGGAATACAAACACTAGCAGAGGAGATCAGGAACTCAGCAGCTTCAGGAAGTCAAAGAGAAGCAGGACTTACACAAGCATTCCAGGAAACCCTGACAGCAGTTCAGGAACAGCAGAAGACAGCGCAAACAGCGTTGGCAGACGCCCACACGAATGCAGCAACGACACTTGAGGAGATAGGAGCATCTCTGGAGAAAGCAGTAAAGGAACAAAGAAAGCCTGGAGAAGTGGAGTTGCACAAGCTGATTAAAAGCCCCGAAGCATTTTCCCCAGGAACATGGCAAGAAGAGAAGAGTGGATGGACAGAGTTCAGGAACAGGATGCGGATCTGGCTTGGAGCAGTGGATTCCAACATGGTGAAGATCATGGACATCGCCGAAAGGAACCTAAAAGATGATAAGCAAGTGAAGATGGCTGAGATGTCTGCAGAAGCAAAGGAAACAAGCAGACGCCTGTACAGTGTTCTTTGTTCATACACTAAAGGAAGGCCGTACCGAGTTGTAAAGCATGTAGCTGAGGAGAACGGTATGGAAGCTTACCGTATGCTACTCAAGGAATATCAACCAACGAATCGTGCGAGATCGTTGGAGTTGTTTCACAACATTCTCAACTACAAATTTGCTCACAACAAAGGAATTGCTGAGAATATCCTCGAATATGAGGAACATATCGAGAAGTACGAGAAGGCTACTGGAGAAAAGGTTCAAGAGAATTTGAAAGTATCTACGCTTATTCAAGGTATGAAACCTGACGTGAAAAGGCACTTGTTGCTCAACATGGATGAGAAGACACAGTACAATACTCTTCGTCAGTACCTTGTGAACTATGAGTCAACCGAGCGTTGGACTAACTCTTTGGCAGCCCAGCAAGGAACACCTCACCGAACCACAACAGACTTGATCGACAAAGGTGATGACCATGGTGGTCTTGCAGCAATGGATATCAACCAAGCATGGTACAAAGGAAAGAAAGGCTATGGCAAAGGTTATGTTCACCATAAAGGCAAAGGTAAAGGAAAAGGCAAGAAAGGTGGAAAGGACTTCGGAAAAGGTTACGGCTTTGACAGCAAAGGCAAAGGTAAAGGTAAAGGTTTCGGAGGTTTTGGCAAAGGCAGAGGTCGAGGCAACTGGAAAGGCCGAGGTAGAGGTTTCAGAGGTTACAAAGGAAAAGGCAAAGGTCGAGGAAGAGGTTTCTTCAGACACAAAGGAAAAGGTAAAGGCAAAGCCCAAGCAGCTACAGGAGTGTGTCACTACTGTCATAAGTATGGACATTTCGAAGCACAGTGTAGACAGAAGATGCGTGACATGGGTTATCAGGCCAGGAACGTTGACCTTGAAAACCAGAGCGAGCAAGCGAGCACTACAGGTACTTCTACTCAGGCCCCTTCGTCAGCCAACAAGACCTCAACAAGCCAAAGCCAAGCAAGCCAAGGAACTCAAAGACCAGTGATTAGGATGGTCTCCATGTACCACATGGGAGACGAGCCCACAAGCTTTCCGGAGGAATTCGCGCTGAGTGAGAACTCTGAAGAGATAGAGATTGAGTACTTCGGAAGAGTTTTGCGGGTTGTTGGTGAAGAAGTTCAGGAAGAGAGGAGTGAGACAGAAGAGTTTTGGATTGGTGATGAAGATGATGAGTTTCAGGACTGTGATGAGGTGAGTGATGATGCATGGTTGCAATGGCATCTAGCAGGAACTCCGATAGGAACTCAGGATCGTGGATACTACTTTGAGTGTCCCAATGGATGTCATGAAACACCGTGGCACCCAAACATGCAGGAATGTGAGAACGGATGTCACCATCCTCCTAGAAGGAACAGAGTAGAGAGAACAGCACCCTCAAGGACCATCACCAGGTTTGCGCGTGCAGCAAGGAACGCGAGAACTCGAGAAATCGAGGTCGTGCTGGATTCAGGAGCCGACATTTCGTTGGCACCTATGTGGATGAAGAAGTATGGAAGAAAGGCACCCAACACTACCAAGGTAGTTTTGCGAGATGCACAAGGATCTCGGATCAAGGTTTCAGACCAAAGGATCATTGAGGTTGAGTTTCGGGATGTTCAAGGAAACATTGTGAAGGTTGAAGAAGTGTTCTTGATTTCATCGGTTGTGCACCCTCTTTGGCAGTAGGTAAACTGTTGAAGAAAGGCTGGGAGTTCAGAGATGGAACAGCAACAGGCACTTTCCTAACAGAAGGAACAACCAAGATCGCAGTGAACTACAACAACAACTCACTTACAACAAAAGCCTTTGTGAGAGCAGTCAACTGGGAAGCAGAAGCAAAACCTATCCCTATGTACTTGTGCGAGAACTTGAAGGAACTCATTGAAGAACAGCGTGTTGGTTGGACCAACTGGCGAGACCCTTACCAAGTCCACTTCAGCCTAGGAACCTCAGAACACGTTGATACTTACTTGATGTTTCCACCAGGAAAGTTCGCATATCGAGCAGTGCTTATTGAGGATGATGATCAGTGGTATCTGTTGCATCACAGCATCATGTTTGAGGAACTTGAGGAACCGTTTGGAACAATCTTCGATGGCAGCAAAGAGTACCGCACGCTTACGCTAGTATCGCTCAAGGAATTTCCACTGAACCTCATAGGCACCCCCAAGGAAGATGAGGATCGAAAGATGTTTGAAGAGTACACTGAGGATGCATGGTCAATCAGCATGGATGGCACTACACTCACGAGGTACCACAACTCGTTGAGGAAGACTTTGTTCAATCCTCGAGATACCAATGACATTCCAGTAGACATTGGAAACCTCAAACCAGACAGGTACACGTATGGAGAAGAACCGGTCAATAAGGATTTCTTTGAGGATGACAAGTTCTGGACTTTGGATGAGCCTCACAGAGACCCAGAACCACTAGGAGGTTTATCCTGGACAGGACGCAGTGTATTCGAACTCATTGAACCAGTGAACCCCAAGGCCAGAAGACCAAAACAGAAGGTTCACCAACTGGACACGATTCCAGAACAGGAAGAAGAACAGGAAGAGACCTCAGAGGCCCAAGCACCAGCACACAGGCATGAACTTGCAGGAGAATTGTCTTTTACATTCAACGGTCATGAGTACAATCAGCAGAACAGCCTCAAGGCCCTGAGAGAGTTGTGCAAGGAACTAGGAGTCTCAAAAGCTGGCTCTAAGCAAGAGATTCTTAGAAGGCTCAGTAGATCCATTATGGAAGCAGAAAGGCACATGGAACTTGTTTCAGGCCAGAAGAAGTACAAAGAGTTTCTAGAAGCTGAACCTCTGAAGGTACCCAAACAGCCAAAGCCAGAGGAAGTTGCAGTGCATAATCTCACACACTTACCTTATGCATCGTGGTGTCCGACGTGTGTAGCATGCAAAGGAAAAGAGTCTCCACACCTTCGTGAGAACCCAGAGAAGGAAAGATCTTCAAGACCAACTTTCTGTATGGATTTCTGTTTTACAGGAACAAGTCATGATGAGGCACCAGCGGCAGTAAGTCTTGTGTGTGTTGATTCTTGGAGTAGGAACATGGTCTGTATCCCGACAGCATCTAAAGGAAAAGATCTTGTAGAGCACCTTTGCGAAGGAGTGACCTACTTGAGTACTCAGCTTGGATATGGAACCATCAACTTGAAGGCAGACAACGAAGGAACAATGATGAAGCTGAAACAGGTTATCCAGAAGCAGCGAGCAGCTTTAGGTCTAGGAACAGTCTTGCAGGACGCAGTCAGTGGCCAGAAGGAAACCAACGGCATGGCAGAGAGAGCAATCCAGACCATTAGAAGACAAGGAACAACCCTGATTAGGCACCTTGAACACAGAACAGGAACATATATTGCTCATACTCATCCAATCTTCAGTTGGGCTTTCAGGCACTCGGCATGGACCTTGAACAGGTACCATCGCCATTCCTCCACAGGAATGACTCCGTATGAATTCATGGCAGGAAGGCCTTACGAGGGCCAACTCGCCGAATTTGGCGAACCACTTTTGGTTTTGACCAATCGTTCAGGAACACGTGCCAATAGGAAAGGTGACCCTATTTGGTTGAGAGGAGTGTTTTTAGGAAAAACAGACAACAACCTCTTCATTACGTGGCACATGGACGGCATCAAGACAAGCCGTAGCGCAAAACGTTGCGTGGAACACTTCGACATGAAAGGAATAAGTAGCGTAGGAATTCACACTTGGGAAGTGAAGCACACTACCCTGGCAACAAGGAACATTCCCAGGAAGAACATTCCAGGACCAATTGCAGAGGCGCCACCTGTCATGGATGGAGCAACTCAGGAACAGTCGGTCGAGGACTCTGCACCTTCCGCACCTTCAGGACCGATCGCAGGACCGATTGTCATCCAAGGCGGGGACTCTGCAGGGAAGTCAGGACCTACTAGGACAACCTACCTAGAGAACAAAGCGAAGCAGGCACAGAGCAAGAGAAAAGCAGAAGAAGAACTTGAGCAGGAATACGACCAAAACAAACACGATGAAGCAGCTTCAGACCCAACGTCTTCTAGTAGCAGCAGTAAGGAAATGGACGCAGCCTCAGAAGAAGAACTCATCCCAGACAGCGCAATGGCAAGTGAGCTTCTTTCAGCTAGAGGACCAGCACCTCTTAGGAAAATGGAATTTGACGATGTAGGAACAGGTTCCAAGATCCCGAAGATTGATTCTCCGAAGAAGAAGTACCCTCCGTTCAACGTAGGAAGAGTATTTGAGCACAATGATGAAGAACTACCTGAAGCAGAACCAGGTACAGAGGACATTTTCTGGGAAGATTCATATTCGGACATTGGCGATTCCGATGAGGAACAAGACATCTTCAAGAGCGAAGATTCTGGACCTCCAGAAGTTGCAGAAGCCCAGTTGCAGGAACTGGATCGTGAGGCAATGCTCACAGAGATCAACAGACTCACCGAGATGAAGGCACTGGCAAGGAAACCCTTGCAAGAACTCGAGAGAGAAGAGGAGAGAGAGACAGAAGAAGAAGAGAGCAACCAAGGAACAAAGTGGTTGACGACGAAATTCGTCTTCGATTGGCGATTCAGGAACGGCCGATGGATGCGGAGAGCTAGGTTAGTAGCGAGAGAGTTCAAAGGAGCAGAAGTAAGGAACGACACGTTTAGCCCAGCTACGAGCGCATCGTTGGTGAGACTTATCCCTATCTTGGGATTACAACAGGAACATTCCCTGTACTCCATTGATGTCAAGGACGCATTCTTGCAGGTCCCACAAAGGACTCGATGTGCATGTCAATTCCCGAAGGAATATGTGGATCTGTTTGGCGACCAGGACCCCAGTTGTAGGAACGAAGGTTTGTTACTGCTGAGAGTACTTCCAGGACAGCGAGATGCAGCACTACTATGGAGCGATCATTTTGCAGGAACCCTCAAAGAGCAGAACTTTGATAGGAGCAAAGCTTGCCCTACTTTGTTTCGTGACGACAGGAACAGCATACTTGTTGTGCATGTAGATGACATTCAGGCAGCAGGGAAAACAAGGCACCTAGAGCCCAAGCTAGGAAAGCTAGGAGAAACCTACGAGCTAAAGGTTGAAGGCCCCTTCTTGACAGAGCAGGAACTTGAGGTAGGAGAGTCACACCAGACAATCCGATTCCTTAAAAGGAAATTCAGCTACCACAATCACGAGCTCCACATCACGAGTGACCCGAAGTATCTTGTGAAGCTTAAGGAAGAACTGAAGCTTACCAGCAAAGCCTCGAAGCCAACTCCGTGCACCCAAGAGTCGCAGGAACAGGACAACACTCAGACCTTGAACCAGGAACAAGCAGCATCGTTCAGGAAAAGCGTTGGCATACTCTTGTATGTCAGTCAGGACCGCCCTGACGTGCAGTTTGCCGTGAGAGGTTTGGCCTCCAAGATGTCGGAACCAACACATGGTTCTTGGAAACACTTAGTCCACCTAGTGCAGTACATGTCGAGAACTGAAGGATACCATTTAGTGTACAGGAAAACGCCTAGAGGACTCAGTAATCTCCATGAATCCATCAGGAATGGTAACTACGACTTTACAGGAATAAGGCCCAAGGAACACCACCTTTTGGAAGTCTTCAGCGATTCAGATTGGGCAGGAAAGAAGGACACAAGGCGCTCAACATCTTCAGGAATTGTTTGCCTAGACGGTCAGTGCATTTACTCCTTTTCTAGGAACCAGAAGTCAGTTAGCTTGAGCAGTGGTGAAGCAGAGTACTATGCAGGAGCGTCAGCAGCGTCAGATTCTATATTGTTGAAGGAAGCAGTAGAATTTTTGACCAGGAAACAATGCAAAGTACACTTGTACATGGATTCTTCTGCAGCTAGAGGAATTATTACAAGGCAAGGTGTAGGAAGAGTCAAGCATTTGCAGATCAGGACCCTTTTTCTTCAAGACCTCCACAAAGAAGGAACAATTAGTGTTCACCCAGTAGGAACCAAGGAGAACACAGCCGACATAGGTACCAAGCCCCTTTCAGCGAAAAGGATCAGACTGTTGTTGCACTGGCTAGGTTTTCAAACCAGCGAGAACGAACCAGTAGGCAGAGAAGAGCTCAAGGAACACAAGGCCCAAACACAAGCTAAAGCAGTTGTAAGGATGATCAAGAGCCCAGGAACTTTGTCTTTTGCAGCTTTGTTGTTTGCAGGAATTTCAGGTATTTCAGACAGTCTTCAGATTCAGAGTGTCAAGGAACAGTGTTTTGAGAGTTGTGTTCAGGAAGAAGAGTTTCAGCCAGACTTTCAGGAACATGTTTTCTGTTGTGCAAGTGCATGTGAGCAGGACGGCATGTGCAGTGACACGAGTGCATGTGAGCTAGGAACGTCTGCAGGAACAGCGCATGGAACAACATGTTGTGAGATGCTTTCGCAGCTCAAGGAACTCTGCGGAACACTCGCGGAACGCTCAGGTATCCAGGAACTAGTTCGCCCGGTAGCAGAAGGTCAAAGGACCGTAGAAGGACAGAGCCAAGGAACCTTAGGAGCCATGGAAGCAAGCGCGAGTTCGAGCAAGAACACAGCGGAAGTTTTCAAGGAACTTGAGATTTTGAAGGAAGCGGCGACCGCCTTAAGGAACGCTTCTGATGAAAGGAACTTGATCGCGGAGTCGATCAGGAAGAACACAGAGGAAGCTGCGCGTTTGCGCAAAAGCCAGGAACACGTGGCTGGTTGTGTGGAGTCCTTGACAGGACAAATCTACGACGTCAAGCACCAGGTTCAGGAAATGGCCGAACAGAACGACAGAGACCGGCAACAGGTCAAGGAACACATGGCCTTCGTCCTAGGTACATGTGACGCCGTAAAGGAACAGCTGAACCAGATGATGCAGGACTTCTACGAGCAGCAGCAAGAGGAACAAGAAGAAGAGGAAGAAGACGAAGAAGAACAAAGGAAAAGAGAAGCCAAGGACCGAGAGCTAGAAAGTGAACTACGTCGTGAAGGACACGGACAAGGAACAGCACCGTCGAGAGCTACGTCACCTACGTCCCAGGAAAGGAAGGAATATTCGGACCGAGGCTACTTCGAGGGCATCCAGGAACGAGAGCAGGACAACGAGAACGAGAACGAGGCCTACGTCAGTAGCTACGTTGGAGGAGAAGATCCCGGGGAGTACCCCGATGAAGGAACAGCAGCAGCAGCAGAGGAAGAAGAAAGTGAGGAAGCAAAGGAAGAGAGAAGAAAGAAGAAGATCGCGGAGATCAACGCCAAAAGCAAGCAAAGGCTCAAGGAAAAGGAAGAGGAGAAGAAGCTCTTTCCGTACCCCTACGACTACGCCAGCGAATGGAAGGAATACTCCGAGAACGGCGAGATCTACAGGCAACACAGAGTTACAGGAGAAAAGCAGTGGGTCGACAAGGACTACACGTACAAGCACGAGAAGGGAACAAAAGGAAAGAAGGAAGGAAAAGGAAAAGGAAAGCCAAAGGCAAGAGCAGAAAGCACAGGATTTCGACCTCGAGATGAAGATGATCGCAAATACTGGGCAGAACAGGACAGGATCTCAAAGGAACAAAGAGAAGCAAAAGCAAAAGCAGAAGAGGAGAAGAAGGCAAAAGAGGAGCAGATTGCCAAAGCAAGGTTGATTTTGGAAGCGGCAGCAGACGAGCAGGAGAAGAGAGACAAGGAAGCAGCAAGGCAGGAAGCAGCCGCAGCCGCCGAGAGAAGGCGAGAGGTAGAAGCAGCAGCCAAAGCCAAAGCAGAGAGAGAAGCAAAGGAAAAAGAGGAGACCGAAGCGGCAGCAGCAAAGGAGGCAGAGGAGAAAGCAGCAGCCGCAGCAGCCAAAGAGGACAAGGAAAGAAAGGAGCAGGAGAAGAAAAGAAAGGAGAAGGAAGCCAGGAAGAAAAGAGAGGAAGATCAAAAGGCAGCGTCAGCGTACATTGCCAAGAAGGAAGCAGAGAAGAAGGCAGCAGCAACAACAGCAACAGGATCAGGTGAAGGAGACAGGATCCAGAAGCTTGAAGAAATGATGAAGGAGATGATGAAGGAACGCAAAGAGGATAAAGAAAGGATTGCAAGCCTTACACAGGAGCTTGAGAGCAGAGGATCAGCAGCCGGGTCGCAGGCACCCACAGAACCAGACACAACACCAGCAAAGGAAGAGGAGAAGCCAGAAGCAAAAGGAACAGGAAAAGCAACAGGAAAGGAGCCACCGAACGTCACACAGCACAAGCAGAAGGAAGAAGACAAGGACGACCCAGAACTGTCCGCCAAAGGACCAGTGAACGAAGCATCGTTCATGAAAGGAAAAGGAAAAGGAGAGTTTGAAGGAAACTGGTTTGCAGTCTACAGTTTCCAGAACAGGAAATACCAGTGGAAGTGGAACGAAGCCAAGGCACAGTGGTACTGGTATTCAGGATCAAAGGAAACAGGTTGGAAAGCAGCGTCAAAGGACAAGCAAGGAAAGGAAAAGTGCAAAGCGCAAGCAAAGATGAAAGAAGAGTGGCTAAAGGAACAGCTTCACGACCAAGAGGAAGCTAAGGACAGCGAAGAGGAAGGCAAAGTGAACTTCCAGTGAAGCAAAGGGAACCGCGAGCAGTACTGAGGCCAGAGAGCCGAGGAAAGAAGCAGCAGGACACAGGAACCGTGGCACAGCCCTTTTTGTTTCTGTGGTGATCTAGGTAAAGTGCAGGAACGTCTTTTGTACAGTCGAGCAACCTTGGAGAGGATTGCGAGTGAACGTGCGCATACGTTTGCGATGAGGAACAGTGTTTGTTTTGCAAGTGAAAAGGAACTGCAGTGTGTTTACTGTTTGTCAAGGAAAAGTCGGAGTCACCTCAGTCGAGGAACTTTCGCTAACTCCGAAGGCGGGGTGTTAAACATTCTGCCAGGAACAGTAACACAACTAGTGCAGTACAGTTAATGTACAGGAACAGCCGTCACGCACACGCGACGTGCAGGCTCGAGACCCCAGGACACACCGTGCCCAGGAACAAAAGTGTCCGACAGTCTTTGTGGGTAGGAACCCTTAGTGAAGCCCGTTCTTTAACACCGCGCCAGAATCGATTATGACGGCCTGTGCAGTGGCATCAGATGAATACTGCACTGCTCGAACAGCTGGCGAAGGGCTCGCTTGCAGAACCAATACAGGCTCATCAGGCGCCCTGCACCAATCATCGTCGTTGTCAGAAGAATCGAGTCTGTATTCAGGGCACTGCAGCATACGTATGCAAGAGTCTCCATAATAAGGCAGCTCCAAATCGCTCACATCCACAATCAACGGCTCAGCAAACACTCGACGCACTGCAGTTGACATGGTTGATGCTTGACTGGCGGCACTGCTGAAACTCGGAACTGCTGTAGCGTTGCTAGGCTGGGGTGGAGCTTGCCAAGGCTGCTGCACTTGCTGCGTCTGCTGGCCTGTTTGGTCCTGCACCTGCTGAACTCGACGATCCTGCCATTGGTTGCCACCGTAGCCCTTGCCAGTGTAGTTGTCGTAGTTGTAGTGCTTGCCTTTGCCTTGCTTGCCTTTGTTGTTGTTCCAAGAGTCTCGCTGTTGCGGTTGCCATCCTCCTTGCTGTTGCCACTTTCCATGCTTGCCACCTTTGCCATTCTTGTCCCATTGCTTGCCCTTGCCTTGCTTGCCTTTGTCGTTCTTGCCTTTGCCGTGTTTGCCTTTGCCATCTGGTTTGCCTTTCGCAAGCCTGTCAACCTCCATAGGCTGAGGGCCTCCAGTGTCCTGCTTCAAGCCTTTTCGAAGACCAACGTGTCTGGGCACCATCCCAGCGCAGCACAAGCTCTCTCAGATCATGGTAACTGCTATCGTCAGTGACGACTACATTTGTATGCCTCCAGGAACCAATCGTTCATACTCCTCGAAAGCAGTCTCCAGTCGAACCAGCTGCTGAGATAGGCCCTGCTTGGCATCGAATGCGGGCCATGCTGAAATTGTACGCAGCAAAGCAAGAACTCTGTTACGAGACTGAGGCATAAGGTCTCGGGAAAGCAATCTCCAGGACTCATATCCGTTTTGACCGACAACGGATCTGAGGAGGCGGCGGCCTCGATCATAGAGCAATCCATTAAGCACACCGTAGAGCAGCCTCGCTCTGGCCTTTGTCTGATCAGACATATCCTCGAGACGCACAGGTTCACTCTGCTTTGTATAACGAAGAAGCTCACTCGAAAACTCCGGGTCAAGGCATGCGAGGTATTGTTCCATTGACCAACTCCATGCTGGCCACAAAGAGTACTCCTCTTCTCGAGAAGCAGGCTTGAAACTCTCCGGCTTCGGAATGATTTTCGAAAGGTCGCCCAGCCCAAAAGGTCTGGCCCCGACCGTACCTGCAGAAGAAGATGCTGTCGCAGCTGCTTGAGCTGCTGCACTCGCTGCCTGTGTGGCTTCTGACATGCGTTGCATTAACATGTGAAGGTCCGAGGCTGTCATGGCCAGGCTTCCTGAAGCTGCGGGAGATGCTCCCACGAGACTGAAGGGGTTCGCTGGATGCGTTGGCTCCAGCGGTGGTAGCTCCTCGTCTGTGTCTGTATCTATTCCCGCTGCACCTGGTACTGCCATTGTTCAAGGTAAAAGGTATTGGGGTCAATCAAGGTCAATCTCCACGGGGCAAGTCGCACTCTCCAGCTTCTTGCGAAACTTTCTGCGGTTCTGGGGCTCCAAATCAATGGGATTCTCGAGGGGCTTCTGCAAACTCGCAAATTGCGTTGTCTGATCAAATAATTGTAGATCTTTCTCGAAATTGGCTCCCTCTTCAGTTGCGAAAACAAACTGTTCCACCACAGAATTAGGCACTGCAAACTCAGCCGCGTCCTCTGCACAAGAGGTAATATACACTTCTCTGAGGTGCGTATCTCTCAGCGCGCGAAGTGCAAAGCGGTGCACGTCCAGGATGTTATGCAGAGTACTCAAACGATTCTCGAAAACTTTCTGTATACCCGCAAGGATATCACTCCAGCCTTGTCCTGTACGGCCGGCTGGCCGAGGTCTCTGCAAAAGCTGTTCCAGGTACAATTGTCGCACACGCTCTTTCACAGCTTCAACTGAGTTGTAAGTGCAGGCCGTGGCTGAGATGGCGACAAGCAGAGCTACGTCTACTTTCGCCGAACAAAGTCCTAAAGGTTCACAGCTCGATGGCCCCTGCTAACAGAAACCTAAACGCAACCCCCGTGGACCGAAGCTGGTACAGACCAGCTCCGCTACCATGAACAAAAGAACGGTCTTTTCCAAGCAGCTAAGAGCCTGCGGTACGGTTCCATGCCATATGCACTCCTGACACATGACATGTGGAAAAGGTTCACGTGGTTACAAAACCTAGCCGAAAAATGAGGCGTGTACATGTTGTCAAAAGTCCACAAGTTGATAAACGCCGCCTTTTCCACAGCAGCTCGGGCTTCAAGAACATTCCCCGTCTTCATCAACTTCCTAAGGGCCTTCACCGATAACTGAGTGTTACTCTCCAGTTCCGGGAGCTGGTGCCTTTCCAAACGCTGAATCAACTGCTGGGCTACAGCATGGCTAACCTCAGGGCAGCCGTTTGTCACATCCAAGACCAGCTGCTCATTGTCCTCGCCATGCAGGATGCAGTGGTCCGCTGTCCAATCGAGCTTGTAACCGAGGGTGGAGATCACCTTGCCCAGGGGCACAATCACCTGAGCCAACTCCTCAGCACTCAACAGACTCCCACTCACGGTCTGCTTCATAGCCGCCACAGCGTCTCCTGCCAACTGGACATTCACCTGTTTGGCACGATCCCATTCCAGCTGGTCCTTAGGTTGGCGTAGTACATGAGTGGAGCCCGAGTCAAGCAGCGCACCGCGGGGCTTTGCCAAACCAAAGAAACCATTGTCCTTCCAGCAGTCCAGGGCCGCAACCAAAGGTTGGAACATCTTCATGTGCCGCACCTCCTCGATCACCTTCATGACTTTCACCTGGACATCGCCCGGCTCAAAATTCACTCGTCGGGTGGGCGATTCAGAAGTTGCGGCCGCACTGGTCGTGGCACCGGTGTCGCTGGCCCCAACGGTGGAACCCTTCGAAGAGCCCTTTGGTGAGAAAGCTCCTCCTCCTGGGGCCTTGCATTCGCGAGCTTTGTGTCCAACGGCCCCACAACATAAGCACTTTTTAGCTCTTGTCGCCTTGTCCATAGCATTCCACGTGTGAGGAAACTTGCAACTGTTCCCCCGTCGGCACCCACGATCTCCCGCAAAGAACTTGCACACACCTCCTGAAGCCCTCGGAGTAGAAGGAGCTGGTGTTCCGGTAGTAGGCGCCGCAGTAGACGGGGTCAAAGGCGTCCCTGAGTCCACACCCGCCGTCAAAGCCCTCATCGAAGTAGAGGCCTCATTGGGCCTGGCTGCCCCCAGGCGGGCCTGCTGCTCCATCTCCGCTTGAAGATGCTGCAAGAACGTCGTGACGCTCCCCGAGCTGGGGCTCACATCCACCTGCAGCGTGCTCCGGATCAAGCTCACCCGGAAGGACAGCTCATGATTGGCCCTTACGATGGGCCCTGTAATACGATCAAGCCCTTTCAAGAGGACCGAGGCATCCGGCTCCGCTATGCCAATCGACATGGCCCTTCTCCTCCACAAGTTCCATTTGCGAAGCCCCTCCATAGCCTCTTCGAGCATTCATCGGGCTGCTCCAACATCTTCAGGACCAAGGCTTTCTCCTGTAAGTTCCCCGGCTGGTACATGGCGTAAAGCTTGCAAAGTAACACCAAGGATGTCACTTGGCCATGCGCTATCACTTCATCTCTGACACCCCGAGGCACAGCGCTCAGCATCATCGCCGTAGCCCGTCTCTCAACCCTTGCCCATTCTGGCCTCGTCAGCTCCGGTGACGCCTGAGGTCGAAGTTGTAGGCGAGCTAGAGGCGCAGCGGAGCTGTACTGGTGGTACCAAGTGGAGACGTCCTTCATGATCGTGGTCCACCGTGCCGCGCTCGTGTGCGAAAGGTCCTGCGTGATCGGACCATGGAAGAACGCCTTAGGACCAAGTGGTGACTGTGACCGTGTACGTGTACTTGCCGTTGGCAGCGGCTGCGGGGGACCAGGTAGAGGTTGATCTGCGGAAACTCCGGGTTGAACTCCCGAACCTAAAGGTTGCTGTCCCTCTAGACTCAGAAGAGGAGGACGTACTGCTGAAGGAACGCCTGGACACCCGCCGAAGCTCAAATCTCCGAAAGAAGGACCACCACTCAATTCGTTATCTCGAAGAGGTAGCGGGCCTTGCAGTGTAGTAGGCCTCGGGGGACCAGGTAGAGGTTGATCTGTGGAAACTCCCGGTTGAACTCCAGAACCACACGCCTCCATCATCCTCATTTCCGCATCCGTAGGTAGGCCCCTCATAGGAACCATCCGCTGCTCCATCTGGGCTTCATGCCACTCCAGTTGCTGGCGTAGCCGCTGAGCCTCGCTCGTGGCCTCCATCGTCCTCTGTCGCTCTGCCTGAAGGCGATCCATGATGTCACCCACTGCATTCTCCAGCTGTCTCGCCACTTCTGCTTGCACCATTTCTGCTGAAAACCCAGCTGATCCACTTGAGGCTGAGTCCGCATGCCGCGCTGGCTGCGCCACTAGCGCCGCTGCTCCTTCCGGTCGTGGCCAAGCCGTGCCGGGGTTGCCTCCCGCATTGGGGGGTGAAGACCAAGCCGTCACTTCGACTCGTCTCTGTATGTAGTCGCCTAGGCGACCAAACCACGTGGACCTCGAAGATCCACCAGCGTGTCCAACCACTGGGCTTTGTCCAGGCAACGGCGACGGACTGAACCTGTCAAACAGCGCCGTTCCACTCTCATCGTATAACGTCCCATCGCGCTCCGGTGCGGCTGACTCATGCACTGACGCGGCGGGTCCGGTTCCCCTGGTAGGGGGATCGTGATCTGCATACTCCTGCTCCGGCTCCGTCATGATGCGCGCGATCCTCGGCCCGCTCCTGCCGACCATGCTCTGCCTCTCGACTCCCTTCCGCATTTCCAAGAGTGGCCAAAGACGGCCCAACACCATTGGAAAGCTGAGTCTCTGTCTGCAGTCTTCGCTCCTCATCTTGTGGTTGCGCAGGAATCTCTTGACCCTCAAGGGCCTGCGTTGGGCTCATACCCTGCTGAGGGTTGCGAGACCCAGACTCTGCAGAATTGTCAGCGGGGGCGGCCATGACTCACGAATTTCGAAAGCTCTCTTTTTAGCAGCCTAGCGAACGTTGTTGGTGCTTGCTTGGCCTATGACTTAAGTCGTGCTTTGCACTGATTGAAGTCCTGCCTATGCTGCAAGCTGCGGCCTCCTTGGGCCTTGGTATCGCGGCACGCGACATGCACCTGAGCGGAGGGTTTCAGCACCAGGGTTCGGACTCTCTGGGAAAGGGGGAGGAGTTCCCGAACCCGGGGTTCGAACATGGAGTTCTCCAAACCCCGGGTCCGAACATAGAGTTCCCGAACCCAGGGTTCGAACATAGAGTTCCCGAACCCCGGGTTCGAACATAGAGTTCCCGAACCCAGGGTGTTTGAACATAGAGTTCAAACTCCAGGTTCAACCTGGGTTCGAGAAGTTCGAACCCAGGGTTCAACCCTGAGTTCCGGATTAGGTTGTCCAGGCGCGTCCAAAACCTTTTCGCTCCTGCTTGCCTTAATGTGTATTGATGCCGTCCTGGACTTCCCAGTGGTGTGGACGTCCCAGCAACATGCAGCGTTGCTGGCCGTGTTAATCATATCCCACAACATCTTGGCTGATGCGCCGGTTTGGCTGCGTCGCCTGATGGTTGTCCGACGGGTCTCTGGCAAGCAGGAGCTGTTCTCCACCGTACACGATCATGTGCCGCTTGCACATGGTGCGGGTCCTAAGGGCAAGGGCAAAAGCACGGAACCTGCCGAGCACGAGGGGACAGGCTCCGCTGAGGCGGCGAGCGATGATACACTTCCCCCTCTGGCGGAGGCTCGCATCTTGTTGATCACACAAGGCTCCGGGGCACAGCAACTAGGCCGCTGGCGATCTGAGGTCTTGAAGGCGCTGGTTCGGTGCCGCGCCCTCGTCATTGACGAGGGACAGCAAGAAGGGCATTCAGAATCTGTTAACGTTACTGAGGCAGCGGTGGATGCCCTGCTCATCCGTACTGGTGATCCGAAGCAACCCACCGGAGGAGGCGGCAATGACATCCAGTTTGCCACCATAGACCGGCTCCTCCACAAACGGGTAGGCATACGTGGTGTGGCCAGCACGGGGCTCCCACTGATACAACCATTGCAGGTGGGAAGAGCCGTGAGCAGGCTTGTAGAGTCAACTCACCTCGGACCGGTGTAGCGAAGAAGATCTTGAAGTGATATGTTGGCTGGATCGCGTCCCATCGTTGTCGAACCCAGCGGACAATCCATCCAGAGGACAACAGATCGCAGGTGTGCCCAGGACCGAAGTATACTGCTTTGCTCGCTCGTGCTCTCCCTTTGGTCTTCAAGTGAATGGGGCACTGGTGCTCAGGGGGTTGCGGGATGTGCCGCATTCACTTGGAAGTCAAGTCAAGAAGTGTATCCTGAGACATCTTTCGAATGCCCCATGCGACCCACGAGGAAAACAGTCGGAGATTGAAGTTTTAAATATTCTTTAAGGTTGGACTTATTTCGAGGTGGAATATGCCCGATTTCTTTGCATGCGAAATACGTTATGCCTTTGTGTACGTGTTCGAGCTTTTAACATTTCCAGTGAAAATAAGCCACCTTCGCAGCCAGCCTGCGTACGGTATTATTTTCACGGAAATGATTTTTGGATTTTATAGCTTTGCTTTAAAATCCTGCTCGATTTCAGTTTTTACCTTGCCACTTGAAAGCATCACGCATGTCTGTGTTGTGACATCTTGATGTGATGCCGCAAGGTTCGTGCTCTGAGGTAGGGCACGTCGATTTTTGAAACTCCCACCCACCCACCCGGGGGTTGCGGGATGTGCCGCATTCACTTGGAAGTCAAGTCAAGAAGTGTATCCTGAGACATCTTTCGAATGCCCCATGCGACCCACGAGGAAAACAGTCGGAGATTGAAGTTTTAAATATTCTTTAAGGTTGGACTTATTTCGAGGTGGAATATGCCCGATTTCTTTGCATGCGAAATACGTTATGCCTTTGTGTACGTGTTCGAGCTTTTGACATTTCCAGTGAAAATAAAAGTTTCACCCAAAGACCGCAAAGGCAACAGCTCGTGAAGAAAGAGGGATCTCAGCAGACAAGCTCGCGCCATCTGCGATCCCTTTTTCATAAAAGGACTGCGAGCTTGTGGCGAGCATTTTCAAACTTTGGTTTCAAAACTTGGCATGCTTGTTTTTGCACTTGTGCCGATGTTGCAGTTTCTTTCGCGCATTGCCTTGATTGTTTCGGATAACGCGGCCTTTGTATGCAGCTCAGTGCTCGAGCTGAGCTTTGCAAGGATTTTTCTGAACTTGGGCTTGAGGCCCTAACTGCTCCTGCTTTTAACCGGGCCCTCTTTTCGACGTTCCCTCTTAGAGGGTGTGCAAGTTGGTCTCGCGTGACCAGCGGATGACCTTGACCTTGGCCTCCGGCTCCGTGCCCCCTGCGTTTTCTGAAGATGGGGTGTCTGAAACAGGCTCCACTCGCCGGAGGGATGCTGCTATGGCTTTTGGGTCTTATGAGGCTCACTTGGCGTCTTGCATGCGCAAGTTCAATAGGACTGGGTTTGTTCGGTCTTGGGATTTTATGCTTAAGCCCTCTGCCAACTTGTTTGCCGGGATGCCACGTGCCAGCGGGCCCATGCCGCCTGTCATGACTGTGCCGGTGCCCAAGGTGGTATCTTCTCAGGTTACCATTGCATCCGTTGTCAAACTCGCCATTGGTAGGGTTAGGCTGCAGGATTCTTGGAGCGAGCACCTTGATAAGAAGCTACGTGCTGATCAGAAGTGGGTGTCAATCGTCCTTGAGGACCCACTCACATTTGATGTTGGCCGCAGGTGTGCTGCCGCTTCTTGCCAGGATTCCGCAGTCTCGCAAGGTTTGCTGCACACTTTTTCAGGCAAGGCGTCCGGAACGCTTCACAATCGTGCTGGTCCTTTGCTCCGTTTCGTGGCGTGGGCAAAGAAGCGGAAACTTCAGCCGCTGCCACTGAGAGAGAAAGACGTGTATGAGTTCCTTCTTGATTTGGAGGATTCCAGCGCGCCGTCTTTCGGCAAGGCACTTATGTCATCTCTGGCATTTTGCAAGTTCGTGTTGGGTGCTGAGTCTTTCTCGGACTCCCTCTGCAGTGGCCGCCTTACAGGGCTTGCGCGTGCTTCTTTTCTCAAAAAGAGGAAGAGGCGACAGAAGCCACCACTTACAGTCGCTATGGTCAAGAGGCTGGAGCGCCTTGTTGTGGATGAGTCAGATAATGATGTGGACAGGCTATGTGCAGGCTTCTTCTTACTCTGCATTTATCTTCGGGCTAGATACAGTGATGGCCAGGCCCTGATGAATCTGGTTTTGGACGAGCCGGACTCATTCATGGGGCCGCTTGCAGGGTACTTTCAGGGTGAGACTTCAAGGACGAAGACCAGTTTTTCCTTGGAGAGGAAAACAGCTTTGCTTCCTATGGTGGGGCCGTTGTGTTGGGTGGCGGCCGTTCCTTGGTTCAGGGCTTGGATGAGCCTTCGTGAGGACCTCGCCATCCCCGAGGGAGAAGACTTTCCTCTCCTGCCCAGCCGCGGTCAGGAGGGCGGATGGTCAGGTGTTCCGCCCACGGCTACTATAGCCGCTGGTTGGTTGCGCGGGATCCTGTCTGCCAGAGGTTTCCCCGAGGCCTCGAAACTTGGTACGCACAGCTGCAAAGCTACGACTTTGTCATGGATGTCAAAGTACGGTGTTGATGCACTGCACCGGAGGATCCTGGGTTATCACAAGGCTCCGCAGGATGAGATGATGCACATCTATGGGCGTGACAATGTTGCACCTGCTTTGAGGTCCCTTGAGTACGTTCTTGCTGACATAAGGATCGGCAAGTTCCTCCCAGACACAACTCGTTCGGGCTATTTCCCAACTGACCCCGAGCGTGAACCAGGACCAGAGTTCAATGATGAACCGTCGGCCTCGGAGGCGTCGCTGGATGAAGAGGACAACGTCCAGGACCTTCGTGCTGAGGAGGCGGCTGCCAATGAGCTCATACCGCCCTGGGCCGAGTTAGCTGTGGGTGACCCTGATGCCCACGTGTACATCAGGCACATCACGTCCCGCAAGCTTCATCGTCTCGCTGATGAGGGCGGGAACCGACTTCGCTGTGGGAAGAAGTGCTCAAGGAAGTTTGAGCGGCTTGCTGAGAGGCCTAGGTTTATGGCAGATATGTGCCAAAACTGTTTCAAGTGACTTGCGCACTTGTGGAAGCCGGTACACGCGGTGCTCGCCGGAATCACTCGGTGGTGCTTGATGTGCTTGCGCACTTGTGGTCAGCCGGACTGCGCGGCATGAAATTGATGAGCTGGACCCACTCGGCTCAGTTGGCAGACCCTTGCGGGTTTCATGATGTGCGTGAGTGTGCGATGCCACCGGTCCACGCGGTGGCACATGTACGAATTTCGGGCACTGGCCTGGTTTTTGAAGTGACACCGACTTTCTTGTCTGGTGTCATGTGAGTTTTTGAACAAGACAAAACACGAGTGTCGTGTGAAATACTTGCCGGGCGCCGTCAAGTGCATGTTACTGATGTTGAACTTGCTGTTCCTACTTATGAGGGCAAATATTCCGACTGGCATTGACTTGCTAGGCATTTGGCGTTTGCGGTGAGTGAGCTCTTTGGCTGGAGACCACATAGTGCCTTGACAGGTTTTTCGCCATGGCTGTCACAGAGAGCAAGGCGAACTTCTCTTCGAGAGCGAAGGCTCTTGGACTGGAGGATCCGGTGTTGGCGAAGTTCGTTGATGCTGGTATTGATTGCATGAGTAAGTATGCTTTCCTGAGTTCCTACGTGCCCGGGAGCGCTGACGAGAGCCCTTTCACTGCCGCCATCACCAAAGTGCTTGCACGAGATCCTTCGATTGTTGAGCTTAGCGTGCTTCGCCGCCTGCTGCATGAGAGCTACAACCTAACTGTGTCCGAATTGCAGTCGCAAGTCGAAAGGACCGATGACTCGGCCCCGAGAAAGCTTGCAGCGCCCGACCGGGCCGATAGGTTGCAGCGTCAGCAGGTTCGGCTGAGTGGTTTGACGATTCACGGCCCGACCCTTCCCGGCCATGCGGTGATTGATAAGTGCGTTCAGATGTACGAGGACAATGTGCTTCATTACTTGCCGCCTCAGTCGTGTCCTTGTCGTGATGATGAGGTTAAGTTCAAGAAGGATCGCGATGATAGGATGTTGGCCGTGGATGGTGCCGGACACGTGTCCCTGCGCACCCAGGTTGCGAAGGTCGATGCTGATGTGTCTTCAGACCTTCTCCTCAAGCTGGCGTTGACCCGCAGAGGTTTGGCACTGGACCAGGCGGGAATCATCACCTTTTCGGAGCATGAGCGGTGGGTGGAGACACTTTTCACCGCTCGCTTCAGGGATCCACCTGACAACTATGCACGTGTGACTTTGCAGCAGCTTATGCAGGCTGATCGGCAGCTGTTTGTCGAAGCAGCAGACCGCACTCGGCGTGGAATCCAACTTGTTTCTGACGGCAAGCCGGTTGATAAGATTTGGAACGAGGCGATGTCTTGCAATAATGTCACGCACCTCTTGCAACCTTTGGTTACGGCCCCTCCGGCTCCTTTCAGGCCTGGCCCGTATGATGACCGAAGGCCTTGGAAGGGCAAGGGTAAAGGCAAGGGGAAAGGAAAGAGCAAGAACAATGTCCGTATGCCCGCTGAGCTTGCAGACGGAGTTCCGGCAACAACTCGCGGATTGCCAATCTGCTTCGACTTTAACTTAGGTCATTGCCAGAGAGCTGTATCCAATGGGAAGTGCGAGCGCGGACTCCATGTCTGCTGCATCAAAGGATGTTTCAAGAGAGATCATGGATACACGACGTGTCCCAAACGCAAAAAGGAATGACTAGGTGTGCAATCCTTGGGCCAAGCGACTGACGAGAAAGATGCTGCACAGAGCGGTGAGCTTCTCGCGCGCTCTTCTTCTGAATGCAGTGTCCCTGAAGGGGAAGGTTTGCATGCAGGTCCTAAGGGGTTGCCATCCGCTGAAGAATTCGCTTCAAGTCTGATTGGGAAGTGGATCGAACAGGCTGATGTTTTGAAGCTTTTCGATTGCCTCCCGAAGGCTGCACCACAACGCGGCTCCGGTGGTGGCATTTCTTTTGCCACTGGGGCCTTTGCCAAGGTCAAGGTGGGACTCCGGAGCAACGTCGCTGTTTTTCCAAAGTCAACGCAGGTGCTGGCTGCTTTTGTAAGGCAGTCGGCTCCTGCCCACAAGTTCACAACCGTCGTGCTTTTTGATGGTGTACGCACGGCCCCACATCGTGATCAGCAGAATTCTTTCTTGCCTAATTTGGCCATTCCCTTGTCCCGTTTCACTAAGGGTTCAATCTGGGTTCAATCCAGCAAGGGTCCCCACGCTCGGACTGTTGATGGTGCAACGCTTCAAGGGGTGGCATTGCCAGTGTCGGATGGCCCTGTCCTTTTCGATGCACGCAGACAGGTGCACCTCACTGATTCGTGGCAGGGCAGGCGGGTCATTTTGGTGGCTTTTTCCATTTCGGCCTTTGATAAGCTGTCTCTTGAGGCTTCGCAACGCCTGATTTCACTTGATTTTGCTTTGCCAACCGAGCCCGAAGTCGAGCATTTCCGTGAGGACCCGCAGCTGCCCGCTCGTCTGCCTTGGCCGCCGCGTTTTCCTTTGCTGGCGGGTACATCGACCCCCAAGTCTGCGACCGTGGTGTCGGTTCCCAAAGAACCACTTTTTCTTGAGCTCTGTGCCGGCACCGCCATGCTGTCTCGTTGCTTTCGTGAAGCGGGTGTGCCTGTCATGCCCATTGACCACCACCTTGACAAGGTCAAGGCTGCAAACAAAATCTACATTGGCCTTGCCCATTTTCTTGATTTGCTTTGCAAGTCCAACATTCCGTGGACTGTCGAGAATCCTGAGTCAAGCATGCTTTGGCAGTTGCCCTGTTTTGCTCATTTGGTGAAGAATTTCCCTCGGGTAAATTTCGACATGTGTTGCTATGGTGGTGCACGTTTGACCCACCGTACGCTGCTTACTTCTTGCGATGCCATCGAACATTTTCGCCAGCGGTGTCCAGGTGGGCACGACCACCTTCCCTGGAAGCCTCAACGCCGCGCTGATGGCACAATGTCTTTTCCTACAGCGCAGGAGGCAGCCTACCCGAAGCCCTTTTGCCAACAATTTGTGGCGCTGGTTTTTAGACACTTGGGACGTTCCGTGCCTGTGCATCCTACTGCGGCCACGTCCGCCGCTGCTGCCACTTCTTCTGCTCGGCAACCTCGTGGGCGTAAACTGCCTCCTGTTATGCCTGAGTTCAAGGTTCATGCACTGCCACCTGTGGATTCTAAACGTTGCATTTTGCAGCCCCTGCGCGATGCCCCCTCTGGATCCAAACTTCTGTCTTCGACCTCTTTACTGCTAAGCGGGGGTGGTTCTGGGTCTTCGTTGAAGTTTTCTGGGGATACGGGTGTGCGCTCGGCAAGCTCTAGCAGTGATACCAGCAGTTGCGAGTCCATTCACGGTTCTGACAGTGATGCCTCCGGTGCTCGGCCCGTGGAGCCGACTTGCGATGCGAGGGCTTTTGAAGTTCGCCTTGGTGTGTACGCCTCTCCCGATGAGTTTCTTGATGGGTGCAGAGGGGTTACTCATCCTTTTGATCACCTGCATGCCGCTCCTGATCGTCTCAAACAATGCATCTTTGACATGTTGGTCAATGGGCCGACGTGGGTCGTGCAACGGAGGGCGGCCCTACTCAGGAAGTGGACGTCCTGGGCCTCTGATCTTGAAGGTGAGGAACGTGCTTTGAGGGAGACGCTTGACCCTCAGGTCGCCAAGGTTTTGCAAGGAAAAAGGCTAAAGCTTCTGGAGCGTATCGCAGGCTCCCTTGGTTGGGTTGACATGAAGATTTTCGACGAACTTCGCAATGGTTTTGATTTGGTTGGCCACCATGAACACACTGGAGTTTTCGCTCACGAGCCCAGGCCACCTAAGGTTGCTGAAGATGACTTCATTAGTGCCGCACAGTTTTTGCAGCCAGCTTTACTTGGAAAGATCCGTGCTTCTGCGTCCGACGCTAATGCTCGTGAGCTGTGGGACAAGACCCTTGACGAGGTGGCTGATGGCATTCTTGAGGGACCTCTTTCGGCTGAGGTGTTGTCGTCTCGACACGGGCCTTGCTGGATCCCTACTCGCCGGTTCGGCGTTGAGCAGACTTCCTCCGCCGGTCGTAAACTTAGACCCGTGGATGATTTCACTGAGAACAAGGTTAATTTGGCTTTCGGCTCTATGGACAAGCTTGATCTCAACGCGCTTGACGAGTTGATTGGGATCTGCAGGTTGTGGATTCGGGTTCTTAACGGGCCGCCTGATTTCACGATCCCTCTTTCAACAGGTGCCTCCTTGAGCGGTCGTTTGCACGACGGCTGGAAGAAGGTGGGGTGCGAGCCTTTCCTCACTACCTTGGACCTTCGATCGGCTTATAAGCAATTCGCGGTCTCTGCGAAGTCACGGGCTTTGGCAATAATTGCATTGCTTGACCCTTCTACTGCTGAGCCTGGACTGTTTGAGTCGAAGGCCTTACCTTTCGGGAGTTCTGCTTCAGTGCTTCACTTCAATCGCCTTGCGCGCCTTTTCTGGCGCATTGGCGTGGAGCTGTGTGTGCCTTGGTGCAATTTTTACGATGACTTTCCGGTCATGTCTCCGAGTGGCATTGCTGGCAACACCATGGAGACCATGATTGCCCTGTGTAACCTTTTGGGGTTTAGGTTCGCCTCCGATAAACTTTCACCCTTTAAGGCCCAGGCCACAATGCTTGGAGTGGAGGTTGATTGCTCTCGCTTTTCTGAAGGCTTGGTTCTTGTCAGGAACAAACCTGGCCGGGCCGAAGAGCTCATTGCCGCTCTTGATGAAGTCCTGGAAGAAGGTTTGATTTCTCGGAAGCGGTATCTAAGCTTAATGGGTCGCCTGCATTACACTGACTCGTACATCCTTGGAAAGGCTGGACGCCTCTTCATGGCCGATGTCAGGTCGTGGGCGAAGGCGCATTCTGGACCTGAGTTGAAGCTTGATGATTGTGTTCGGCGGTCTCTTGAGCGTTTGCTGAAACGCCTTCGTTGTGGTACTCCTCGCCATGTCCCTTGCTCTGTCGCCGATCACGTTGTGCACATTTACACCGATGGAGCGAGCGAGGGCAGCTCCCACACTGTGGGCGGGGTGTTGATGCTTCAGAATCAGGTCCACGCTTACTTTGGCTGCTCTGTCCCTGATGTCCTGGTCTCGCGCTGGGCTGACTCAATGTGTCACTTCATAGGGCCCATTGAGGCCTATGCTGTCTCCGTCGCGAGGAAGGCTTGGCACTAATTCATCGCGGGACACAGATGTATCTTCTACATAGACAATGTGCCAGCGCAAGACGCCTTCATCAAGGGCACCTCTGTCAATCATCACGTCAGGGACATCTTGTTGTCTTTTGAGGCGGCCGAAGAGCTGAGTGCTTCTTGGTCCTGGTTTGCCCGTGTCGCCAGCCAGAGCAATGTGGCAGATGCTCCGTCGCGTGGTGACTTCGCCGATTTGCTTGATTCTGGTTGTCGTAGGGTTAGTCCCTCTTGCCCCTTGTCGGGTTGTGACCTTAAGGCTCTCCTGGCTCCCGCAAAGATCACTAAGAAGGGGTGAAGGGGGCGGTCGCCAGACCGTGTTTCGCCCCGTGCCAAAATGAAGGACCGTGCGATTGCATCTTGTGCAGCATTATTTGGAATCATATTCAGCTTGTGATTGGACTCATTTGCAAATAGCCTTGTTTTATGTTTGCATATGTTTGAAAAGCCGATTATGAAAAGGATCTCAGCAGACAAGCTCGCGCCATCTGCGATCCCTTTTTCATAAAAGGACTGCGAGCTTGTGGCGAGCATTTTCAAACTTTGGTTTCAAAACTTGGCATGCTTGTTTTTGCACTTGTGCCGATGTTGCAGTTTCTTTCGCGCATTGCCTTGATTGTTTCGGATAACGCGGCCTTTGTATGCAGCTCAGTGCTCGAGCTGAGCTTTGCAAGGATTTTTCTGCCCACCCTCCACTCCCTGTGTTCTGCTCTGGCTTCTTGCGCCATTGAGCTTGCCATCTTTTCCTGCCTCAGCTGTGCGTGTTGAGCTCTCCACGAGCTCCACCGTGCTTATGTGAACCGCACTTGCTTTGCGTGCTGCCAGTGTTGAGCTCTCTTGTGAGTTCCACTCGGCCTGCCGTAGGTGTAGCTGCGTAGCTCCGTAGTTCTTGCCGTAGGCTGTGCCAGGTACGCTGTGCTCAGCTGCTTGTGCTCTGCTTCAGTCCGTGTCCGTCTGCTCCTGCAGTCTGTCTCACTTGTGGTAGTCCGTAGCTGGCGTACGTGCTACTGCACTGATCCCACCCTCCTCACCCACGCCGAAGGGGGCGGTCGCCAGACCGTGTTTCGCCCCGTGCCAAAATGAAGGACCGTGCGATTGCATCTTGTGCAGCATTATTTCAGCTTGTGATTGGACTCATTTGCAAATAGCCTTGTTTTATGTTTGCATATGTTTGAAAATCCGATTATGAAAACGACAGCGTTTTGTTTAACTAGGACGAAGTGCTTGTTACTGTACGGAAAGTCACGACATGTACGGTCTGACAAACCCCGGAATTGGGGGAAGGCAAAAGGAGGGTTGCATGGAGTATGGAGTGTTTAACCCAGGAGCTGGAGAGGCAAAGCCTTGAAAGCTAACGATTGGGCAGGAGGTTTGCCCGACTGTTGGAGACCGTTGTTCGAAAGTACAGCACATGAACTTCGAGGCAGGGTGTTAACATTTGTACAGAGAACGCCCACACTTTGGGAGAGCCCAAGCTACGGCATATAGAATGTATAGAATGACTATGCAGCGCCTTTGGCTTAAGCAAGAAAAGCGTGAACGCTCGGGGTCTTACAGTTTAACTCTTCTGCTTGTCATGTAGCTGCAGCTCTTAGATCACAATAGGCTTTTGCACAGAACGCTTGTCGTGAGTTTGTAGCTTTTGGTCGACAGTGTTTGCTGCAAAAAATTTGAGTATGCATGCACCGCTTCGCGCCGCCATGCCTCTCAAGGCTGTCGACACGGATCGCTTCCTCAAAGTTTTTACCCGCCCACCCAACCCGGGGGGGGCACTTGCTCAGCATCGCATGCCTGAGATCTCTTTCACAGGCATCGCTTTGCCTCGCGCCGACTTCAGCAACGCGGCACCGGCAAACCTTAGTATGGCTCAGATCGCGCTCCCCGCGGCCCACCGCATATAAAGAAACATGGCGCAACGTCTGCAACTCCATGACAAAAATTAAATTTCCTCGGTCGATAACTTCTTGAGTAGTGCTTATGGTGCCCATCTCCTGCGCTGATCAGCTTAGTTGCCTGCATTATTGAGGATGGAATTAGATTCATTAGAAGCGCGCATATTGCGAGAAGATTTTGTTCTTTTGCAATCGCTTCCGCTTGGGCGAGTCCAACTCTTGTTTCGTCGCCTCTCCAAGCCCCCAGAAACAATGTAAGACAATTGTAGCTGTACATTCCGAATTGGAGTGCTGAGCACATTCTGCCATCGGATGCAGGATTTTCCTCTAGGCATAGTCACATGTTCAAAGGTGGACGGTCTAATCCTGCTCCGTGCGTATTGATCTAGCTCACGTTGTTTGCAAAAAATGTGTCGGGAAGGGGACAATTCGGCGGGAAGCTTTACAAAGTCTCGCAGGCGGGGTGTTGAAGATTTTGCCACCCAAGGATCCTCAATTGCATCATGTGAATCATGTGATCTGTTGTTTCGTATTTGATTGCCTTGATTGCGCTCATGTGTTTCACCTTTGTTTCGCGCGTAATCCGCAGGCGCCTTCCAGCGTCAAAGAGAATTTCACATGGAGATTTCGTCGTGGGATGTTGACGATTTTGCCGTCTTCAGGTCCGCATTTTCATATCATGATGTGTTGTTTCGTACTTCTCGCACTCATGTTTTCCACGTTTGACGTCGCTAAGCAAAGTTTTCATGTAAAGTCGTATGGGCAGAAAGTCCGCTTTCCTAATGTACAGGTGAACATGGTCCTCGAAAGACCTTATGACAAAGTCATCAAACATGCCGCGAAACTAGTCAGCCTGAGTCAGCTATTGTTCCGCGCTGGACCTTCTAGCATAGATGACCCTGTGATGTTTCGTGAAATCTGAAGCGGTGTACGTGCGACTATGGCATTCCGTGAGCAGTGTGAATTCGTTGTTCACATTATTTACCTTCAGCTCCATTTTCAATGCTTAACACCGCAGCCTTTGGAGCTTCACGAAATGAAAGCATTCGTAGCGCAGCACAACCTCGAGCTAAGTTAGCGATGGGTTATCTTCAAGACCTACTGTTGTAGGAGGTCGAGATCTCCTCTCGGGCTGCGTCAACGCTCGCTAGAGATCGACTCGCTTTACGAGAAGCCATGCGTGCAGTATCTTTCAGCTCCTTCTACACCAGGCTTCCAGAGAGAGATTTTGGGTCGTACGTCGACGCCTGGGAACTAGTAAATGCTTGGCTTGTGTTATCTTATGTCGAAATGAAGGGGTCGTTTGGTCGTTCGACGTTGGGGCAAGTGTCACTGCTGAAAGTGAACATTATATGAATCACTTTGTGATTCACATAATGTCGGGAGGTTTCCAGAACTGAGATGTTGGATGGGAGCGAAATGCTGACACTGTGTTTCTTTCGTTCATGCGACGTATGGCTTCTTCTTTCATTCCGGGTACGCAGGTTCCCTGCCAAGTTTTGCAGGGACGACTTGGCTTGCCGCGAGCTGAAGATGGCAAGGGTGCATGTTTCGCTCCTTTGGAAGTGTCCAGAGGCGAAGTTTGGCTTTTACATGTTTCTGTCATGTTGAAAGTCATGGTTTTCACAGAGATGTCCTCATGTATGTAAGTTTCAAGGGCTTTCTTTCGTCAAGGCATCCTCTGATTCATTTTAGTTGTTGCGCTTGTGTATCCTTTTGGTGCAACCCTGTGCTGGATCTCACC
The DNA here is from genome assembly GCA_905221615.1 of Symbiodinium sp. CCMP2592. Classification (NCBI taxonomy): domain Eukaryota; class Dinophyceae; order Suessiales; family Symbiodiniaceae; genus Symbiodinium; species Symbiodinium sp. CCMP2592. The sequence continues at coordinate 473,639 of CAJNDT010005146.1, read as the reverse complement.
GTCTTGGCGACGGCCATGGGGGTAGCATCCTTTTTCAGAAGCAGCTGAAGAGTTCGATGCTTCACTTATTTGACCAGGTGGGGAATGTGGTATTGCTTTCGCTTGCTACTGCGAGGCCACTTGGTTGGTGCGTGGCGAATCGAGAGTGCCAGCCATGCCAAGTTCCAAGCACAAGAAAGCAACCAGCTCTGTCGAAATGAGTGAGCTATGGTCGCTTGTGCTTATTTGCGACACATTCTGCATGCCTTCCCAGCATTTTGCTCGAAGCATTTGCACTGATGGGTAACGGGGCGGGCTCTGGGCGCTATCTGGTACCTGTGCATGAGGTGCCATGTGCTGGACAGATTCCAATCCATGTCAATGTGGAAGTGCGTTCTGTGCCCTCTTCGGCTCCAATCCGAGCCTGCTGGACAATGCCACTCAGTGTGCCACTAAGTGATACTTGGCCTGAACTGTGCGCTATCGGCATTGCCATGACATGATCATGACCATCGAGAATCTAGAATCTAGACACTTTCTGTTCTTTCACTGCATCGGGGTCCGGGCTTGCAACAACGGCATTTCATATCCCGGAACCGGCTGTTGCCGAGTTGATGGTCGCTGTCTTTGATGATTGCAGAACTTTTCAATGCTCTAGGGAAGACATCGTGAAGGACCAGTATCTGTTCGCTGTACTGCAGCTTACAGCGGCCGTTCAGCAGCCCTTCCTTTCGTGAACATGGGAGAGTCTTAACCACATTCTCTTGGAGAGGACCCGGTGTTTTGAAGCCTCTTGGGTTGACCTGGTTTAGTCAATGCTGTCCCTGGTGTGACACAGAAGATACATGAAGCTAGCAAAGGTGTTTCGGCCTCGCCCATGTCGTGTGCACCGCAACCGTCCTTGCGTCGATCGGAGGCAATCAAAAGAACATGCCAAGGATCCGCACATTTGGCCTTCGCCCACTGCCTCGGCTGCGGCGGCAGAAGCTGCGGCTTCTGCTGCGGCTGCGCGAGAGGCGGGCTGTAGGTCTGTAGGTGTCGTGACGTCAAACTCTTCCGTTTCGTCGGGAGATCATCCCGACATATTACCTGTTGGCATTGCCAGTCTGCCATACACTGCTGCGCGATTTGCACTGATCTTCTAGCCGCACTGTTTCCGGGCGATTGCAGGCATGTAGCCCGGGCCTCGCCTTGTGTGGCATTAACTGTGTTGGCTGGCCTTGCGAGGTGGCGTCCACGTGCCCCCCATGTCGATATCGTGAGGCTGGGCAGCCGCCGTTGCTGCACATGCCGCTAGATGTCAGCGCTTGGATTCCTGTGCAGCTCGGTAGTACTCTGAAGCTGACGATCAGCATTTGTCGTCTGCACGGATTAACCGAAGCCATGAAGGTGAGCCGGGTGGTGATGGCTGTGCACGAGGAGCAGCCCCTGTATCTGAAGGAAGCGGACGGTGGTTGCCTGTCATGCTTACCTGTGTTGCTCTGTTCTTGGTTATCGTGGGTGTCAGCCGATGTGAGCAGAAGGTGGATGCCTTGTCAAAGTGGGGTGTTGGGCTGTGACCCCGCTTTCAACATGTATCAACCGTTGCGGGGGTCGTGCGGCCCCAAGACCGAAGCCACAAACAGCAAAGACAACGAAGCAGAGAAAGGAACCAGACTTTCTTCTGGGCCACCCTAGTCCAAGTGCCGAAGGCTACTATGTTTGATCGTGCGTCAGGCCGCCCCTTTTGCTCCGCGCGAACTCCTTGCGGCCTGCGAGTCTGCAGCTGCGGCGAGCAGTCGGCCATCATCTTCGAGGGTTTCCAGTGCCCGCGAGGCTGGGGCAGCAACTGTTGTTGCTGTTGCTGAGCTGAGCTGACGATCAGCATTTGCCAACCCAGGCGTATCAACCCTTGTGGGGGTCGTGCGGCCCCAAGACCACAGCCACAAACAGCAAGGACAACAAAGCCGGAAAAGAGCCAGACGTTCTTCTGGCCACCCCCCCGCCTAGTCCAAGTGCCGAAGGCTACAATGTTTGATCGTGCGTCAGGCCGCCCCTTTTGCTGCGCGCGAACTCAGTGCGGCCTGCGACTTTGCAACTGCGGCGAGCAGTCGGCCATCATCTTCGAAGCACCAGGCAACTTACAAAGCCTTCCAAAAAGCACACTTGGTGCCTGGGTCAGCCAAATCACGTTCTCCTTCGTGCTGCTGCATGCGTAAATCATGCGTCTAGGAAGTGTGAGTGGTCGTCAGCTTCTTTCAGCTGAACCAGATCGAACGGGGTGTAAGTACTCGCACAAAATCTGCTGCCCACGCCTGGGAAGGTCTTCTTTCAGAAGCACAACTCCGCGGTGTGCGCTCTGAACAATGCCGTTGGAGAGAAAGCGATCCACAACGAAGACTGGGACAAATTGTCGGAGAATAGAGAGATCTTGGTCGATGAGATGGCTTTAAAACTTCTTGGCAACGCTGCCAAACTTAAGCTGAAAAAGCAGCTTGACAAGCCCACCCTGGTAGCTGTCGTCAGTCAGGGACTTGTCGGCTGGGTTCAAGCACGAGCATGACCGCAAGGTGGCAGCATCAAGAAAGACTGGGTAGCTTATCGCCCGGACAAGAAAGGGAACATCTGGCGTCTGGATTCATTTAAAAGCAGCCCTGAGAGCATCTCCGAAGAAACCTTACAGGAAGATTGGGTCAGGTACGAGGAAGGCACTTTCGGCATCTTTCGGTGTTGAGCCGGCTTTTCCAGCTTCGCTCCTAAATGCGATGTGCCAGAGACCACCCCTGCCGTGGATGCTGCCTCTTAAAGAGGTCCACCATGGCAGTTCGGTTGTCTTGGCGCCGTACTCCTTATGCCCGGTATCTCGAGCCGAAGATTCCTCGCGCTTGGCGAGTTGGGAAAGCTCTCGCAGTTGGGGTGCTTCATCGACTCATCTTCCCGAACGTGCCCAGGTCGGCGGGGGCCTGAGACGCCGGAGAAGGCGACGTCCGTGCCCATGCCTTTGAAGGACCAGCAAGCAAGCAAGCCCAAACGAACGAGCATGAACGTGCGCTCGCCACATTTGCAGGTCGGTGCGAGAGCTTCCAGCCCCATGCGGAGGCCATGCAGCCTGCGCAGCACGGTGAAGTGTAGCGTTTTCCGAAGCTTCTGTGCCGAGCTCTGAACACCAAGCTCGCTTTCACCTCTCTCCTGATGTTTAGGCGCCGGCATCCCGGCTTATGTTCCCTCTGCCATGTATGTTTCTTTAGGTTTCAGTCTCGGGACTGCAGGGACAGCTTCAGGCTCTTCCCCTATCTGGTGGTCAGCCCCGGCCTCGGCCGTCGCTGGAGGGCCACAGAGCAAAATGTCATGTGTGGCCGCCCCGCTGCCGGGCGGCCTTGCGCAGTTTGCTTCTTGGTGGATTTTACTCGGATTGGGGAAGGTCTCGACAGTGCCGCTCTTTCGTGGCGTGCCGGACCGGCGACCGGCGGCTGATGCTCAGGAAGAGGCCAGCGAAAAGGGGCCAGAACTCAAAGCCTACAGTTAAACCACACTCGAAACTAGGCATCCACCCCAAAGCCGTGTTGGACCATCAGCAGAAGAAAAGTGAATGTGCTCAGATTGCGCGAGGAAGCTGGTAAATGCCGTACTAATTTGCTTCCTCAGCTTTACTTAGCCTGCACATTGAGACTTTGGCATGGGCTTGTGATCGGACAAGAGTTTCCGTTTGAACGAAACTCCGAAGTGGAGCGATGGGCGGAGAAGTCTGCTGCCTACTTGCTCGGGCCACATCGTGCCTCACCCATTGGAGGATTTGATGCGGTTCAATAGTGGGCAAGGTTTGGAGTGTATCGTCGCTATTCTTCAATGCCAGCTCAAGGCAGTTCACAAGAGGGTTTCAATCTCCGGCCCTCTCGCGCGTGCGGTTCCCAATGGAAGCCGATGGCCCTCGTGTTCGAAACGCTTTTTGTTTTTTTGGAGGGCGGGGGGGGGGGGGGGGGGGGGGCGAGTTGAGCCTTTTGATCTCAATATTTGAGGTAGATGGATTAAGTTGGCTGACATGTAGACATTCCGTTTCAATGCCTGACCGGCGCTGTGCAGAACCAAGTAGAACGTGGACCCGCGACATGAGATTGCATCTTCTACTGATCGTTGGATCTGTGTTAGTAGCCATGCTGGATCGTGTTGGAAGGGCTGAGTCTTTCCTTCGGTTTTATACTGAATCGACCAATGGCATCTGTTGAACAAACAGTGGCGGGCCAGCTCACACGTGCAAATACATCTTCGCATGCTCAGCCTTTAGGCAACACAAGTATTATCAAGCTCCATGCAGTGGTGACAAAGTTCGCGCACACAGGCCTGTTAAAACCTGGCTTCGTCACCTTGGCTTGGCTTCCTGGCTTCTTCACCTTGGCTTTTCGGCTTCGTGGCGTCTCGGATTCCCAGCTTCCTGGCTTCTTGGTTGTTTACCCAGACTTCCAAACTTCCGGGCTTCTGGGCTTGGTATTTTAGTCACTTTCTAACTTCTGCACCTCTAGGCTTTCCTTCTTGGCTTTCCAGTTTCTTGGCTTCTTGGATTCGTGGCTTCTCGGCTTCCTGGCTTGTTGTCTTGGAAATACATTTATGCATGTCCTGCGTATCGCATTTAAATGATCCCGGTTCTCGGTAGCCCCCCCCCCCCCCCAATGGTATCCCCCTCCCACCCAGTCCCTAGGCCGAATTGTGTGACTGCGTACACTTTTTGCACATAAGGGTCCCAAAACCGTGATCTGTCACGAGGATCGCGTCCCAAAGACGCCCGATCCGCATTTTTCCGGCACGATTCACACTCACGAGGATCGCGTCCCAACCACGCCCGATCCTTGTGGACACTTCCCAAAGAAAGACGACTCCGACATAGGGCTTTTAACAAGGCAACTGTCACGAGGACCGCGTTCGCTGACAGGCCCGATCCTTGTGACAGCTGGCCCATTGCAACCTTCTGGCAGCTGTCACGAAGATATTGGCCCTACGATCAATAAAGCGTTATATGGTCACCAGGCATGTGGGCAGAAGACACCCGACGAGCAACCAAAGAAACATTAAGATGTTAGAATTAATGATGATGATGGTGTTCATCGTCCCCCGTCGTCCAAACACCCAAAGCAGACCCGAAAGCGCAGGGCGGACCACCGCAAGAGAACCCGAACCCACACCAAGCCACAGGGGGAGGCGGGGAACCACCTCAAGCAGACCCACCCCCGGACCACACCACACCACAGGGAGGGCGCAAGCAACCCACCACCACGCCACACCACAATTGATGGATTTGCGGGGGAACCTTTGGGGGGGAGGAAGGGTGGCCGCACGAACCGGGATCACATATATGTATGTATACATATATATATATGTGCCCGATACCTTTATGGTCTATATAACCGCGGTTTGTTGTCTTCAGCACATAATGGAAAGCAAAATATAAGGTATAAGCACAGCCCACATTACAAAGCCACGACCTGAAAAGTTTCGGTTCGACTAGGCTATATTTTTCTATCAAGTAATTATAGCATATTATAGCAAATTACTCGCATTCAGGGAGACGAGTATTATATAAACAGAACATCGAGTGTTGATCCCAACACTGTCGATGAATAAACATTCTTTGTGATGACACATTTCAGTGTATAGAGTCCATACATCTTGCAGGAATGATGTATCGTCGTGGAGATATGCATAGCACTGTCAGCAGTATATCGGCAACATGGACAAATTGTCCTGTCCAAATATTTCACAATTCGACTTATTGTTGACTTGCCAGCGCTTGAGTAATTGCATACGACATATCCATCCAAGAATCACGTAATAAGCATGCACGCTGTAATATGGCATAAATTTGTTTGTAATTTCCGCACAGGCCAGAATGCAAAACCTGACAGGTTCGGTACTCATGAATCGGATGTGTTCATATGACAAATTAAGGGAATACATGCGGCATGACACATCCATATCACATGATGCTGTCGCAACACTTACTACAACTCGTTGCCTGTTATATTCTGTTGTTACATATGCTACATATATCTACTGAGGCAAGCCAGGTCTGAACAAACTAGTTCCTTGTCAATAGGGTTTCAATAGGAGGAGTGCGTGTAATGTATTGGTTCGCCCTGTCCAGGAAGTGAAGAGAAACATTATAGCCCCTGCAATGTGCCAGTTTCTTCTGTCCGTAAGAAGGGCTTTCCGATGTATCAGCTTCATATCAAGAGAGCTTCAGTAGGATGAGTGGGCGTGACAGGTCAAAGGCTTGTAATGTGTTCGTTTGTTCTGTCTGGAGGTTTTCGAATGTATAAGTTCCTCGCCAAAAGAGTTTCGATAGGCGGGAGTGGAGTGACACATTAGAGAGTCTATATTGTGTCAGTTGGCTCTGCCCAGGGGCCTTCCAATATACAGGGTCGCTTCGGTGTATAAGCTCCTTGTCAATAGGTTTCCATGGGGAATGGAGTAACACATTAGAGGATCTGTAATGTGTCAGGTCGCTGTGTCCAGGAGCCTTCCAAAGTAGGAGTTTCCTTGTCAATATACTTTCAATAGAAGGGATGAAGTGACACATTAGAGGGCTTGTAATGTGTTAATTCGTTATGCCCAGGTCGATAGAGTTTGAACAGGGGAAGTGGAGTAACACTTTACAGGGCATGTAATGTGCCAATCTGTTATGTCCTGGACTTTCCAGTGTATAAGTTCCTTGTCAGTAGAGGTCAATCGGAGTGGGTGGAGTGACACATTAGGGTGCCTGTAATATGTCAATTTGATATGCCCAGGTACAGGGGCCTGACAGTGTATAAGTTCCTTGTTAGTAGGGTTTCAGTAGGAGAAATGGAGTGACACATTAGAGGGCATGTAATATGTCAACTTGCCCAGTCCAGGACCCAGGAAGTGAAGATACACATTATAGTGGGTTTAATGTGCCAGTTTGTTATGTCCATAAAAAGTGCTTTCCGATGTATCAATTTCTTATCAGTAGGGTTTCAATAGGACAGGTGGAGCGACACATTATAGGGCCTGCAGTGTGTCAGTTTATTATGTCCAGGGGTTTTCCAGTGGAAAAGTTCCATTGCAATAGAGGTTCCATAGGAAGGAGTGGAGTGACACATTAGAGGGCCTGTAATGCGTCAATTTATACTACCCAGAGGCCTTCCAATATACAGATGCCCTACAGTGTATAAGTTCCTTGCCTTTAGGGTTTCAATAGGAATAATGACACATTAGAAGGCCTGTAATGTGTCAGTTTGTTTTCCCATGTGCGTTCCAATGTATCTCTATACATGCCAGATCTGATGTGATCACAGCATTTGCCAAGAAGGATATCACGTAGTTAATAGTCTTCACGATCTTAACAAAGGCGCAATTATCCGTATCGAAGGTATACATTCCCATGAAGGATCCCTATAGATCCCTTCACAGATCCCTTGTATGGAGCCCTCATAGACAGCCTTTATAGTTTCGTATAGAAACTTTATAGATCCCCTATATAGAGAACTTATAGAAACCCCGTATAGATCAACAAATGGAGTTCTTTGTAAAAAACTTTGCAAGATCCCTTACATGGAGCTTTCATAAACAACTGCTATATATTCCTTACCCTTTGTAGAAACCACATGGAAGCCCTGTATAGATCCCTCGTATGGAGCCCTTCTGGAAAACCTTTACAGATTGCTTATAGAAATCTTATAGATCCTCTATGTAGAGACCTTATAGAAATCCATTATACAAAAAACTATAAATCCCTTACAGAGAGACTTTCTAGAAACCCATTATGGATCCTTCATATGGGGCCTTTATAGTAAGCCCGGTTACAAAGTATGTAGATGCGATGTGGTAAGCTATTCTTCATATAGTAGTTAAGACAAATCGATTGTATTATGGTTCGTACAATACCTATGAAATTACCTTTAAGAATAGAGGGAGCGGTATTAAAGCCAATGAAACCGGCAACGAAGATGATGACGATGATGAAGATGATGAAGATGATGGAGATGATGAAGATGATGGAGATGATGAAGATGATGAAGATGATGCAGATGATGAAGATGATGAAGATGATGGAGATGATGAAGATGATGGAAATGATGAAGATGATGGGGGTGATGGATATGATGGAGATGGCAGGGGCAGGGGGCAAATGGCAAAGGGGAGGGAAAGGTGAGGAGGTGGGGAAGGCAGGGATGGTAGGAGAGGGGGCAAGGGAACAGGGGGAGGGTGCGTGGTGGGTGGGATGGGGTGGTTGGTGGGCGGTTGGGGGGTGAGGGGTGGGTTTGGGGGAGTGGGAGTGGGCTGGTGGTGGGTGGGGTGGGGGTGGGGGTGCTGAAAAGATGACACATTTCCGGCCTGAAACGTGTCATGTTTCTTTCTGTAAGGCGGAAAAGATGACACATTTCCGGCCTGAAATGTGTCATGCTTCTTTCTGTAAGGCGGAAAAGATGACACATTTCCGGCCTGAAATGTGTCATGCTTCTTTCTGTAAGGCGGAAACGATGACACATTTATGGCCTGAAATGTGTCATGCTTCTTTCTGTAAGGCGGAAAAGATGACACATTTCCGGCCTGAAATGTGTCATGCTTCTTTCTGTAAGGCGGAAAAGATGACACATTTCCGGCCTGAAATGTGTCATGTTTCTTTCTGTAAGGCACAAACGATGACACATTTCCGGCCTGAAACGTGTCATGCTTCTTTCTGTAAGGCGGAAAAGATGACACATTTCCGGCCTGAAATGTGTCATGCTTCTTTCTGTAAGGCGGAAAAGATGACACATTTCCGGCCTGAAATGTGTCATGCTTCTTTCTGTAAGGCGGAAAAGATGACACATTTCCGGCTGAAATGTGTCATGCTTCTTTCTGTAAGGCGGAAACGATGACACATTTCCGGCCTGAAATGTGTCATGCTTCTTTCTGTAAGGCGAAGATGACACATTTCCGGCCTGAAATGTGTCATGCTTCTTTCTGTAAGGCGGAAAAGATGACACATTTCCGGCCTGAAATGTGTCATGCTTCTTTCTGTAAGGATGGTGGTTGGGTGGGGGGTGGGGTGTCCGCAGCCCTGTTGGACCCTAATGGGGCCGTGGTGGGGGTGGGGGTAGTGGGTGGGGTGGGGGAGGGATGGTCATGGGTAGGGGGTTTGTGCTGGCGTGGTGAGGGGTGGGTTTGGGGGAGTGGGAGTGGGCTGGTAGTGAGTGGGGTGGGGCGGTTGGGGTGGTGGTGTGGGGGTGGGGAGGGGTGTTTTGGTGGGGTGGTGAGTTCTGGGGTGAGTGGTGGATGAGGGGACCGTTGAACATGTTCGTGTAACCATCCGAGGCTCGAAGGGCCTCTAGGGCGGGAGGGCGAGGTGCCGTAGGATCGGCGCATGTGCCCTTTGAGCTGGGCTGTACGACTGGCAACAAAACCAACCGCGGGGCGTTTGGTGATACTTCTGACAGGGTCAGACTCTTCGGGATATCTTTCTTCAGATTGGCGATTGAGGACTTCGGGCTGCCAGGGTGAAACTCTTCGAGTTTCACACTGGTAGCGGAGCTCTGGAGCTTCGCTGGTTAGCGTAAAAGCCGGTGACCAGGAGACCTTTGTGACATCAGGATGCCGCCTGCTACGACAGAGACTCCGGCCTCTGGATCAACGGCTGCAGCCCCGAACCCCGGATACCAACTGCCCTGGACAGCGATCCCCAGGTTTGTACCGGGTGCCACTGATGTGACGGAGTATAGTAAGAAGCTTCAGTTCCTTGCGGCAATGTGGCCGAAGGAGAGCATTGCATTGCTAGCACCACGAGCTGCACTGCTTTGTGAAGGGAGCGCCTTCAAGAAAGTATCTTTGCTCCCAGCAGACAAGCTGAAATCCTCAGATGACAGTGGGGTTAAGCTTTTGGTGGCTACGTTGGGTGGTTCGTGGGGTCGTACCGACGTGGAAACAAAGTATGATACCTTCGAAAGAGCCATCTTTGGGACAGTACAGAAGTCAGACGAGACGAACGATAGCTACCTGGCGCGACATGACATCCATTTTGAGGAGCTTTTGGCTTTGGGAGTCACCTTGGAGGAGGTCAGGGCCTACATCCTCTTAAGGCAATCTTCGTTAACACCGGAAGATCGCAAGAAGATCGTGGTTGAGATGGGGGGCGCTTTGGATTTCAAGAAAGTTTGTGCATCGATTCGACTGCTGGGGTCCCGGTTCTTCGCGGATTTGCAGGGACAAAGGGGTACTTACAAGACGAAAACCTATGATGCCCACCTCGTCGAGGATGCCGAAACCGAGAACACCGAGCGCGCCTATCAGGCAACCACGACAGCCCTACCCCAGGATGACTATGAGAATGACCTTGATGCTGAGTATGTGGATGCGATGATAGCTGCTGATGACCAGGACGCGCTTCAGATTCAGGCTTTCGAGGAAGAATTGGAGGGTTTCTTCCAGGAAACCCCGGAGCTTCAAGAAGCCCTCGTTAGTTATCTAGAAGCCAGGTCAAGGCTGCTGGCCAAACGCAAGGCACGCGGTTTCTGGCCCGTCGCAAACAGTCAGAAGGGCAGCAAGGGCCCGAAGGGCTTCAAAGGCAAGGGTCGCGGCAAGAATGCGCGAGAGCAGTTGCTCCTGCATATTTCAGAGAGCAACTGCAGGATCTGCGGTGAACGCGGGCATTGGAAAGCAGAATGCCCAAAGCTCGGGCGCAACAACACCAAGGCAGAGGCTACCACGACAGTCGCTGAGGCTACCGCTTCAGCTTCCGGAGACCCCCTTGGAGATGAGATCTATGAGCAGTTGCCAACCGAGGCAGTGACGCTTGCCGAGGCCCTGTGTGCCCAACATGGGGAGATCCCTAAGAACCCTAGCTTGGCTAAGGATAGGCTCTGTAAGATGGTTCAGAAGCTTAAGGCCCGACAATCCAGAGTCCAGTCCAACACCAGGCCGCCGCACAGTGGGGAAGCTCAATGGACTGAGCTGCCAAAGCAGAGATTCGTCCGAGCTTTCAGAGAAAGCCACTGTCAGGAGGCTCTCACCTCCCAGGTCCCAACGAAGGTTGAGGCCATCCTAGACACCGGAGCGAGCCGGTTCGTAGTGGGTCGCACCCTAGTACCCACCCTCCTGAGCCAGCTGAATGACGGGGTCCGGTCACAAGTTCGGGTTGTTAAAAGCTCAGTCAGGTTTCGATTTGGAAACAATCAGACCGTTATGAGTGATCACAGACTCCTGCTACCGATCCGGACCATAGATCATCAGATTTTGTGGCTTGGTTTGGAGGTTGTGCCTGGCAGCACACCTTTACTTTTCAGCAAACGTGCCATAAAGCAGTTGGGGTGGCATTATTGATACCACGAAGGATGTGTGTGCCAGTTTGTTCGCTTACAGAAGCTCGTGCCCCTGCACACCGGTGTCACAGGCCTATACCTGATCGACCTCGCCCGTCTTTGTGAGGAAAGTCATCCGGGATCCGAGTGCCAGATTGCAAGTGAAGACCCTCCCGAGACTCCCCTCGCAACCGAGCCGTGCATGAACGACTTGAGCTCAAAGAAACCACAGGAAATTCTTGAGAAGTGTACAGTAGCCAAGACCTCCTTTAGAAGTTTTGCGGGTTCGAATTCGAGTAGTTTGAGGTTCCGTAAATACCGGGACATGTTAATGAGAATACCTCTGAGCCCTGTGAGCCCAGAGATGGGGTTAGTCAAAATCCACCAGTCAAAGATGTTGCCAGCAAATCCACAGTGAATTGTTCAGCCGTGAGTGTGTCAACAATCGCCCCCGCTAAGTGCCCAATTTCCTCTCCTGAGTGTCAGCATGGCCGCCGCTTCCGAGAGCACGTGCAAGCCGAGCTTGGCACACAGGTTCGCTCGCCTTCGGGATGTGACACTCAGTGTGACAATCGAGGAAGCCCGCAACATGCCACTGCAGGAATTGGGCAAGATGACAATCACGTTCGGGACAAAGGTCCACGGACGCAGCTTCGAGGACGTCTTAGAGAACGAGGCGAGTTGGACAAAGTGGTTCCTGGAGCACTTGGGAACGAGCAACAAGCACGCGCACCAGCTGTTTCAGGTGTACGTGGATCGGTTTGTGAGTCAAACCGAAGAGATCGAGGAGCAGTTGATGATGAGCATGATGCAAGAAGAGCCAAAGCCTCGTGCAACCGCGCCCAAGAAGGGACCCAAGAGCAAAGCGGCCAATCGGTCCTCTGCCAGCAGCGAGGACGATCGCTGGGCCGTGATTCCGGAATCTCCGGAAAGCCAGCGCGTCGATGCTCAAGTGAACGCACTCTCGGAGCGCATGACGCATCTCGAAGGGATGCTACAGCAAGTGTTGCAGCATCTGCAATCCTCGGCGATTCCCCCGAATGCCTCCTAGATCAAGTCGAAAGCTGTAAGAGCGAGCTTCAGGCCTTAATCACCCAATCCACCACCACATCCGAGCTACGGGAACTTCAGTGGGTAGAGGAAGAAGCTAAGGGGCTGATAGTAAGATCCGCAGATGAAAGTGAGCTGAAGGGTTTTCTTCGGAGGGTACCATGGCACGAGATCCAAGAACACCGGAAGCCCCGGAGCGTCACTGTGCCCCAGAATGAAGAGCAGGCTAAACCTCCGGCCTATGTAATGTTCGGGATGTTTGTTCCTGGAGGCATCGTGGGATTGACCCGAGTGACCATGCAATTTCCATGGCTGACGCGGGTCCTGGGCCGAGTGGTCCGCTTGACTCAAGCTGAACATAGCTTTACTACCCTAGCCATATCCTGCAACACTGCTGTTGAGCCCCACCGTGATAGCTACAACTCCCGGGAAACTCCCAATTTGGTGATCGCTTTAGATTGTCCTAGGGTTGGTGGTGAAGTGTGGGTGGCAAAACCTCCAGGACCAAATCAAACTGGTCAGACATGGACCATCAACGGACAGGAGATTGCAGGCTCTCTTCAGTCAGTTCGCAGATTCTTTCTGTTGGATCCCCATATGTACCACGCTTCGATGCCCTGGGAAGGTAATCGTACTTTGTTGGTGGCCTTTTCTCTTCAAGCGAAGTACAAACTAGGAGGTGAGCAGGTAAAGAAACTCAGTGAGTTGGGGTTCCCCCATAAGATTTCTGAGGAGCCATCTCTAAGTGCCATCGGGAATCCCCCGAATCCCACGTGTACATTGTTACGCCAGCAGCTCCTGTCTGCCGAACCGCTGCTGAAGAGCTCGACTCTCATGCCAGAGGCTGATCATGCTGTTCAGGCTTGTCAGAGTTCCTTCCGGAAAGCACAAGCCGTTTCTTGGGATGCGTATCAGGATTCTATGCTCACGTATCAACAGCCTCTTGAAGATCCGCTCGATGTCTTAGAAATTGGAGCCCAGCCCGACAGCAGGATCACAGAGAGAGTGCAACAACTAGGCGGTAAGGCCCAGCGCTTCACAAATCAAGATGGAGACCTGTTTACCGCTGTCGGACAGCGTGCTTTATGGGATCTACTACAGAGAAAACAACCTAAGAATATTTGGGTTTCTGTAGACTGTCGACTCTGGAGCGCCTGGACACGCCTGAATGCCGCTCGCAGTCCAGAGTACCGTAAGCGTATGATGGAGGGCAGGCACAAAAGCCAGACCTTTCTGGAGCTGTGTGCGAAACTCTATCAGCAGCAGGCCAAGCTCGGCCGAGGATTCCACATGGAACAACCCCTGCACACCCCGATGCTTGAAGAGCCCGCACTTCAGGAAGTAGTTAAGGGAACTTTTCGGGCTCAGGTAGATATGTGTGCTTTTGGTTTAAAGACTCCCGTAAGTGGTCGTCCTATCAAGAAATCCACCCTAATCTTGAGCACATCGCAAGAGCTGAGTCAAAGTCTGGTAGAAAGAACATGCCCAGGACACAAAGACCATCAGCCTGTAGCGGGTAAGCTAAGAGAACTAGGGGGCCAACCCGTGTCCCAATATGCCGGATCCTACTGCCAGGGTTTCGCCGAGCACTGCGCCCAGCATCTGATGCTTCGCCCAGATCACCATGCGATGGTGCTGGAAAATTCCCCAGTCCTCACCCGAAAGCGTTTTAAGACCTCTGCCGGAATCCCTAGTCCTGTAGTAGAGACTCGTGCCCAAAAGCGAGCAGCAGATGCCAAAGGCGACCCTACGCAGCGCGACCAAGTGCGTCGCCGCATAGAGCCGTCAGCTTCTGTGCTTGAGCCGTACGCTGTGTCAGAGACTCAATGGCGACCCATCTTCGAGATGATTGCCGAGTGCACCTCCCGGGCTACTCCCATCCTAATTTCTCCGCACCATAGGGTAATAGAAGCAATATGTCAAGCTCTACCAGATCACCAGGTTCTACAAGTTTTCGCTGGGTGCGGTAGTCGTAACCTACACAGCCCCCTAGGAGCTCTGCCAGCCACAGTGGCCCCATGGCGCATCAGTGTCTGTTCTCGTTCTCGAGATGCATCAGCCTGTGAGTACCAGTGCCTTGGAGCAGAGAATCGCACCACGATGCACTCCGATCGAAAACGCCTCAGGATTGCACCAGTCCAACACCTCCTGACAATCTTCGCCCAAAGCAAGAGTCCGGAGAACACTTCCGGAAAAGATCCCATTGATGTCTCGAAACAATCCTCTGGCGGGATCGAGCACAGCCTGGAGGGCTGGGCCCCACCTCCTGTTCCATTGCATGGACCAGCATATCGAAGTCTTTCAAGTGAAGATAAGGTAAAGCTACGTAAGATCCATGCAAATTTGGGACATCCTGCTCCGGAGACTCTCGCGCGCCACTTGAAGGCTGCCCATGAGAGTCAGGCGTTGGTAGATGCAGCTCTGGACTATCAATGTGATGCGTGCTTAGAATCCACTGAACCCCGACACCAGAGACCCAGTAAATTACCTGATCCGAGGGAGTTTAATGATCTGATCGGTGTAGATGGATTCTTCTTCAAGGGTCGTGGTACCGGACGTATGTACTTCACGCCATTGATGAAGCCAGCTGCTTCCAACAAGCCCGTAGAGCTCCTAACCGTCTAGGATCCCAGGCCATGCAAACTTTCAATGACTTCTGGGTCAGCTGGGCAGGGTCTCCAAAAGAAGTGTACCTAGACCCGGCCGGGGAGTTCAGGTCAGAGCAAATGTTAGAATATTTTCAAATTTTAAATGCCCGAACACACATCACCGCGGCAGCGTGGCAACGTGGCCGTCTGGAGCGTCATGGGGATATTCTTAAGGATATGTTGTCCCGTCTTGACATTGAAAGTCCGATCACCGACGATTCTGCTTTTGATCAAATGCTGTTGCAAGCCGTGCTGGCCAAGAATTCCTTGATCCGTCACTCAGGGTTCTCTCCAGAAAAAATCGTGTTTGGTAAGGCTCTCCGGGTGCCAGGAAGCTTGTCATCAGATGAAGACCTGACGGCTCACGCACTGGCCGAGGGGGATGGTTTGGAGTCTGAGAGATATCGTCAGCGCTTAGAGCTTCGTTGCAGAGCTCGCCGGGCATTCATGGATGCAGACAATTCACAAGCAATCCGACGAGCGACGCTGCGTCGCAGCAATCCCGTGCGCGGCCCGTTCACCGCAGGAATGTGGGTGTTATACTGGATAAAGAAATCATCCCCAAATCGCTTAGCCGCCGGACGCTGGCATGGGCCAGCTAAGGTTATATGTATCGAGGGTACATCGGTAGTTTGGCTAGCGCACGGTACTAACATCATTCGGTCCGCACCTGAAAACTTAAGGCCTGCATCCCTGCGTGAGTGGCAACATCTTACAGATTCGCAGTTTCAGGAGCCGCTGAAGAATGCCGGAGGTGCCAGTTCCTACTTGGACTTGACTGGTGTATCAGAAGGGAACCAGTCAGCACCCCCCAATGTAGTTCCGCCTGCTTCCACCGAACCTTCAATAATTATGCCCATGTCCCCTATGGTTGTCCCTAATCCCACCCAATCTGCACCAGTGACAGAATCCGATGAGATCGGACAGCCAGAACAGGAATTGACACCACAGGTTAGTCAGGAGGCAACTGAAGTTGAGCGCGCTCCTTCCACAGAAGTCGCAGCCCCTTCAGGGTCTTCTGCAGCACCTACAGTGGCACCCCAGGGAGAGACTTTCCTAGGTCCTCATGAGGTTCCCATTCCCGAATCAGATGAAGGTCTGATGTGTGAACATGTGTACGCAGCAAGTTCAGAAACCGGGATTCTGAATGAGTTGGGTCAGGAGCTAATCAACTTCACCACTGTGCAGACCTCAGCAGAGTTTCCAGGACCTCCATTGGCCGAGGATGGACTTCCCTTTGTCACGGACCCTCTCCAACACTCGGAGCATCAAGCCTTTTGTTTGGAAGTCCCCATAAAGCCTAAGGACCTCAAGAAGTGGCTAGTTGAGAGTGCCCCGGAACAGCTGATCACTGTAGCTGCAGCAGGTAAGCGCTCTAGAGCTGAGGTATGTCTAAAGGGTTTATCAAGCAAGGAGGTGTCGCTTTTCGAAGCTGCAAAGCAGAAAGAGATCACTTGTTGGTTACAAACCTCGGCGATCCGAGCGATCCTTCGCAGAAAACTTAATCCTGAACAGATCCTTAAAAGCAGATGGATCCTCACTTGGAAACCGCCCGAGGAAGGAGAGACTCAACACCGAGCCAAGGCCCGATTAGTGGTTCTAGGGTATCAAGACC
The DNA here is from genome assembly GCA_905221615.1 of Symbiodinium sp. CCMP2592. Lineage (NCBI taxonomy): Eukaryota > Dinophyceae > Suessiales > Symbiodiniaceae > Symbiodinium > Symbiodinium sp. CCMP2592. The sequence continues at coordinate 457,083 of CAJNDT010005146.1, read as the reverse complement.
CGAAGCTAGTGGAAGTGATGAGAGATGCGCCAACCCTGTCCCGTGAAGGACGGGCCCTGGTGCTTCAAACCATCGCTTCAAAGAAGTTCCGATTGGGTTCAGTTGATATTAAGACTGCCTTCCTGAGAGGAAAAGCCGATGAAACAAATCCCCTGGCCATGGAACCTCCCAAAGAGCTTCGAAAGGCTTTGAATTTAAAGGACGACGAGGTGTGTCAACTGCTCGGGAATGCCTACGGTCGAGTGGATGCCCCTTTACTTTTCTATAAAGAACTTAGCAAGCAGCTGTTAGGATTGGGGTTCGTTAAACACCCATTAGAGCCCTGCGTGTTCTTGCTATACTCCCAGGGGATCCTTCGAGGCATTCTGGGTATGCACGTCGATGATGGGGTTTGTGGTGGTGACAAGGTCTTTCTTGAAAAAATTGAGGAACTTCAGAAAACACTGCCATTTGGAAGTAGAAAGTTTGATCGGTTCACATTCACCGGAATCCACCTTGAACAACATGCCGACTATCCCATCAGGGCATGTCAAAATGATTATGTCTGCAACATTCCTCACATCGATGTGGGACGCCGCCGGCGCCAAGTGCCCGAAGCTGCCGTTTCCGAATCCGAGCGATCTAAGCTTAGAGGGTTAGTGGGTAGCCTCCAGTACGCCGTGACGCACTCCCGACCAGACATTGCTGCCAAAACTTGGAGAAATCCAAGGGTCCATCACCCAAGCCACAGTATCAACCCTACTTCAGGCTAATAAGGTTCTTCGAGAAGCCCAGGACTTTGGCCAGGTAGGTATCACATTTCTGCCAATAGAGATTGATCGGCTTACGTTCGTCTCTTTCGGAGACGCTTCCTTTGCCTCCTCCAAGTGCCTGGCATCCCATCAGGGAGCGTTGATCTGTGCCACCGATGACCGATTGCTAACCAATCAGGAGGCCCCGTTATCGCCCCTCACATGGAGCTCTAAGAAGATTCCCAGAGTAGTCCGTTCAACGCTGTCCGCTGAAGCGTATGCCATGTCCAAAGCAGTGGACATGTTGGGCTGGATGCGTGCTTTATGGGGTGTAGTGCACATAGAAGGGTTTCAATGGCAACAGCCTGAGCGTAGTTGCCGGCAACTGAATAAGGCAATAATCATAACAGACTGTAAGTCTCTTTTTGATTTGGTAACTCGCTTAGCAATGCCCTCATGCGAGGAGTTTCGGACAACCCTTGAAGTTCTCCTTATTAAGCAAAGGTGTGCCGAGAACACCGAATTCCGATGGGTCCCCACGACTCTGCAAGCCGCGGACTGCTTAACCAAAGCCATGGATTCGTCACTCCTCCGCACCATCTTAGCCCAGGGACGTTTCAAGCTGTACGATGTTTCTCAGGACCTCCAAAAGAATGCGCAGCGCAAGCAAGCCATTGAATGGCTGACACAAACACCTAAAGCTTCTTTACTGTGAATCCCCGCGCTAACATGGATGGTCCTCCGTTTTTCGAGTCCAGTGGATGGACTCTCTTCAGTCGGAGGTTGGTCAGCACGAACTTTATTCAAAAGACTTTGGCCTGTGTGAATTCTGCAGTAGATCAGGAGCACCCGCAGGTGACCGTTGAACATGTTCGTGTAACCATCCGAGGCTCGAAGGGCCTCTAGGGCGGGAGGGCGAGGTGCCGTAGGATCGGCGCATGTGCCCTTTGAGCTGAGCTGTACGACTGGCAGGAAAACCAACCGCGGGGCGTTTGGTGATACTTCTGACAGGGTCAGACTCTTCGGGATATCTTTCTTCAGATTGGCGATTGAGGACTTCTCCTTTCTGATCTTCGTTCTTGGCAGGGCCAAGAGGGCTACCAGGGTGAAACTCTTCGAGTTTCACAGGGGGCAAGGGGCCGAGATAGGGGGGTGGGTAGTGAGGTATTGTAAGGGGGGGGGTGGGGGGGTGATCCGTGGGCCCCATCCACAGCATTTCAGGATTTCAATTTTTTGAATAATTGAAATAATTGAAATAATTGAAATGGGGCCGATTTCAATTATTTCAATTATTTGGGCCCCTTGGCGGATTTAAATAATTGAAATAATTGAAATCCGAGGGTTCGATGGGCCCAAGCCACCAGATCCAGGGATTTGAATTATTTAAATAATTGAAATAATTGAAATAATTGAAATGGGTGGGATTTCAATTATTTCAATTATTTGGGCCTTTTGGCGGATTTAAATAATTGAAATAATTGAAATGGGCCGGATTTCAATTATTTCAATGATTTCAATTATTTCAATTATTTAAATAATTCAAATCGGTGGGATTCGTGGCTTGGCCCAGAACAGCCATCGATTTCAATTATTTCAATTATTTGGGCCGTTTGGCGGATTTAAATAATTGAAATAATTGAAATCCGAGGGTTCGATGGGCCCAAGCCACCAAATCCAGGGATTTGAATTATTTACATAATTGAAATAATTGAAATAATTGAAATGGGTGGGATTTCAATTATTTCAATTATTTCAATTATTTGGGCCCTTTGGCGGATTTAAATAATTGAAATAATTGAAATGGGCCGGATTTCAATTATTTCAATTATTTCAATTATTTAAATAATTCAAATCGGTGGGATTCGTGGCTTGGCCCAGAACAGCCATCGATTTCAATTATTTCAATTATTTCAATTATTTGGGCCCTTTGGCGGATTTAAATAATTGAAATCCGAGGGTTCGATGGGCCCAAGCCACCAAATCCAGGGATTTGAATTATTAAAATAATTGAAATAATTGAAATGGGGGGATTTCAATTATTTCAATTATTTGGGCCCTTTGGCGGATTTAAATAATTGAAATAATTGAAATGGGCCGGATTTCAATTATTTCAATGATTTCAATTATTTCAATTATTTAAATAATTCAAATCGGTGGTATTCGTGGCTTGGCCCAGAACAGCCATCGATTTCAATTATTTCAATTATTTGGGCCCTTTGGCGGATTTAAATAATTGAAATAATTGAAATCCGAAGGTTCTGTGGGCCCAAGCCACCAAATCCAGGGATTTCAATAATTGAAATAATTGAAATAATAAAAATGGGTGGGATTTCAATTATTTCAATTATTTGGGGCCTTTGGCGGATTTAAATATAACTGAAATGATTGAAATCCACCCATTTCAATTATTTCAATTATTTCAATTATTTAATAATTCAAATCGGTGGGATTCGTGGCTTGGCACAGAACAGCCATCGATTTCAATTATTTCAATTATTTGGGCCCTTTGGCGGATTTAAATAATTGAAATAATTGAAATCCGAGGGTTCGATGGGCCCAAGCCACCAAATCCAGGGATTTGAATTATTTAAATAATTGAAATAATTGAAATAATTGAAATAATTGAAATGGGGGGGATTTCAATTATTTCAATTATTTGGGCCCTTTGGCGGATTTAAATAATTGAAATAATTGAAATCGGCCGGATTTCAATTATTTCAATTATTTCAATAATTCAAATCGGTGGGATTCGTGGCTTGGCCCAGAACAGCCATCGATTTCAATCATTTCAATTATTTCAATTATTTGGGCCCTTTGGCGGATTTAAATAATTGAAATAATTGAAACCAACTCTGCTGATTTAAATTATTTCAAATATTTAACTTATTTAAAATAATAGGAGTCATACAGAATAGAATAGAGCGTAAAATAGACCCTAGAGGCGCCTCTCTCATATATATATATATATATAGAGGGATCCGTGCGTGCACTGATCATATCGTATGTCATGGGGCCAAGCCAGCTGCACACACACACACACACAAAAACACACACACGCACACAAAAACACACACACAAACACACACACACACACACCCAATCACACACCCAATCACACACACAATCACACACACACACACAATCACACACACACACAATCACACACACACACACACACAATCACACACACAATCACTACCAAGAATGCCTTAAAGAAAAGGCTGGCGGCTAGTGGAGTAGTTCTGCTGGATTCCTCGCAGCAAGCGTTCCTGGAAGGAAGAGGAAGCCATGAGATTAAGTTTTTTTTAGGCATGTTCCGATGTGAGCCTGGATGCATATACTCAGTTTTGATGTTTCCGTCACGGGCTACAGACCAGCATTTTCCACCAACGTAGTTCATGCCGCTGACCATATGTTTCTGACAAACCAGACATTGGCTAGGCGCACCACAAAACCCGCAGAGGTGCCATAGCGGGATGGTCAAGTGCAGTAGGAGAGGCACGGAGGCAAAGTAACACATGTGCGACGTCGGGTTCCTTCACATTGGGCCGTGCCACTAGCAACAGCTGCATGCTTTGCAGCTCATATCAGTCGCTTCATTGCTCAGCTGTTGGAGTGGTCACCACGCTCAAGTTTCAGCCACTGTTATGATTGGTGCTGGTATTTGCATACGAGCTTGGCATCTGAACTGGGCTACTCTTGCGACAGTCTTTCGACTGCTTTCTATTGTGCCCATACAGAAAACGGGGCAGAGGTTATCCGCTGCAGCACGTTTAGCTTTGCGTGTAGTGCAGAGCCTTGCTCTTTTCCGTGATTTTGTGTGTGTGTGTGTGCCTCAGCAACAGTGTTTGGTCGTTGCAGTGTTATTTCGTGGTTCTACGGTCCGGCTTCAATAGGACATGCTTTGTTGCAGCGCTGAGGCAATGGTTGCTGTTCAAGAACTCATTGTGATGTGGGAGGCATTGCTGGAATTCGATTGTTTCTGAGTTTACTGAAAGGACCATGAAACACTCACATACCTGAAGGCGCGCGGCGGAAAGCCCGTCTTCCCTGTGCCTCAGGAGATGCCGACATAAACAGCCGTGGTACGTCGACTCTCACTGACTTCTTTAGGCAGTCGTGGGCACTGGCTCACGTCATGCAAGCACGTCTTCATTCTAGATGCACAGACTTCCCTGTGCGGTTCAGGAGCCGGTTGCACTGGAGAAAGGCCGGGCGGAGGAGGAGGAGGAGGAGGCTGGACAGCTTGAGGTTAACTGCTACGTTCAGCTTTACTAAGCTTATCGGTCTGCCGCAGCTGTGCTCAGCCGTTCTAACTCGACTCACACTGAGTTTTTGTTGCAGGCAAAGGAAAGATTTGAGGAAGAGAAGCAGGCGCAAGAGGTGCACCACCACGTCGTGCCTGTGGATGGCCCTGCATTCATACCCATTCTTGCCACGTTGAGCGGTCATGTGGCCACTCTGTGCTGAGAAGCAGGCAGAGAAGCTGACCGAGAAGTTCCCGGCAGAGGATGAGGCAGTCGTGGGCTCTGGCTCACGTCATGCAAGCACGTCTTCATTTCTAGATGCACAGACTTCCCTGCGCAGCGTAGGAGCCGGTTGCACCGGAGAAAGGCCGGGCGGAGGAGGAGGCTGGACAGCTTGAGGTTAACTGCTACGTTGAGCTTTTCATCCAACAGCTGCACTTGTCCTTACTAAGCTCATCGGTCTGCCGCAGCTGTGCTCAGCCGTTCTAACTCGACTCACACTGAGTTTTTGTTGCAGGCAAAGGAAAGATTTGAGGAAGAGAAGCAGGCGCAAGAGGTGCACCACCACGTCGTGCCTGTGGATGGCCCTGCATTCATACCCATTCTTGCCACGTTGAGCGGTCATGTGGCCACTCTGTGCTGAGAAGCAGGCAGAGAAGCTGACCGAGAAGTTCCCGGCAGAGGATGAGGCAGTCGTGGGCTCTGGCTCACGTCATGCAAGCACGTCTTCATTTCTAGATGCACAGACTTCCCTGCGCAGCGTAGGAGCCGGTTGCACCGGAGAAAGGCCGGGCGGAGGAGGAGGCTGGACAGCTTGAGGTTAACTGCTACGTTGAGCTTTTCATCCAACAGCTGCACTTGTCCTTACTAAGCTCATCGGTCTGCCGCAGCTGTGCTCAGCCGTTCTAAGTCGACTCACACTGAGTTTTTGTTGCAGGCAAAGGAAAGATCTGAGGAAGAGAAGCAGGCGCAAGAGGTGCACCACTACGTCGTGCCTGTGGATGGCCCTGCATTCATACCGATTCATACCCATTCTTGCCACGTTGAGCGGTCATGTGGCCACTCTGTGCTGAGAAGCAGGCAGAGAAGCTGACCGAGAAGTTCCCGGCAGAGGATGAGGCAGTCGTGGGCACTGGCTCACGTCATGCAAGCTCGTCTTCATTTCTCGATGCACAGACTTCCCTGCGCGGCGTAGGAGCCGGTTGCACTGGAGAAAGGCCGGGCGAAGGAGGAGGCTGGACAGCTTGAGGTTAACTGCTACGTTGAGCTTTTCATCCAACAGCTGCACTTGTCCTTACTAAGCTCATCGGTCTGCCGCAGCTGTGCTCAGCCGTTCTAAGTCGACTGACACTGAGTTTTTTGTTGCAGGCAAAGGAAAGATTTGAGGAAGAGAAGCAGGCGCAAGAGGTGCACCACTACGTCGTGCCTGTGGATGGCCCTGCATTCATACCCATTCTTGCCACGCTGAGCGGTCATGTGGCCACTGTGCTGAGAAGCAGGCAGAGAAGCTGACCGAGAAGTTCCCGGCAGAGGATGAGGCAGTCGTGGGCACTGGCTCACGTCATGCAAGCATGTCTTCATTTCTAGATGCCCAGACTTCCCTGCGCGGCGTAGGAGCCGGTTGCACTGGAGAAAGGCCGGGCGAAGGAGGAGGCTGGACAGCTTGAGGTTAACTGCTACGTTCAGCTTTTCATCCAACAGCTGCACTTGTCCTTACTAAGCTCATCGGTCTGCCGCAGCTGTGCTCAGCCGTTCTAAGTCGACTCACACTGAGTGATTTGTTGCAGGCAAAGGAAAGATCTTGGGAAGAGAAGCAGCCGCAAGAGGTGCACCACTACGTCGTGCCTGTGGATGGCCCTGCATTCATACCCATTCTTGCCACGTTGAGCGGTCATGTGGCCACTCTGTGCTGAGAAGCAGGCAGAGAACCTGACCGAGAAGTTCCCGGCAGAGGATGAGGCAGTCGTGGGCACTGGCTCACGTCATGCAAGCACGTCTTCATGTCTAGAAGCGCAGACTTCCCTGCGCGGCGCAGGAGCCGGTTGCACTGGAGAAAGGCCGGGCGAAGGAGGAGGCTGGACAGCTTGAGGTTAACTGCTACGTTGAGCTTTTCATCCAACAGCTGTACTTGTCCTTACTAAGCTCATCGGTCTGCCGCAGCTGTGCTCAGCCGTTCTAAGTCGACTCACACTGAGTTTTTGTTGCAGGCAAAGGAAAGATTTGAGGAAGAGAAGCAGGCGCAAGAGGTGCACCACTACGTCGTCGTGCCTGTGGATGGCCCTGCATTCATACCCATTCTCGCCACGTTGAGCGGTCATGTGGCCACTCTGTGCTGAGAAGCAGGCAGAGAAGCTGACCGAGAAGTTCCCGGCAGAGGATGAGGCAGTCGTGGGCACTGGCTCACGTCATGCAAGCATGTCTTCATTTCCAGATGCACAGACTTCCCTGCGCGGCGTAGGAGCCGGTTGCACTGGAGGAAGGCCGGGCGAAGGAGGAGGCTGGACAGCTTGAGGTTAACTGCTACATTGAGCTTTTCATCCAACAGCTGTACTTGTCCTTACTAAGCTCATCGGTCTGCCGCAGCTGTGCTCAGCCGTTCTAAGTCGACTCACACTGAGTTTTTGTTGCAGGCAAAGGAAAGATCTGAGGAAGAGAAGCAGCCGCAAGAGGTGCACCACTACGTCGTGCCTGTGGATGGCCCTGCATTCATACCCATTCTTGCCACGTTGAGCGGTCATGTGGCCACTCTGTGCTGAGAAGCAGGCAGAGAAGCTGACCGAGAAGTTCCCGACAGAGGATGAGGCAGTCGTGGGCACTGGCTCACGTCATGCAAGCAAGTCTTCATTTCCGGATGCACAGACTTCCCTGCGCGGCGTAGGAGCCGGTTGCACTGGAGAAAGGCCGGGCGAAGGAGGAGGCTGGACAGCTTGAGGTTAACTGCTACGTTCAGCTTTTCATCCAACAGCTGTACTTGTCCTTACTAAGCTTATCGGTCTGCCGCAGCTGTGCTCAGCCGTTCTAAGTCGACTGACACTGAGTTTTTGTTGCAGGCAAAGGAAAGATTCGAGGAAGAGAAACCGGCGCAAGAGGTGCACCACTACGTCGTGCCTGTGGATGGCCCTGCATTCATACCCATTCTTGCCACGTTGAGCGGTCATGTGGCCACTCTGTGCTGAGAAGCAGGCAGAGAAGCTGACCGAGAAGTTCCCGGCAGAGGATGAGGCAGTCGTGGGCACTGGCTCACGTCATGCAAGCACGTCTTCATTTCTAGATGCATAGACTTGCCTGTGCGGTTTAGGAGCCGGTTGCGGTGGCGAAAGGCCAGGCGGAAGAGGAGGCTGGATAGCTTGAGGTTAACTGCTGCCCTAGCTTTTCATCCAACAGTCCAACAGCTCGACCTGTCCTTAAAGAAGCTCTCATCTGTCATGTTTGGTATGCGAGGGAAACGCCGCATGAGCTTGGAGCATTGCTACCTGAGTTTCCTGTGATTGCTGAAGCGGGTGGGTTGTGGTGTAGAGGGCGGGTTTCGGAAGGGTCTTTTGTGCAAAGGGTGGGAAGCGGGAGGGTCGGGTCGGCAGGAAGAGGCATCACAAACAAGTGATCTTGTGTTCGAGCAAATTAAGCACACTGTGAGCAGAAGAGACGGGTACCGTCTTGTCACGTGCGTCATGGTGGCGTATCTTCCAAAGGCCGACGAGCCCGGTGCTGGGCAAGCAGAGGCTGTGGCAGCGGGTCCGCAGGCGCGGTACGATCTCGAAACAGCTTGCGGGGGCCCGTGCCCGAACCGTACACATGCGGTCGGATATCTCACGTGTCAGGCTCTGGCCTGCATCTTGGACCCAAAAGGTCCCCTGTGCACACATGCATGGGTGGACCGCGGGGTCAGACGACGCTGCAAGAACCTGAGCTTGTGCTTTTTGATGCATGCTCTTGGCATTTTCTGATCTTTGCCCGTCAGGGGCGGAGCTGGTTGAGCCGGTGCAGGTGCCCCTGCTCGTGCGGCTTTCTGGTCCATTGATCCGTCCGTGTTCTCGCAGGCAGAGCGCTTCATGGACTGGTGGGCGAACATGCTGCATTCTCAGCTGTTGGATCACTTGAGCGTGCAAGCATCCACGGAAGGGAATCTGTGTTGGCGAGGCGGGCTCCAGCCATGAGTGCATGCCCTCACATGAACAGCGGAATGGTGAAAACGAAAGTAACACGTAGGCAAGCTATGTTATGGCGTTGTTTTTTTGTGTTTTGGTTTCTTGTTGCTTCTGTACCGAACCGTTCAAGGTTTGGATTTGTTTTGCTGAGTTGTCTGCATTTTTGGTTTTAGTCACATGTTGAACTTATTGAACTTTCTCGATATCTAAGTGTATGAGAATCTCGAAGAATGGAACATTGTGCGGCTTGGAGGCTTGGGCGTTCAAGCCCAGGGGCGACATCTTTGGACATCCAGGTGGATCAACGCTTTTGCGATAAAGAAATGCCGGCTCATCATTCATCTTCGAGCGTTTTCATTCCAAGACATTCCAAACTGGCCGTAATCATTCGTAATCATTCCTCAGCTGTCACAAGTACCGCGTTGTTTAATGCAGGGGTTCCTCTTGATAAATCAATGTTCCGGCCGGGTTCGCCTTCCCTCCGCATATACGGTGGAATCCCAAGCCTAGCTACTCGATTTATTTGATGGGGCGTGCTGCAGTCTGGAGTTATGGATTTGTTCGTTGTTACGTGATGTTTATTGGGGCTTCTTGATGTTCGTGCCGAAAAGGGGGTCAGAGGTGATAAGATAGTTTCTATGGCTATTCCGATTCCATGCCGCTTTTCATTCCGCATTGTGCCAGACATGAGCCCTCAAGTTCTGTCGACTCCATGTCGTATTTGTCGTGTTTCATACTGTATCTTTCCAACACGAGACCACTCGAACCGTCGCGCTTGTATCTACATCATGCTACATCCACCTTTGAGGCCGCTTCATGTTGAACCTTTCCCACATCAGTCTGCTTGCTGGACGACGGGTCATCCTTCCCACACAAGCCTTCTTGTCACGTTGCACCGGTTTCTTGACAGCCATGCGGGGTGCAGCAATGGTGTCGCGGCCGTTTCCAGGTCCGGCGTGACCAAACGGGAGCAACCAATAGCAATCAAGAGTTCTCTGACGTTCGTCACATCCGTTTCCATCCCTGTTTCTATTGCTGTGAGCAGCTCCTTGTTGCAATCGCGATGGTGCACTTAATGCATGGCTATGCTTGGCAACGGACATGTCCTTTTGAGAAATGAAGTTTGGCAACCAACATCTTCTCCTAGAATTTAGGGTTTGCCAACCCATATCCCTGTAGGTCAAGGCTTGGGTCTTGAAATCTAATCCGGAAACCGGCAGATGCATGAAGGAGACTTGGCTTCAGACTGTGCTTACTTCTTTGGAAGTTGTTTCATGCATGACATAGTAACGACACTGACATGAGCGCTGCATGGCTTTAGGGGAAATCCCACACTACGAGTTTGAGCATAAAGTTTGACCAGAGTTGCAAAAGGTATGTTTACCCCGAAAGCGTAGACTTGCGACGTAACGGCCCGGCAACCGTTGGAGTGGCTTGTAGGATGTTTTTTTTGGGAAGCGAAGTGATTTGAAAGTAGTGTGAAAAAGTGAATTGGATTTCCCTGTGCCAGGGAGAAGTGATTTTGAACGTGATCTGGACCGTTCGCACAAGTGATACTAGTAGTAGTCTTCGACAAGTGATTTGGCTGCTCGAAAAAGTGAGTTCAGAGTAATCCGAAATATTGGCAGAAGCGATTCCGAAAGGTGATTGCACTTAGCGATCACGTTTCCAAGCCACGAGTCACTTGAGAATCGCTTTCCGGACCCCATCATGACTTTGACATCACTTTTCCAATTTTTCTGTCCCGGCCATGCAAATCACTTTTCCAAAGGAGTGCTGGGCCTGCTCGGCCATGTCTAGCAGCGACTTACAAGTTTGTAGTCCCTGGCTGTTGTTACGGGCTGCGCAAATCCCGCTAGCTGCAGAACCAATCACTTAGAAATCGATGTTGCGCGTCCGTGCTTTGAAATCACTCTTCCGCTCGCCAAATCACTTTGAGAGCGCCTTTCCCACTTTGAATTGAGTTTCTTTCTGAAAGCATTGTTTCGGGCATGGCCGATTACTTCGTTTGCGCCAGTGCCGCAACATCACTCATGGATCATATTGAAATCACTTTTTCGACCCGTGGCCGATTTCACTTCTTGCTCAGCTGGCGATCAGGAACTGGTTCCGGACCCGGACTTGGCAGATCCGGCCAACAGGTTTTTTTCTCGAAAGATACAAGACGCGCAGAAGACCAGGAATAACAAACAAAGTATCTAGAAAAAGAAGACGAAGAAGTCAAGAGGAAGGGCTTGCAATTTGTCATGCAGGGAGCTCAAGCAAATAAGAAAAAAGCCAAACAAGGAGCAAGGAAGAAACATGTTGCTTTCTGTCCCTGTTCCTAACTGTTCTTTCTTCTTTATTTGATTGTTGGTCTCACGAGTGAATAGAAAGGATTAAGCATGTGTACGTCCCCGCGTCCCTTCTTCAAACAGCAAGAATGAAGACGAAGAACACATGGAAGAACATATGGACGGGAGGAGTAGCTCCCTCATTCCTTTTGGATGCATTCTCTTTTCCCCGTCCTCCTTGTCAGTTCGTGTGACTTTTCTTTGTCATTGGGGAGCAAAAATACGGAAGAGGAGAGAAAGAGAGGAAGCAACACACACGTGAGAGCACAAAAGTGCTTTGTTGTTCCAGCTTGCAGTGAAGATGAGCCAGGAAGCACATTATTTATTCGTATTTGAGTAGCGAGTAGCAAGTCGATCGTCTCACCGAAAACACTCACAACCTTAGGAGCTCGCTTGCACCGTGCTTGCCCTGAAGATCCCTCAATAGTCCCTCAAGCCTAGCATCAGATTTTGCTGATTGCGCTGTTCAATGCCAGTTGAGGCCTAATCCGGGCACATTGAGAGGTGCACCCAGTGTGAAGGCCACGGCGGTTGCAGCACTGTCACGTGCGTGGGCGCTTGTGGTCAGCCGGTTCCATTCCAAAGCCGGACAGACTTGAATTCTGTGATCTGCAGCCTGTTGTTCACCAGCCCAAGCAAGAAGGTCACGAAGTTTACAGATGCTACGGTAGTAGCGGTGCATGAGCTCGAAATGAAAAGGCATCATCAGCCAACCATTGGCGTTTCTTGCCATGCCACAAAAACTGCAGCCTATGGATGAGGCAGTGTGGTTTGGGCAGCGCCTCTCCGGCAACCCAGCCCGGAATGAAGCCATAACCATCGACTACATTAAATACAACATGCTGTTCATCGCCGTGTTGCACATCTCGAATTGGCAGACATCTTACGAGGGGAAGCCTAAAGCCAATCACAAGGAAGCGGCACGCTCGGCCGCCGAGAAATTCCACGAGGATGCCTCCGTGCAGAACCAGATCAAGAAGCTGCGTGCTGAGGAAAGCAAAAGTGAAGCCAAGAAACGCACCTTCCTGCGCAAGGCGGGTGGTAGGGCAAAAAAGCCCAGACCTTGATTGATGGGATGAGACGTTGACCGTGGGTCTCGCGCCTTCCATGAGCGCCAAGTCGCTGGATTGACGCGCAGTGCGGCATCGGAGCACTCGAGAAACATTGCAACTGACACCTGCTTTGCGTTTGCTTCCGGTTGTGCAGCTTCATGTCACGTTTCGGGAAAATAATGCTGTCAGGTGGCAAGTACTCTGTTCTCACGAGGCCGTGGTCTAGCGCGCTTGTCCTTACGGGGGCAAGCGACCTGGACTTACGCAAATTGTTTAATTACATTGTACATGTCGCCCAGTGCTGCACCTGGTGGGTCCGGCATCCGAGTCTGTACCTGGCAGGCCGACAAAACGCAAAGCGCTCCGCGCCGGGCACGTTGGATCCTCAGACACCTATCAAACCTATGCTTGTGCAAGTGCGTGCAACAACGGTGCTTGTGCATTATTGGCATCACGTGCTGGCATTGGGTTGAGGCCGCTGGGTGCCGAAAGAAGCCAAGGCCGCCTGTGTGAAATTGCTTTGCATCAGCAGTCTTCTTTCCAGTTTGCACGTCCAAGCATTGGCAATCATTCTGCATCGTTAAGAAGGATGAGGACTGGTGTCCAGGGTGTAGACGTCAGGACTCGGGGTTTAGTGGAGATGATCCGATCAGGCCGTGGAGGAGGCATACGGAAGCAGCTTGGCCAGCACGAAGCTTCCGAAGCCGTGGAACTGCAGTTTCTTAAATATACAGCCCTGCATCCCCCAGAGCCCCCGTAATGTCTTTCCAGCCGGTCGCTGCATGTACTCATTCCTCTCATCATTCAAGGCTGTTCATCTCATATTCACCTAGTCACTCACCCACTCATTTTGCTATCCTCTTGCTCGCGCACTCGCTCATTTAATCGCCCAGTTCGCTGTCTTTCTCATGCGGTCACTTTCGCACACACACACAAGACCATTCCACCAATCAGTCCATTCGCGAGCTCACGGGTAAATCTCTCCATCCTCCCTGCATTTATTCATCCTTCCGTGCATACAGCCCTTTACCGGTTCGCTTTTCCAAATATCCACTCCTTCACACTAATTTGCGCACGCAGGTGCGCAGGCCACCTGCTCCATTCATTCCCGCTCACCGTCTTGCTCCTTCGTGGAACTTAACTTGTTTCTGCTTTAGTGTTTCGACACGCTTTGCCAAGGCGTTCAGCACGAGAGAATGGAGCATGAGACCGAGCGCCAGTATCATGCCAGCGAAAGTTGGTGGGTCGCTACTGGTGTTGTTACTGGTCTGCGACACTACAACCACATGGCGCCCTCTCTACGACAATATGACAAAGTTGGGCTGTTGCATGCCGAGGCCTTGGCCATTGGAGTGCACTGTGTTCTTCTCAAATGCAGCGTGCCCGAAGCCAAACTCTTTTTTTCTCATATGTTAGCTCGTGGGCACGGAGGTACAGAACGACTGCTCGGCCGACATGTTGAATCTCCTGTGCCATGTGGCTCACGTGCAAGCATGCAATGTTGAAGCACCTGGATTCGCTCATGTCAGGCAGGATTCTTGGGCCAGCTGTTCGCCAGAGTTGGCGAAGTCCAATGCGTTGAGTGTTCGGTCTGCATTGGACACCAGATTGAATTGCAAACACACCTGCTGCTTGCGAGGTTGTACAAATCGTCCCGTTTGGCCCCTATTTGCTGTTTGCAATCGCCGTGTGCGTTTGGTGTCCCGCCATGGCGAATGGCCTCGTCCAGGTGGCAACTTCATCGGCGCAGGTGTTGTTACATTCTTGTCCCCCAGCAGCGCAAGCCGCGCCGTCGTGCACTTAACTTGCCACTGTGTCATCTTTTGCCACAGATGATGCCGGCCAAGCGATTGCAGGTTACTGAGCTGGACGGGTCTGACGTGCATGGTAGACCCATTCGGGTGAAGCCGAATGAGCGTTGGGTGCTTAGGTATCTGATTTCTGTGCACACTTTGCAATCAATGTCAGCCCGTTCCAAGGTCGTTTGCGTGGCCAGGGCCGACGGAACCACGTGGAGACCACCAAAGCCAAAGCAAAGAGATGAGTCCGGGAGTGCTGTGTACAACCGGGTATGGAAAAGTATAGCTGCGGGTGCAAGGCATCCGAGGAAGAGACAATCTCGCTGTCGCAGACTTTCCGTTTGACAGATGCGGCAGACTTTCCGTTCAAGCGATGGGGGCTGGCTCAGCCACTGCTTCATCGCTGCAGAATGCAAAATCTGCGTTCTCAGGAGCCATCAGTCATGAAGGAGCATGCGCAGACCCACGCAGTTTCCAAGTGGCAGCTTTCGCAAAGAAGTTGAGTGACCAGCTTTGAGCTCTTTGGGGCATGACTTGTCTGAGCCGCATTGTCACCTAGATGTGCACGCAGCGCGTAGTGCTCAAGTGATCACGGACGCATAGCCAAGGACCTACAACAACCATGCTACAGATGCTGCCAAGAACGAACAACATACGTCCCACATCGTGCGTTTCCAGATGTCTGTACATATGTAAGTATACTGACGCACTTTGACGGTCGCGCAAGAAAGACGTAAAAGACATGTTGATTGCTCCGAGCAGGCATGTGAGCTTTCTTTGCAGCCCTCTGAAGCTTGTTGGACTGTAAATTTAAAGGTCGTAAACTCAAAGTATCCGTTAGCCGTAGCTTGTAATCCTGGAGCCAACGATGCTCAGAGATCTGCTGTCGGGACCTCATCCGTTGTTTTGCTGTGTCAGAAAGTCCGTCCAGAGGCGCACGCCATGTGCACTAAGGACAGCCCTGCATGATTCGTCTCATGTCGGAAATTTTCACCCGGGAGACTTCCTGAGTCACGTGCGGGTCCAAGTGCGATTGGCGCTGTGATGCGTCAGATGGGTCTGACCTTCATGCGAAGCCTCACCAGGTTTGGAAGCGCGAGTCCTGTGAGGCTGTGTCCGCAGAGCATGCAGGCATGTGAATGCAGAATGGGGAGTTTCAAGTTCGCAAAGTTTGAAATCACACCTGATTGGATGGTAACATGGGAGGCCTTGGTGCCTTCCTTCACCCTCCAGCAGCAACACGAAGGCCACCCGCGACGAGCATGTCGACACGAGCGCATTCACTACAGCAGTCCGACACAGTTGTTCGTTGCCGCCGCCCTGCACAGGGCTGACACGCAAGGGATCACCTCACGTGATGCCGCATGCCAGGCACAGTGTGTGTTTCAAGCAAGACGAGGGGAGCGTGGACACGACGAAGTGTGCCTGTGCAGCAGATCGTAGGTAGTTGGCACTGGGGTGTTTTGTTTGCCCGTCATTGGCAACCAGCATCTGTCGTGACCCAGGCTATTGTCCAGCAATGGGGCATTGCGTGCCAGGCAACTGACAGAAGATGCTGCCGGATTTCTTCAAGGATTTGCTTCCGTTGACTCTAGTTTGCAGGTTTTCAGTGTCCACTCGGGGAGCACATCGACAGATCGACGCATGGATCAAAAAAGGGAAGTGTGGCCGAGCAGCTACGTGATGTGCTCATGGTAAAGTCTCAGGAAGTGCTTCAGCACTGTGACGGCTGGGAGCCAAGCATGCCATACGCCGCGATGCCTTCTGTCGGGAGGCATGGGGGGCTGTTTCGCCCGAGGTTCGATATGGCCCTGACACGGACTACCAAGAATGCCTTAAAGAAAAGGCTGGCGGCTAGCGGAGTAGTTCTGCTGGACTCCTCGCAGCAAGCGTTCCTGGAAGGAAGAGGAAGCCATGAGATTAAGTTTTTTAGGCATGTTCCGATGTGAGCCTGGATGCATATACTCAGTTTTGATGTTTCCGTCACGGGCTACAGACCAGCATTTTCCACCAACGTAGTTCATGCCGCTGACCATATGTTTCTGACAAACCAGACATTGGCTAGGCGCACCACAAAACCCGCAGAGGTGCCATAGCGGGATGGTCAAGTGCAGTAGGAGAGGCACGGAGGCAGAGTAACACATGTGCGACGTCGGGTTATCAGTCGCTTCATTGCTCAGCTGCTGGAGTGGTCACAGCCACTGTTATGAATGGTGCTGGTATTTGCATACGAGCTTGGCATCTGAACTGGGCTACTCTTGCGACGGTCTTTCGACTGCTTTCTATTGTGCCCATACAGAAAACGGGGCAAAGGTTATCCGCTGCAGCACGTTAAGCTTTGCGTGTAGTGGGGAGCTTTGCTCTTTTCCGTGATTTTGTGTGTGCCTCAGCAACAGTGTTTGGTCGTTGCAGTGTTATTTCGTGGTTCTGCGGTCCGGTTTCAATAGGACATGCTTTATTGCAGCGCTGAGGCAATGGTTGCTGTTCAAGAACTCATTGTGATGTGGGAGGCATTGCTGGAATTCGATTGTTTCTGAGTTTACTGAAAGGACCATGACACACTCACATACCTGAAGGCGCGCGGCGGAAAGCCCGTCTTCCCTGTGCCTCAGGAGATGCCGACATAAACAGCCGTGGTACGTCGACTCTCACTGACTTCTTTAGGCAGTCGTGGGCACTGGCTCACGTCATGCAAGCACGTCTTCCGTTCAGGAGCCGGTTGCACTAGAGAAAGGCCGGGCGGAGGAGGAGGAGGAGGAGGAGGAGGCTGGACAGCTTGAGGTTAACTGCTACGTTCAGCTGTTCATCCAACAGCTGTACTTGTCCTTACTAAGCTCATCGGTCTGCCGCAGCTGTGCTCAGCCGTTCTGAGTCGACTCACACTGAGTTTTTTGTTGCAGGCAAAGGAAAGATCTGAGGAAGAGAAGCAGCCGCAAGAGGTGCACCACTACGTCGTGCCTGTGGATGGCCCTGCATTCATACCCATTCTTGCGACGTTGAGCGGTCATGTGGCCACTCTGTTCTGAGAAGCAGGCAGAGAAGTTCCCGGCAGAGGATGAGGCAGTCGTGGGCACTGGCTCACGTCATGCAAGTACGTCTTCATTTCTAGCTGCACAGACTTCCCTGCGCGGCGTAGGAGCCGGTTGCACTGGAGAAAGGCCGGGCGAAGGAGGAGGCTGGACAGCTTGAGGTTAACTGCTACGTTCAGCTTTTCATCCAACAGCTGCACTTGTCCTTACTAAGCTCATCGGTCTGCCGCAGCTGTGCTCAGCCGTTCTAAGTCGACTCACACTGAGTGTTTTGTTGCAGGCAAAGGAAAGATCTGAGGAAGAGAAGCAGCCGCAAGAGGTGCACCACTACGTCGTGCCTGTGGATGGCCCTGCATTCATTCCCATTCTTGCCACGTTGAGCGGTCATGTGGCCACTCTGTGCTGAGAAGCAGGCAGAGAAGCTGACCGAGAAGTTCCCGGCAGAGGATGAGGCAGTCGTGGGCACTGGCTCACGTCATGCAAGCACGTCTTCATTTTTCTAGATGCACAGACTTCCCTGCGCGGCGTAGGAGCCGGTTGCACTGGAGAAAGGCCGGGCGAAGGAGGAGGCTGGACAGCTTGAGGTTAACTGCTACGTTCAGCTTTTCATCCAACAGCTGCACCTGTCCTTCCTAAGCTCATCGGTCTGCCGCAGCTGTGCTCAGCCGTTCTAAGTCGACTCACACTGAGTTTTTTGTTGCAGGCAAAGGAAATATTTGAGGAAGAGAAGCAACCGCAAGAGGTGCACCACTACGTCGTGCCTGTGGATGGCCCTGCATTCCATTCATACCCATTCTGCCACGTTGAGCGGTCAAGTGGCCACTCTGTGCTGAGAAGCAGGCAGAGAAGCTGACCGAGAAGTTCCCGGCAGAGGATGAGGCAGTCGTGGGCACTGGCTCACGTCATGCAAGCACGTCTTCATTTCTAGATGCACAGACTTCCCTGCGCGGCGTAGGAGCCGGTTGCACTGGAGAAAGGCCGGGCGAAGGAGGAGGCTGGACAGCTTGAGGTTAACTGCTACGTTCAGCTTTTCATCCAACAGCTGCACCTGTCCTTACTAAGCTCATCGGTCTGCCGCAGCTGTGCTCAGCCGTTCTAAGTCAACTCACACTGAGTTTTTTGTTGCAGGCAAAGGAAATATTTGAGGAAGAGAAGCAGCCGCAAGAGGTGCACCACTACGTCGTGCCTGTGGATGGCCCTGCATTCATACCCATTCTGCCACGTTGAGCGGTCAAGTGGCCACTCTGTGCTGAGAAGCAGGCAGAGAAGCTGACCGAGAAGTTCCCGGCAGAGGAGGGGGCAGTCGTGGGCACTGGCTCACGTCATGCAAGCACGTCTTCATTTCTAGATGCATAGACTTGCCTGTGCGGTTTAGGAGCCGGTTGCGGTGGCGAAAGGCCAGGCGGAAGAGGAGGCTGGATAGCTTGAGGTTAACTGCTGCCCTAGCTTTTCATCCAACAGTCCAACAGCTCGACCTGTCCTTAAAGAAGCTCTCATCTGTCATGTTTGGTATGCGAGGGAAACGCCGCATGAGCTTGGAGCATTGCTACCTGAGTTTCCTGTGATTGCTGAAGCGGGTGGGTTGTGGTGTAGAGGGCGGGTTTCGGAAGGGTCTTTTGTGCAAAGGGTGGGAAGCGGGAGGGTCGGGTCGGCAGGAAGAGGCATCACAAACAAGTGATCTTGTGTTCGAGCAAATTAAGCACACTGTGAGCAGAAGAGACGGGTACCGTCTTGTCACGTGCGTCATGGTGGCGTATCTTCCAAAGGCCGACGAGCCCGGTGCTGGGCAAGCAGAGGCTGTGGCAGCGGGTCCGCAGGCGCGGTACGATCTCGAAACAGCTTGTGGGGGCCCGTGCCCGAACCGTACACATGCGGTCGGATATCTCACGTGTCAGGCTCTGGCCTGCATCTTGGACCCAAAAGGTCCCCTGTGCACACATGCATGGGTGGACGGCGGGGTCAGACGACGCTGCAAGAACCTGAGCTTGTGCTTTTTGATGCATGCTCTTGGCATTTTCTGATCTTTGCCCGTCAGGGGCGGAGCTGGTTGAGCCGGTGCAGGTGCCCCTGCTCGTGCGGCTTTCTGGTCCATTGATCCGTCCGTGTTCTCGCAGGCAGAGCGCTTCATGGACTGGTGGGCGAACATGCGGCATTCTCAGCTTTTGGATCACTTGAGCGTGCAAGCATCCACGGAAGGGAATCTGTGTTGGCGAGGCGGGCTCCAGCCATGAGTGCATGCCCTCACATGAACAGCGGAATGGTGAAAACGAAAGTAACACGTAGGCAAGCTATGTTATGGCGTTGTTTTTTTGTGTTTTGGTTTCTTGTTGCTTCTGTACCGAACCGTTCAAGGTTTGGATGTGTTTTGCTGAGTTGTCTGCATTTTTGGTTTTAGTCACATGTTGAACTTATTGAACTTTCCCGATATCTAAGTGTATGAGAATCTCGAAGAATGGAACATTGTGCGGCTTGGAGGCTTGGGCGTTCAAGCCCAGGGGCGACATCTTTGGACATCCAGGTGGATCAACGCTTTTGCGATAAAGAAATGCCGGCTCATCATTCACCTTCGAGCGTTTTCATTCCAAGACATTCCAAACTGGCCGTAATCATTCGTAATCATTCCTCAGCTGTCACAAGTACCGCGTTGTTTAATGCAGGGGTTCCTCTTGATAAATCAATGCTCCGGCCGGGTTCGCCTTCCCTCCGCATACACGGTGGAATCCCAAGCCTAGCTACTCGATTTATTTGATGGGGCGTGCTGCAGTCTGGAGTTATTGATTTGTTCGTTGTTACGTGATGTTTATTGGGGCTTCTTGATGTTCGTGCCGAAAAGGGGGTCAGAGGTGATAAGATAATTTCTATGGCTATTCCGATTCCATGCCGCTTTTCATTCCGCATTGTGCCAGACATGAGCCCTCAAGTTCTGTCGACTCCATGTTGTATTTGCCGTGTTCCATACTGTATCTTTCCAACACGAGACCACTCGAACCGTCGCGCTTGTATCTACATCATGCTACATCCACCTTTGAGGCCGCTTCATGTTGAACCTTTCCCACATGAGTCTGCTTGCTGGACGACGGGTCATCCTTCCCACACAAGCCTTCTTGTCACGTTGCACGCGTTTCTTGACAGCCATGCGGGGTGCAGCAATGGTGTCGCGGCCGTTTCCAGGTCCGGCGTGACCAAACGGGAGCAACCAATAGCAATTAAGAGTTCTCTGACGTTCGTCACATCCGTTTCCATCCCTGTTTCTATTGCTGTGAGCAGCTCCTTGTTGCAATCGCGATGGTGCACTTAATGCATGGCTATGCTTGGCAACGGACATGTCCTTTTGAGAAATGAAGTTTGGCAACCAACATCCTCTCCTAGGATTTAGGGTTTGCCAACCCATATCCCTTTAGGTCAAGGCTTGGGTCTTGAAATCTAATCCGGAAACCGGCAGATGCATGAAGGAGACTTGGCTTCAGACTGTGCTTACTTCTTTGGAAGTTGTTTCATGCATGACATAGTAACGACACTGACATGAGCGCTGCATGGCTTTAGGAGAAATCCCACACTACGAGTTTGAGCATAAGGTTTGACCAGAGTTGCAAAAGGTATGTTTACCCCGAAAGCGTAGACTTGCGACGTAACGGCCCGGCAACCGTTGGAGTGGCTTGTAGGATGTTTTTTTTGGGAAGCGAAGTGATTTGAAAGTAGTGTGACAAAGTGAATTGGATTTCCCTGTGCCAGGGAAAAGTGATTTTGAACGTGATCTGGACCGTTCGCACAAGTGATACTAGTAGTAGTCTTCGACAAGTGATTTGGCTGCTCGAAAAAGTGAGTTCAAAGTAATCCGAAATATTGGCAGAAGCGATTCCGAAAGGTGATTGCACTTAGCGATCACGTTTCCAAGCCACGAGTCACTTGAGAATCGCTTTCCGGACCCCATCATGACTTTGACATCACTTTTCCAATTTTTCTGTCCCGGCCATGCAAATCACTTTTCCAAAGGAGTGCTGGGCCTGCTCGGCCATGTCTAGCAGCGACTTACAAGTTTGTAGTCCCTGGCTGTTGTTACGGGCTGCGCAAATCCCGCTAGCTGCAGAACCAATCACTTAGAAATCGATGTTGCGCGTCCGTGCTTTGAAATCACTCTTCCGCTCGCCAAATCACTTTGAGAGCGCCTTTCCCACTTTGAATTGAGTTTCTTTCTGAAAGCATTGTTTCGGGCATGGCCGATTACTTCGTTTGCGCCAGTGCCGCAACATCACTCATGGATCATATTGAAATCACTTTTTCGACCCGTGGCCGATTTCACTCCTTGCTCAGCTGGCGATCAGGAACTGGTTCCGGACCCGGACTTGGCAGATCCGGCCAACAGGTTTTTTTATCGAAAGATACAAGACGTGCAGAAGACCAGGAATTACAAACAAAGTATCTAGAAAAAGAAGACGAAGAAGTCAAGAGGAAGGGCTTGCAATTTGTCATGCAGGGAGCTCAAGCAAATAAGAAAAAAGCCAAACAAGAAGCAAGGAAGAAATATGTTGCTTTCTGTCCCTGTTCCTAACTGTTCTTTCTTCTTTATTTGTTTGTTGGTCTCACGAGTGAATAGAAAGGTTTAAGCATGTGTACGTCCCCGCGTCCCTTCTTCAAACAGCAAGAATGAAGACGAAGAACACATGGAAGAACATAGGGACGGGAGGAGTAGCTCCCTCATTCCTTTTGGATGCATTTTCTTTTTCCCGTCCTCCTTGTCAGTTCGTGTGACTTTTCTTTGTCATTGGGGAGGAAAAATACGGAAGAGGAGAGAAAGAGAGGCAGCAACACACACGTGAGAGCACAACAGTGCTTTGTTGTTCCAGCTTGTAGTCAAGATGAGCCAGGAAGCACATTATTTATTCGTATTCGAGTAGCGAGTAGCAAGTCGATCATCTCACCGAAAACACTCACAACCTTAGGAGCTTGCACCGTGCTTGCCCTGAAGATCCCTCAATAGTCCCTCAAGCCTAGCATCAGATTTTGCTGATTGCGCTGTTCAATGCCAGTTGAGGCCTAATCCGCGCACATTGAGAGGTGCACCCAGTGTGAAGGCCACGGCGGTTGCTGCACTGTCACGTGCGTGGGCGCTTGTGGTCAGCCGGTTCCATTCCAAAGCCGGACAGACTTGAATTCTGTGATCTGCAGCCTGTTGTTCACCAGCCCAAGCAAGAAGATCACGAAGTTTACAGATGTTACGGTAGTAGCGGTGCATGAGCTCAAAATGAAAAGGCATCATCAGCCAACCATTGGCGTTTCTTGCCATGCCACAAAAACTGCAGCCTATGGATGAGGCAGTGTGGTTCGGGCAGCGCCTCTCCGGCAACCCAGCCCGGAATGAAGCCATAACCATCGACTACATCAAATACAACATGCTGTTCATCGCCGTGTTGCACATCTCGAATTGGCAGACATCTTACGAGGGGGAGCCTAAAGCCAATCACAAGGAAGCGGCACACTCGGCCGCCGAGAAATTCCACGAGGATGCCTCCGTGCAGAACCAGATCAAGAAGCTGCGCGCTGAGGAAAGCAAAAGTGAAGCCAAGAAACGCACCTTCCTGCGCAAGGTGGGTGGTAGGGCAAAAAAGCCCAGACCTTGATTGATGGGATGAGACGTTGACCGTGGGTCTCGCGCCTTCCATGAGCGCCAAGTCGCTGGATTGACGCGCAGTGCGGCATCGGAGCACTCGAGAAACATTGCAACTGACACCTGCTTTGCGTTTGCTTCCGGTTGTGCAGCTTCATGTCACGTTTCGGGAAAATAATGCTGTCAGGTGGAAAGTACTCTGTTCTCACGAGGCCGTGGTCTAGCGCGCTTGTCCTTACGGGGGCAAGCGACCTGGACTTACGCAAATTGTTTAATTACATTGTACATGTCGCCCAGTGCTGCACCTGGTGGGTCCGGTATCCGAGTCTGTACCTGGCAGGCCGACAAAACGCAAAGCGCTCCGCACCGGGCACGTTGGATCCTCAGACACCTATCAAACCTATGCTTGTGCAAGTGCGTGCAACAACGGTGCTTGTGCATTATTGGCATCACGTGCTGGCATTGGGTTGAGGCCGCTGGGTGCCGAAAGAAGCCAAGGCCGCCTGTGTGAAATTGCTTTGCATCGGCAGTCTTCTTTCTTCCAGTTTGCACGTCCAAGCATTGGCAATCATTCCGCATCGTTAAGAAGGATGAGGACTGGTGTCCAGGGTGTAGACGTCAGGACTCGGGGTTTAGTGGAGATGATCCGATCAGGCCGTGGAGGAGGCATACGGAAGCAGCTTGGCCAGCACGAAGCTTCCGAAGCCGTGGAACTGCAGTTTCTGAAATATACAGCCCTGCATCCCCCAGAGCCCCCTTAATGTCTTTCCAGCCGGTCGCTGCATGTACTCATTCCTCTCATCATTCAAGGCTGTTCATCTACTATTCACTTAGTCACTCACCCACTCATTTTGCTATCCTCTTGCTCGCGCACTCGCTCATTTAATCGCCCAATTCGCTGTCTTTCTCATGCGGTCACTTTCGCACACACACACACACACACAAGACCATTCCACCAATCAGTCCATTCGCGAGCTCACGGGTAAATCTCTCCATCCTCCCTGCATTTGTTCATCCTTCCGTGCATGCAGCCATTTACCGGTTCGCTTTTCCAAATATCCACTCCTTCACACTAATTTGCTCACTTCCTCACATTGCTGAGTTACCAAAAAGATCAGTGCACGCAGGTGCGCAGGCCACCTGCTCCATTCATTCCCGCTCACCGTCTTGATCCTTCGTGGAACTTAACTTGTTTCTGCTTTAGTGTTTCGACACGCTTTGCCAAGGCGTTCAGCGCGAGAGAATGGAGCATGAGACCGAGCGCCAGTATCATGCCAGCGAAAGTTGGTGGGTCGCTACTGGTGTTGTTACTGGTCTGCGACACTACAACCACATGGCGCCCTCTCTACGACAATATGACAAAGTTGGGCTGTTGCATGCCGAGGCCTTGGCCATTGGAGTGCACTGTGTTCTTCTCAAATGCAGCGTGCCCGAAGCCAAACTCTTTTTTTTCATATGTTAGCTCGTGGGCACGGAGGTACAGAACGACTGCTCGGCCGACATGTTGAATCTCCTGTGCCATGTGGCTCACGTGCAAGCATGCAATGTTGAAGCACCTGGATTGGCTCATGTCAGGCAACATGCTTGCGCCAGCTGTTCGCCAGAGTTGGCGAAGTCCAGTGCGTTGAGTGTTCGGTCTGCATTGGACACCAGATTGAATTGCAAACACACCTGCTGCTTGCGAGGTTGTACAAATCGTCCCGTTTGGCCCCTATTTGCTGTTTGCAATCGCCGTGTGCGTTTGGTGTCCCGCCATGGCGAATGGCCTCGTCCAGGTGGCAACTTCATCGGCGCAGGTGTTGTTACATTCTTGTCCCCCAGCAGCGCAAGCCGCGCCGTCGTGCACTTAACTTGCCACTGTGTCATCTTTTGCCACAGATGATGCCGGCCAAGCGATTGCAGGTTACTGAGCTGGACGGGTCTGACGTGCATGGTAGACCCATTCGGGTGAAGCCGAATGAGCGTTGGGTGCTTAGGTATCTGATTTCTGTGCACACTTTGCAATCAATGTCAGCCCGTTCCAAGGTCGTTTGCGTGGCCAGGGCCGACGGAACCACGTGGAGACCACCAAAGCCAAAGCAAAGAGATGAGTCCGGGAGTGCTGTGTACAACCGGGTATGGAAAAGTATAGCTGCGGGTGCAAGGCATCCGAGGAAGAGACAATCTCGCTGTCGCAGACTTTCCGTTTGACAGATGCGGCAGACTTTCCGTTCAAGCGATGGGGGCTGGCTCAGCCACTGCTTCATCGCTGCAGAATGCAAAATCTGCGTTCTCAGGAGCCATCAGTCATGAAGGAGCATGCGCAGACCCACGCAGTTTCCAAGTGGCAGCTTTCGCAAAGAAGTTGAGTGACCAGCTTTGAGCTCTTTGGGGCATGACTTGTCTGAGCCGCATTGTCACCTGGATGTGCACGCAGCGCGTAGTGCTCAAGTAATCACGGACGCATGGCCAAGGACCTAACAACCATGCTACAGATGCTGCCAAGAACGAACAACATACGTCCCACATCGTGCGTTTCCAGATGTCTGTACATATGTAAGTATACTGACGCACTTTGACGGTCGCGCAAGAAAGACGTAAAAGACATGTTGATTGCTCCGAGCAGGCATGTGAGCTTTCTTTGCAGCCCTCTGAAGCCTGTTGGACTTCAAATTTAACGGTCGTAAACTTAAAGTATCCGTCAGCCGTAGCTTGTAATCCTGGAGCCAACGATGCTCAGAGATCTGCTGTCGGGACCTCATCCGTTGTGTTTTGCTGTGTCAGAAAGTCCGTCCAGAGGCGCACGCCATGTACACTAAGGACAGCCCTGCATGATTCGTCTCATGTCGGAAATTTTCACCCGGGAGACTTCCTGAGTCACGTGCGGGTCCAAGTGCGATTGGCGCTGTGATGCGTCAGATGGGTCTGACCTTCATGCGAAGCCTCACCAGGTTTGGAAGCGCGAGTCCTGTGAGGCTGTGTCCGCAGAGCATGCAGGCATGTGAATGCAGAATGGGGAGTTTCAAGTTCGCAAAGTTTGAAATCACACCTGATTGGATGGTAACATGGGAGGCCTTGGTGCCTTCCTTCACCCTCCAGCAGCAACACGAAGGCCACCCGCGACGAGCATGTCGACACGAGCGCATTCACTACAGCAGTCCGACACAGTTGTTCGTTGCCGCCGCCCTGCACAGGGCTGACACGCAAGGGATCACCTCACGTGATGCCGCATGCCAGGCACAGTGTGTGTTTCAAGCAAGACGAGGGGAGCGTGGACACGACGAAGTGTGCCTGTGCAGCAGATCGTAGGTAGTTGGCACTGGGGTGTTTTGTTTGCCCGTCATTGGCAACAGCATCTGTCGTGACCCAGGCTATTGTCCAGCAATGGGGCATTGCGTGCCAGGCAACTGACAGAAGATGCTGCCGGATTTCTTCAAGGATTTGCTTCCGTTGACTCTAGTTTGCAGGTTTTCAGTGTCCACTCGGGGAGCACATCGACAGATCGACACATGGATCAAAGAAGGGAAGTGTGACCGAGCAGCTACGTGATGTGCTCATGGTAGAGTTTCAGGAAGTGCTTCAGCACTGTGACGGCTGCGAGCCAAGCATGCCATACGCCGCGATGCCTTCTGTCGGGAGGCATGGGGGGCTGTTTCGCCCGAGGTTCGATATGGCCCTGACACGGACTACCAAGAATGCCTTAAAGAAAAGGCTGGCGGCTAGCGGAGTAGTTCTGCTGGACTCCTCGCAGCAAGCGTTCCTGGAAGGAAGAGGAGCCCGAAAAGAAGTGCGAACTCAAGATGCTGCAAGACATGCATGGGCCCTAAAGCCTGGGGGGGTCTGAAGTGGTTTAGTATCCTCGTGTTTGGCTTCAGCATGTCGACATGCTTGGACAGAAAGATCGGCACCGGCGGGTGGCGATACTTCGGGGGCGAAGACCATCCCATCGTCAAGAAGGCAAGGCACTGCAAGTCTGTTGACCATTAGAGAATTACGCCAGAGTGCCTTTTGGATCCTCCGTCCGTCTTTTGGATGAGAGATTCCAGGTGAAGGGTGTCGCGGAGGCAGCGGGCGTGAAGAAAGGCCGACGCAAGAGAAGAGATGGGCTTGGCCCCGTGCGAGACACTATGATTTTGTAGGCTACGAGCTCATCTCCATCGATGGTAACCAGGCTGGGCACCGGGAACAAAGATGGAAGTTTGAGGCAACTACGGCCTCAAATCGAAGACGGTCGCATCCACAGGGGCTGGGTCCTCGCTATGCACCCGGGGGTTTGGCACAGGCGGACTGGCGGGAGAAGGGCTTCAAGGCACCACTCTGTCTTGTAGGCCTGGCAGTACACGACTGTGCCTGACTTCGGAGGAGTACGTGAAGAACTTGAACTGGGACGTCCCGTCCGGGTTCCCGGCGAGAGCGAAGCGCAGTCCACATCTTCCGACGTCACTTCCGACAGTGTCGCAGATCGCTTCTTTTTTCTTGGAGGCCGCCGGGGCAGCCCGTTGAGTGCGAGCCCGGCGATGGCACGGGGCAGAGCAGAGCAAAGCAGAGCAGGGCTTGTTGCGACGCGTGCGGCGGCCGAGGCTGCAAGAAGCCCTGCCCTCCGCCTCCGCCGCCCCCGGTGCTCCCGCGCTCCTTGGCTTGGACGTTGCAGGATTTGCAGGGCCGCAGGGGCCCAGTACCTGTGGTGTTTCCTGTTTCCTGTCTCTGGTTCTGGGCTTTTCAGGTTTCGGCCCCTTCGGGCGCTTTCCTTTCTCCTTTCAGCAGCTGCCGAACGTCGAGGCCCAGCTCAGAGCGGGAAGAGGGAGCCCCGCACATTGCATGTTGCAAAGAGGAGGCCCCGGCCAACAAGACGTGCTACCCCAACGGCCTGCGCCTTTGTGCCTGTCTCCTTCCACACGCCACACGCATCCACACGCATCCACACGCAATCTCGCTGTCTGCAGGCCACTCCTTGACCTTCAAGGTCACGGCACCCCCGTGGATGTTCTGGGCTTGGAGCCTCAAAGGGCTCCACTCCAGCTCACGGGGATGCGAGTCGTCAGAAACTCTGTCAGTGCCTGCCTGTGTGTGTTTTCACAGAGGCGCAGACAAAGACCACCTGTCGTTCGAATCTCGGAGTGCTCGGAGCGCACAGATGATTGGATTTCTGGAGCTTTCTCCTGCCCGTTGAGGTGCCTTCCGGGAGACCTGCTGCGCGGAGGCATCCACCAGGCTCGGCGGTCGCATCTTGCGGCGGACGAGAGCGGATGGAGTCGAAGCAGCCGCCTTGGAGGCGGAAGCCGGAGGATGCCCATGCCCACGGCTGTAGCGAAGCGTCAGGGCGTCAGGTTTCCGCTTCGTCCGTTGCGTGGACGGCGTGAGGACATCTTCGCGGAGAGCTGCGCGACGAAGGAGGCCTCCGGCGGGAGCCGCGCAAAGCCTCCGATCTTTCGCGGTCCGAGCGCGCCGAGCGCATCCTGGCAGATGTGCAAGCCTCAAGAGACCTGCGACCAGATGGAGGGCAGACCGGGCATCTGCAAGTACCAGGCGGGGCGGCCCCCCCCGGGGCTCTGGGCGCTCTCCTCCGCTCCTGACGTCCATCTTCGCGCAGGTGCTGGAGCTGAACGGCGACTACGACGACAAGCAGGAGAACGAAGACAAGCAGGCAGCCGCGAAGAAGGGAAGGGAGGGGAAGGGAAGGGCGCGCGCCTGGCCCGTGCCTTGCGCGTTTCGGTTTTTCAGGAGGAGGCCATGAAGCAGGCCGAGGAGCAGGCGCTCTCAAGAAAACCCTCCTTTTTTCCTTCTGAGAGAGCTGAGAGGGCGGTGGTGGTGCGGTTTGTCGTCCTCTCTCCCTTTGGGCTCGGCGCTGCGCCAGGAGCAGAGTCAGGAGCGCGAGGAAGAGAGGCAGGAGGCCGAGGACGCCGGCGAGGAGCCCGGGCCGGAGGAGCAGTCCCAGTCCGACCTGAGCCAGCAGCAAGGCCAAGGCGAAGGCCACGATGAGCCAGGCAAGGAGGAAGGGCAGGAGCAAGGATACGGAGAAGAAGACGGGCAAGGACACCAGCAAGGCAACAGGCAACATGGGCAGGCAAACGAGGATCGTTCCGGCGGGGGCAGCTTCCTGTGCCATGACCTCAGTGCTGTTGCCATGAAGGCATCGGAAGCTTCGACTCGCTCTGGCTTTCGGGTGCAGGACGGGCTCTCCGTGCAACATGTGGGCAAAGCATCCACGCAGAGACCGAAAAAGGGCTCCGTCCCCATCCCCCCCACCCCGAAGTTTTTTGTATGACGGCTGCCGGACGAAGAGCAGAGAGCCGCAGAGCAACACAGGCGAGAGCAACGAGGCCATTCTCTTCCTGGCCGCTGCCATCCTGTCTCAAGCGTATACGTAGGAGGGAGGTTTTTCGCCTCTCCTGGCCTCGCGTGGAAAGAGCCCCTTGACCTGGAACATCACGAGGAAACTTGCGAGACTCCGTCGCGGATCGTCGCATCGCGTCTGGCGTCTCAGGTGCTGCGCAGCAGCCGCGAGGCCCTTGAGTAGCGCACAGCGCGCCCGGACCCCGCAGAAGGCAGAAGGCAGAGCCACGGCAGAGCGGAGAGCGGAGAGCGGTGCTTGGGGGGGCGCTCCTGTGCTCCTGTGCTCTCTGCTCCGAGGTGCGCGGGCGCGGGGGACGTTTGTCGAGGCAGCACAGGAGCGGTTTCGCCCGCCATCGAGGCACCGGGCCCCCCCGGGCCCCCCCGGGCTCGGGCGCTCCCTTCAAAGCACGGCTTCCCGGCGTGGGTCAGGTGAGCTGCAGGGGCAAGTGACGCGGCACGGCGGAGCGGCTTTTTGCTTTATGTCCTGCTTCTTTTGCTCTCTTCCGGATACGATGTGGCGATGTGATTGAAGTCTTGTTTCCAAGAGGACGATGGGAAGATGTGGGGCCCTTTGGCCTCCTCTGACCAGAACGGCCCCGGTCGGCCGAGCTAAAGTTGAGTTTGGGGGATCGTCTCTGCTACGATTCCGTCCGCTGCTCGCCGCTCGCCCGAGCGCCAGGCGTCTTTTGTCCTGTGGCTTCCAGCGGCCTTGCTGCTCTCGCTGCAGGATCACCGCTTGTGGACAAGGGCCGCGCAATCAAGCAGCAAGCATGAAGTGCCAGGAGCAGGTGACCGCCATCGGGACGGGCATAGCTCCCGAACGCGTTAGCTCGCTGGCAGGCAACCGGAGTGTCAGAGTGAAAGAAGCCAACCGCTGTGCTTGTCACATGCGTGAGGCGAGATCACCCTCTACCTGCCGGCTCCAGCAGAAGCCCTCGAGCCCTTCGGCTGCAAGTGAAAGAACTCATGCGTGTTTTTCGTTGTGGCAGACATGGCAGACTCCGTCAGGTGCGAGCTCTTCCGAGACAGCGGTGTCGGGGACGAGCCTCGCTTCGAGGCGATCGCAGAAGGCTCGGAGCTCGGAGCTGCTTTTTGTGTCGCGGCTCCCAGGTCTACCGGGGAGACTGCGAGGTGGCCGTGCGAGTGGATGGCCCGGGGCCCCGAAACCCGGCCCAGCGGCCGCTTCGCTCTCTTGCGCCATCTTGCGCCGCTCTCTTGCGCCGCTTCGCGAGGCCTCCTCGTGGACCGCAACTACCAATTCCAGGCTCGCGGCATCAACGCGCCTCGGCTCTTGCGCAGTGGCCTCTCTTCTCTTCTTCTTCTTCTTCCTTTGTTGCGTTCCTTGATCCCATAGCGCACGGCTGGCGCTCCTTTATCGCCGAGCGAGGCTATGTTCTGCGAGGCTTTGTAGTTATAGCAAACGTTCACGAGCTGGCGCCAGCCGCACGCAGCCAACATCCTTCGGCCGGAAGAAAGTCGGGGAGAAGTTGATGTGCGCAGGAGAAAGGAAGTTTTGCTCACCCGCTCCTTTCTCCCTTTTGGCTCGGCACTCCGAGGCTGCCGGCTTGGCGGGCGGCAGGAGCGAGATCGTGAACTACGCCCGGCACCGAGGGGACGAGCCGAGAGCCGCCGCGTCGCTGCCGGGCGGCGGTCGCCCTGTTTGTTGCAGCTGCTCCGACTGCTCCAGTAGCTTTTGTAGCTCTGCTGCACCTTCGGCCTTGGCCGCCGCAGCCTCCCCGCCTTGCTCAAGAGCTTGATTCTCTCAGAAAATGGGCGCGGGCGGGGGCTGCTTGCATGGGCACGTGCAGGTGAGGGCGACGGCGGATCCACACTGGCAAGCGGTGCAAGTTCCGACTCACACTCACGTGGAAGTGCGGACTCATGCGCCCTGCTCGCCCGTGAGCCCGGTGATCCCGCTAAGCTGCCCTCCGCCGGTGCAGAAGTGGGACGCTGGCATCTCGGCAGAGGAGCGGATTCGGATCCAGCAGTGGGCAGCGCAGGTGAGCTCGCAGGTGGGTTGCACAGTCTCACCCTCAATGTATTGGACTTGCCACTCGATGGACATGAATGTGTTGACCGGCTTGTCTTCGGCGGACCGGTGGCGCATGCAGCAGTTTCTCTCGGGACACTGCGGGCACTGCATTTCAAGGGTCGACGCTTGGCAGCGAGAGAGTCGTGGTGTCTACTGTGGCGACCTTGCTAGTGCTGCTAGTTCTCGTTCGTTCAGCTTAGCCGGAAGGCTCTGCCAGGCTATAGGAACTTCTTCTCGGCTCACCGAGGATGTGTCGGTGCCAGTACCAGTGAAGGTCCCAGTCCCAGTGGAATCTCGGCACAACGTCGGTTACCGTCGAGCGGATTTGGTACGGTGTCAGCTCTGTGAAACCAGGCTGTCAGCACTGTGTCGTTTCCGCCGCCGCCGATATGGACTTCTTCAGCCCCTTGCACCAATGAGCAAAGCGATCCGAGCGCTTGAAGTTTTAAGTGCTTGAACGCCGGCTATCCCTATCTTCAATCTCGCAGGTTGGATCCTGGACAACCTGCACGATTCCCGTGGCCACGGCGGCTTTGCAGCAAGGAGGTGCCCATATTTCAGCTGTGCACTGGTCTCTGCTTTCCCCCCCAAGGAGACTCCCCTGCCACCGCCAGCCGATCCGCCACCAAGCTGCGCCGCAGCGCCGCAGGCAGTGGAGGGTTCCTCGTAGCAGAGTGCCTTGACCTTGTGGCGACGTACAGGTGCCTTTCTTCCAGAAGTTGCACTTGCTTCAGTCCCAAGTGTCTGCGCTCAACAATGCCATTGGCTGGGAACTCGTCACCCAAGAGGACATGGCCATCGTTTCCAGACATTGTGGCGAGGTGGATCAACATGCAATGGCGGCGGTTTTGCAACTGAAGCGCTCCAAGTGGCAAATGAGTTTGGGCGAGGTGCAAGAAACCACCGAGAAAAGGGCGACGGGCTTCGTCCAATATCGGCCTGAAGCGCGTCACTGGCTTGCATACCGGCGTTGGGACCGTGCCGTTTGGCGGCTGGATGCTTTGAAAGACGCTCCCGAACAAATCTCTGAGGAGCAGCTGCGACAGGAGCTGGCACCCTACAAGAAGAGCACTTTCTGCATCTGTGAGATCGCGTGATCTTTGTGGCTAGCGCCACTAGTGTTCCAATACACCGCTTGTGAAGCCGGGCACCTCCGTTTAGTTAGGATTTTCCTGCTTTTGCAAACTGCTGTTATTCCCGAATGGGATGTGCCAGAGACCAACCCTGCCGTGGATGTTGCCTCTCAAGGAGGCATTTTTCTGGCAGTTCGGTTGTCCTGGCGCTGTGCCCCGACAACTTTAACCTGTTACTGCAAGCGGGCGATTGCGTCTGCTTTGCACGGTGGGAAAAGTCTCTACTGGCTGCCCCGAAATGTCTTCTTTGTTCGGCTGCCCGATGTGCCCAGATCAGCGCCGGTGTTCCGGAATGGCAAGGGCTGACTCCAACACTGGAGAAGGCCATGCATGGTATGGACCATGCCTTGGACAGATTCCAGCTTACCCATGTGCAGGTCGGTGCAGAGAACATCCGGCTGGGTTGGCCTGTGCCCTTGAGCGGTGGCTCGCCGATTCTGGGCTATCATGTCGATATGGAGGCCCTGCAGCCCTGCAGCCCGTGCTCGGGTGAGCCTAGCGCTTTCCGAAGTTTCTGTGCCGAGCTTTGAAAAGGCCAACGGGGACGGGAGCTGGGAGAGGATCTACGATGGTCCGGAGCTTGTCGAAGCGAGGGCACCCGTGCAAGTTGGTTGTTGGGGCTTGATGAGGCACCAACCAGCCCTCCAAGCTCACCTTCACCGCTCTGGGGCTACATGCCTCCCTGACGCGCGGGGCCCCAGCTGACTTCTGGCTTCGACTCGCCAGGGGGACGTCGGCTCTTGCGCTCATTTCCTTGCTGCAAGTCTGCAGGTACAACTTCCGGGTCTTTGCGGAGAACCGGGTGGGTCTGCGGCCTCAGCAGTCCGAAGATGTCGAAGGATGATATACCTGCAGCCTGGTGAAAGGCTTCAGCAGCTACACGGAAGCCTCCGTAAGGCCATGGGAGGGGATGGCTTGGAGTGGCGCTGAGGGAGCTTGCCCCGTGTTTCGCCAGGATATCGGACCTGATGGCGGCGCACGAGGCGAGGCCAGAGAGCATCCCGGTGTCGCTCAGCACCGGCCTCGGCACTCGTAGTGGCATTTAGCAGGGCTTTGGCTTCCCTTGATGCCTCATTGACTCATGCTCGAGTCTGGAGTCAGGTGCAGACGTCGAGCCGCATCCCCAGACTCAGAGCCGGCAACCAGCTCGCTTGCCCGCTTTCTGCTGTGCAGCTGCCTGTCAAGCAGGTACACAGCAAGAATTCGGTCGGTAGACCCAGTGACGCAGCTTGACGAGTCAGCCGAGCACTCGAAAGAAAAAAGGGTTCGGCATTGGGACAGCTTGTGAACAGACGTCGCTTCGTCTCAGGTCGGCGGCCGTCGCTTCGTCTTGTCTCTGCACGACGTCTGCGAGTTGGACTCCACTGGAACGGTGGGGGCCGCACCGAGGGCCAGGGAGCCCCGAGCCAGAGCAAAAAACCGTCGAGAGCACCAAAAACCTTGCTCCAACCGCTCAGATCTGTGTGCGAGTGGCGGCACCGCACCCGGACTACTCACCGGACGTGCTCGGGGAGCCGGGAGCCCCAGAGATTTTTGGAGCCGCGCAGAGACGGGACGAGCGGACCCAGCTCGTTGCCGCTTCTCTGAGGCCCATCTGCTGCATCCACTCCCTGGACCAGAGCACAGGGCTCTACCGTTTCCCTTACACGCTCCGCAAGGCGCCATAGTGCATAGTGCTGCGTGATCTGTTTCTTTTTGGGGGGGTGGTTCCTCCTTGATCTCCTCTCGCCGTGCAATGGAAGTGGAGGCCGGGAAGTACTCCTTGCTGGTGCAAGCCATCGAGCCGGGCGGCCTGCTGGGACAGCCCGGACCTGACTGCCCCGCTCTGCGCAGTTCTGTTGGGGACCTGTCTCTTTCCTTTCCTTTCCTCTCCCTTCCAAGGTATTGGGACAACCAGTGGCTCTACGGCATGCCGGTGGTCACACGCCAGGACCGGTCCTACGCAGCCATGCTGCTAAGAGGCCTCGATGAGCCACTTTGAAAGCTGTGAGGATCCGGAGATCCGCCGAGAGCCCAGTAGATGCGGGATGTGCTCCGTTCGTGACCCTACCGCCGCAGATCTGGCTTGAAGCTTCTCAGGTCTTTGGCATGCTCTTCAGTTCAGGTTAATACTCTAATACTCGTGTGTTGCTTCCTGCTTCAATGAAGCCGCCAAGTCATAGAGTAGCAGTGAAGTGGACGGAGATGCCGTTGTCTGTAAGAAATCAAATCACTGTCTAGCGCAGAGCCGCTCGGCTGTGACGCCCGATGTCGAAAGAGCTCCTTGGCTGCAACATTCGCGCAGACAAGCATTGAGCTGCTTGTGGTTGGGCCCCTTGCGCGATCTTTGAGGGAGTTCTCCTTGGGCGTCACGCAGCTCCTCGACGACCTTCTTGGCAAGGAGGCACTTTCGAATCCCGGTGAAGATAGACGAAGCTCGCGGGCCCAAATCGCACCAAAATACCCCTGAGCCTGGGCGGCTGGGCGGTGATGTGTGTGATCCCCTTGCTGGAAAGGCCCAGGCCGACGCGTCGCCCAAGCGGGAGACGGAGGCGCAGTTGGGCGGAGCGAAGAGCCCAAGAGCCCAAGAGCCCCGGCCCGCCGACTTTTCAGAGGCAGAGCAGAGCCGTAGAGCCTCGCCTCTGGCAGGAGGCCATGCGCCGCAGCTTCCAAAAGGCCCAGGAGTTCTGCGAGGAGGCTCCAACCCTGGAGGGTCACTTCGGGCGCGCTTTGGCCTTGGGATTGGTTGTAGCTCGCAGGCACAGAAATACATGGACCTCGTCGCCCAGGAGGAGGCCGAAGCCAGGAGGTGCGGGACATCGCGGGAGCTTCCCGACGCGTACAGCATGGACAGCATGGACGCGGCGGCTGCCAGGGAGACGGATCTCAAGAGGAAGAAGGCGGAAAGGCCGGGCCGGAAGCTGCATGTTGCGCCTTTACTCCCTCGTGAAGATGCGGTGTGAGCCGGGCGGGGTAGGCGGTGGGAGATGTCGGACACAGCCGACTCCCAGATGTTTGTCAGCTCTGATGGCTTCGAGGCCGGATCACCCAGCCAAAGAGAGAGCTGCTGTCGCCTTCCGGAGCGTGATTCGAATCCGATCAGTCCAGGCCATGAGGGTGGAGAACGAAGCCAGGCTACAGCAGGTGCACCAGGACCGGGATTGGAACTCAGCCGAAGTGCCGCCTCCTGCTTTTTCGATCTCTCTGTTTCGGAGGGCATCGTCGATGTGATGCAGAGCCACGGAAAGCAGGTTCCTGCGAAAGCCTCAGCCCATGGCCGCTCTGGCAGATCGCTCCTCTGGACATTTTCCACCCAAGGTCGACCAGGTAGCATCTCCCTTTGCGCAGACCATCGACTTCAAGAGTCCGGGGCTCAGGTGCTCTCCAACTTCGCTCTTGGCCTGATGTCAGTGACTTTTGAGGCAGCCTTGGATGCACCTTCATCGACCAGGAAGACGACGCGTCTCCGATCCTGGATTTCGCCCCTCAGATCTGCGATTTCAGAGAGCCGAAAACACAGGTTGCAGGGCATCAGTTCAGTCTAAACACTAGCCAAGAAAGGCATCGATGTTCCGGCTGAGTCGAATCCAAGGAACTAACGTTTGGGTTCAGTGCTTTTTGGGTGCATGACTTGTTGCCACGAACTTCCAGATGCCTTGCGTGAACGTCTCTCCATAGCACCCATAACAGGTGAGAAAGAGAGAGAGAGAGAGAGAGAGAGAGAGAGAGAGAGAGCTGAGAACTCCTCCACCTCTTCCCTCCGTTCTCTTCGCTGCCGACTGCAGGAGCGGCTGCTGGAGCGCTGCGAGAAGATGCAGGCGGAGCTTCGCCCGAGAGATGATTATAGTATCCTTAGAGATCCCCTACAGTAGCCCTTATAGAACCCTTCAGAGGAAGCCTATTCTAACTGCTAAGGCCCCTATAATGGGCCGAGAGGGCAAGAGCGGAGTCCACCCCTGCGGAGCGGAGTCGCAGGCCGAGCTGGAGCGCTGGGGGGACGTCCACGGCACCCCGCGAGGCCCGGAAGGGAAGGGAGGGGAGAGGGGGGAGGGGACGGAGGGGAAAGGGATTGTGAGGGAAGGGAGCAATGAAGGGAGAGGGATAGAAAGGAGAGAGCTGGCGAGCATGAGCTTTTGTTCTACAGTATCCTGCGCAGGCGTCTAGGCCGCTTATGGGCCGCCCCAGTCCCAAGCACTGGAGCCGAGTCTCTGAAGTCGATAGCGCCGGGCGAAGCCTTCTTTCGCGCGGTTTCATCCCCCTGTGCAGAAGCGCACGGATTGTACATTTCAGTCTCTGGGAGACGCGACCTCCGCCAGCCAGAGAAGCTTTGGAAGAAGCGACAAGATCGAGGAAAGCATTGAGATTCAACTTACTTGAACACGGCTCCCAGAGCTGCGCGTGCGAATTCGGAGCACGAGAGACGCGACAGAGCCAGGAGATACAAGTCAAAGCCGCTGAGGGTCGTCTTGGCCCTCTTGGCCTTGGTTCTGAGCTCGGCTCCTTTCGCTTCCTTTCCAAGGCTTCGACTGGGGTTTGGGCGCCGTGGCCTTGTACGCCTCGGACTACGTCTCCGTGCGCTGGACCGGCCGGGGCGCCCGCCGGGGGGGGACCCCCTTCCGCGGGGAGCGCTCCCCCCACGGCTCCGCTCCGCTTTTGACGGCGCCGAGGCTTCGTTCTGCCGGAGCACTCCGAGGAGTTCACCTTCTACGTGAACGCCGACGACTCCGCGAGGCGCCGAAGCATCCTCTCTAGCCCTCCACTCCACCCCATTCCCCGAATTGGGGGAGGCTCTGGGTGAACGGCGTTTTGCTTTTCGACAAGTGGGACGAGTGCTGCCAGGCCCAGCAGTGCACGAACATGTCTCTCTCTCTCTCTCTCTCTCTCTCTCTCTCTCTCTCTCTCTCTCTTCCCACTTTCCCCACGTTGCCACTCTGCCACTCTTCTTCAGGAGTTCTGGGGCCACATCGCCCTTACGGCCGGGGAGCTGGCGTCCATCCGCCTTGAGTTCCGCGAGGCTCGCTGGGTCGTTTTCAGACGGTGTGCGCGCGGCCGCGGCGTGAGACGCGAGGTGGCGGGGAACGCCACGCTCAGCCTGGAGTGGGCCTCCTTCTCGACGCCCCGAGGCCAAGCGCGTCCTCTCTTTTAGGCGCCAGAAGACAAGCAGTTAGCCTTCGAGCGTGCAAGGTTTCATCAGCCCTGGCCAACTCTTCAAGGGCCCCGTCATCAACGGCGCCCCCGTCTTGCTGGAGGCAGCTCAAGCGCGGTCATCCCTCTGAAGGCAACAGTAGACCCCCGCAACAACCCGTAGGTGCCAGAAGGAATGAATGCACCTGGCCCCCAAGACCCAAAACGGCATGAAACCTTCTGCAAAGTTCGCGTAAGCCTTCATAACTTGTGACGGCAAGCCCTAGTAAAGTATGAACAGCATGTCTCCGGAGCATCCCTGTCTGGCATGCGTCGGTTCCAACAGGTCGCTACCGGCACGGTGAGTGCCGCCAACTCCGAGGCATTCGGCGAGTACCTGACAGGCGCGAAGCTATGTGTGCAACTACATCTTTCGTGCGGGGCGTCGTCGGCTGATTTACATGGTCCGGACCGTTTTGAAGTGTGGCCAACATAAAGAGCCTTGGGAATTGGGAGTGTTATTTCCAGATTACATGCTCTCCATCACGCAGCAGCACCTGGGTTTCAGGAGCCCGCTGCCTGGAGCCGGAGGCCCAGCTGGAGGCTCCGGTCGCGGCTGTCCGGGCATGCGGGCATGCCCGCATTTCTCGCTCTGCCTCTCTCTCTCTCTCTCTCTTTGTCTCTGTCTCTCCGAGGTCCCGAGCCTTCTACATCCAGGCAAAGGACACCGTGCCTCGGCAGGGAGTTGTGTGGCGGGAACTTTGATGTCTGTAGGCTTTCATCTTCGCAACTGAGAGGATACTGTCTGCACAACGGAGTGAAATCGGACGGTTGTGCGCTTCCTTGGCATCTCGCATGGCGAGGCTGACAACTTGCTGAAGAGCAACCAGGAGGTTTTCCAGGCCCTGTCGTGGCGAACTGCTCTCAACCACCTTTGCTGAGCGTTTCCGTGAGGTCACCTTCAACGGGCCCGTGACCTTCACGGTGGTTTCAGCACCAGCCAGTCCCCGAGCTGCTACGCGATGTGGTCACCTTCCGTGTGTAGCAAGACACCTTTGAGGTCAACCCGGACGCCATGGATGGCCTCTACAAAGTAGAGTCTTCTACTCGGCTGAGTGCATGAAGACCTGTGGTTTCTGGAGGATTAGAATGGGTAGCGGCACCGAGTGTGGACCCTGCAGCGACCACTTGCTGGGACCTGCAACTGCAAGGGTGCCTCGCATCAGGTACCTCGTGAACAGGGCTGGCAACTACCGGGTGTCTGTAGCTCTGAACGGCATGCCCATCAAGGACTGGACTCATGCTGAGAACTGGTATGCAGGGTGTGATGGGAGCGATGCCAGGACAGCCCGTTCCAGTTCGTCGCACGCTGCCTCCTCGGCTCCCCATCGATGCGACTTTTTCGACGACCGTTTCCTTCAAGGACCGGGCCGGGTGGCCTCCGAGTGGTCCACGGTCCAAGGGCTGGCCGGAGCCCCGAAGCGGCCGCCGCTCAGCCTCTCTGCGCGAGCCCCTGGACTCTAATCCCTCTCGGGCCGAGGGAAGCATCGAGTTCACTGCGGGCACGGAGTCCGAGTTCGTCGTCCAGGCCAAGGACGCCTACGGGAACGCCCTGGACGAGGAGGCGAGCTATGGCGAGCTTGCGCGGGCCGCGGCCGCAGGTGTTGGTGTTCCTTGGTCTTCTGTGAGGTCGGTGAGGTCACCGCCTCCATCGAGTGGGAGAATTACGACTCCCTCACGGCAGCCTGGCTTCAAAGACATTTGCTAGTTCGACGCTGCTGCTTCAGGCTTATGGTTACGTTTGGTTACGGCTTCTGCCCCGTTTCAGACCATGACCGTCCTGGACGACACGCCGCTGAACAACGCCGAATTCGGCAGGCTCTGGGTGCGGCCGGGGTGCTTGTGCGATTTGGGTGTCTGTGTTTGCCAGGTACTTCTACGGGAGAGCCAGCTACATCGGATTTGGCCAGCCAGGGACTCGGGACATCTTGGGAGCCTGGCCCTGGAGCCCTCTGACTCTGAGCCGATTTGGATCGGAGGTATGACATCAAGTACACTGCGCTCCGAGAAGGAACTCACAAGCTCTTTGTGAAGGCCTGTGGCCTTGGCGTCTATTGGTGGAGCTGCTTGCTTC
This sequence comes from Symbiodinium sp. CCMP2592, assembly GCA_905221615.1. Taxonomy (NCBI): domain Eukaryota; class Dinophyceae; order Suessiales; family Symbiodiniaceae; genus Symbiodinium; species Symbiodinium sp. CCMP2592. The sequence continues at coordinate 417,428 of CAJNDT010005146.1, read as the reverse complement.
AGCTTTGCCAAGCCTGGCAGATCAACGGCGGCAACGTCTACCTGTCGCCCTTCACATTGAGGGGCTACCCTGCTGCGGCGCCCTACGGACAGCGTGCTACGTACAGTAGAGAGGGGCGCTGTTCTGGCTCCAGCTCAAATCCTTCAAGCCTTGAAAGCGCAGCGGGGGTGGGGGTGGGGTTGTGGCCAGAACAGGACCCAAGAGCCTCGCCGAGAGCGGGCAGCCACCAGCGTCCGTCAGCACCTCAGACACCGGGCTTATCGGAGAAGCACACGCGGCCTTGAGAGGGTTTTCGAAGAAGCTTTCCTAGCACCTGACCAGATGTGTATACTGTGCAAGGGCGTGGCGGGTGACGAGATTGTCTTCCACGTGCAGCTCCGGGACGCTTACGGCAACCTCCTGCCTGATGTCCCAGCTGCTTAGTGAAAGCCTCCAAGTGACGCAAAGCTCTTGAAGTGTCGTTCTCACTCCGAGCTCTCCTCCCCTTCCACGGCCGCTGTTCAGGGCCTCGAGCCCGGCCGGGGCCATCGTCGTGCGCGTGAGCTCGGCGCCGCCGGTCAGCCAGGCCAGGCGCTGTGTCGACGCGCCCCGCACGCCGCATTTCTCGCCTTAGAGCGACAGCAGCCTCTGTTTTCAGGTGGACGAGGGAGCTCGGGAGCCCGGACCTGCTCACGGGCGCGTGGGCGCATGGACGAGAGGTGGTTTGTCTTCATAGAAGGAAGGGCCGGGAGACTGCCCGAGGTCTGTTCGCCGAGCACCGGCGGCAGCACCGGGCTCTACGAGTGTCGGATTACTCCCACCGTCAGCGGGGAGCGGCTTCTGCCCGAAGCCCAAAGAAGGGAGGCGAGGAGCCCCGGCTTCAAAGCAGATCTCGGAAAGGTCCGTTCAAGTTGATGGCGTGGAGATCTCCAAACTGGAGATGGTGCAGCCGCTGTCGCCGGAGACTCGGGGTGTCCGTGCGTGGGGGGCCGGGATACTCTCTCATCTAACCTGCGCACTGAGGCAGCTTACGGTCACCCAGGGCCCTTTCGCTTTGTTCGTCGAGCCAGCAGCAGCACGGAGCTCACGGAGCTATACGGAGCTCACGGATCTCGGTCTCGGTGCCTGGAAGACCGGTCAAAGACTTTGCCCTTGCGCCGGCAGGTCTCGCCGGCGAACACGGCCGTCTACAACGTCCAATCCAGCCAGGGGCTTAGTGACTGGCTTCTCACTGAAAGGAGCTAAGCCAAGCAAGTTCCGGAAACGGCAGGTTACCTGGCTGGAGCGACCGTGGACGCTCTGGTGCAGCTCAGGGACCGCTTTGGAAACAACCGCACGAGCAGCTCGGCGACGCTCCTCTTTCAGGCACACGCTTGGGACACGTGTGCGAGCTCGGCTGGCTTTTACTCTTTCTTACTGGCAGGGGCGGTTTGGGCCAAGCATCCTAGCTTTCACCGACAACAATGACGGGCCGCTCGCCCAAACTTGCTACCAGTATGGCACCAGAAGACATCTGTCGCTGCCTCGAGCGTGAAGTGATCCGAGGACTGTGACAGTGAAAGTGGGCACGCATCTCGCGGCCGCCTCGGTTTTCGCAGCTCCCTTCTGCACTGAATCTGTGCATCTGTGAGCTCCGTCTGAGGCTGGTGAGCATCCTCTGCAGATCACGCTGTCGGAAGCTTATTGCTTTCTGGCATGCGAGAGATGGTGGCGCGAAATTCACCCCGCGGCAGGGCCGGAGTGCAGATCTCCAACACGCCGACTCCGGAGATCCCGGCAGGTGCCTCGGTGCCGAGCCACCTAGCAAAGAGCATTGGCGGCGCCCCCCCCGCAGCCACTCCTGTGTTTCTTTGAGGTCCTCAGCTCCATCGCGAGATTCGACGGGACGGACTGTGCCATCCCCGCTGAAATCATCGCAGGGATTCAGCATCCGCCAGGGCCTCCATGAGCCTCCGATGTTGACTCGTGGCATCCGGGACCTTTGCATGAGAAACACGGCTTGCTGCTGTGGGCCCTGGGTGTTGGCAAGGTTTCAGTGCGTGCCTCGAGACACCTTCGGCAACAAGGTCGTTGACAACAACTTGTTCATTCAGGCCCAGGGATTGCGCGATGCCCCTGGCGCCCTTCATAACCCCTTGCGGCTCCGGTCTGGATTCAGGCCGAGTTCGTGAACATGGACGACTCCTCTGCGCCTGCTCGGCGCTTGGCAAAGGTTGGAGGCGTCGCCTCGTTCCGTTGTAGCTGGGCATCTTCCACCCCAGGTGGTCACCGTGGATGGCACTTACAGCTTGGTGGATGACAACTACGACTTTCCCTTGGAGGCACATGGCGGTGCTCGAAACAAGGGCCCGTGGTGCTCCGAGAGTCTCTGTTCAGATCGACAAAGTGGGCGCCTACTCTGTGGTGACACAGCCGTGGATCCAAGAGCCTCCGCGGTGTGCAGCGGAGGTTTCAAGAAGTGGCCCGCTTTGTGACTTTGTCTTCCGAGGCTCTGGGCTCGGGGCGGGCTCATCGGACGCTACTACCGGACACCAGGCCCTGGGAGGCCCTTAAAGGCTGAAGAGAGCTGGGCGTCTGCGTCGGAACCGAGGCTTCCAGAGCCTGGTGTCGCTTCTGACGGACCGCCCGCATCAGGGCCTGGCCTTGTTCGAGTACACGCGGGCGCGGCCCCAAGGGCAGAGTCCCTCCTGGCTCTTTACTCCCGGTCCCTGTCTTTCCTTCGGTGCAGGGACCGGTGACCGGGATGAGTGTTCTTGGATGTTACTGAGGTGGATCCCCAGCTGGACATCATCTGGCCGGACATCCCCGTGGCCACCTGCCCCGAAGACTACTTCTCCGTGCACTGGCACGGCTACCTCTTGTAGGGCACTCAGGCATGAGACTGGTTTCTGCGAAGGCCTCGTCTGCCCTTTCACAGGATCTTGGGCCTGATTGAAAGGAATGTGCAGAGGATGCTGTGTGCAAGAAAGGCATCTTTGACATTGGTGCATGCTCGGACGTTGCGTGTGTCGAGATTTGGAACTTCCAGCTGATGTTCTGGCACGTTGCCTGAACCATCCGTTTAAAGGTTCCCAGAGCATGCGTCTCGTCAAAACACCTGTCGCAGCCCAGCATGTGCTGCGAGAGGCACCTGGACAAGTGTACAGAGGATGTTGTTTTTTAGAAGAAGGGCATCTGTGACATTGGTGCATGCTCGGACGATTGCGTGTGTCGAGATTTGGAACTTCCAGCTGATGTTCTGGCACGTTGCCTGAACCATCCGTTTAAAGGTTCCCAGAGCATCGTCTCGTCAAAACACCTGTCGCAGCCCAGCATGTGCTGCGAGAGGCACCTGGACAAGTGTACAGAGGATGTTGTTTTAGAAGAAGGGCATCTTTGACATTGGTGCATGCTCGGACGATTGCGTGTGTCGAGATTTGGAACTTCCAGCTAGTGTACAGAGGATGTTGTTTTAGAAGGAGGGCATCTTTGGCATTGGTGCATGCTCGGACGATTGCGTGTGTCGAGATTTGGAACTTCCAGCTGATGTTCTGGCACGTTGCCTGAACCATCCGTTTAAAGGTTCCCAGAGCAATCGTCTCGTCAAAACACCTGTCGCAGCCCAGCATGTGCTGCGAGAGGCACCTGGACAAGTGTACAGAGGATGTTGTTTTTTAGAAGAAGGGCATCTTTGACATTGGTGCATGCTCGGACGATTGCGTGTGTCGAGATTTGGAACTTCCAGCTGATGTTCTGGCACGTTGCCTGAACCATCCGTTTAAAGGTTCCCAGAGCATGCGTCTCGTCAAAACACCTGTCGCAGCCCAGCATGTGCTGCGAGAGGCACCTGGACAAGTGTACAGAGGATGTTGTTTTAGAAGAAGGGCATCTTTGACATTGGTGCATGCTCGGACGATTGGCGTGTGTCGAGATTTGGAACTTCCAGCTGATGTTCTGGCACGTTGCCTGAACCATCCGTTTAAAGGTTCCCAGAGCATGCGTCTCGTCAAAACACCTGTCGCAGCCCAGCATGTGCTGCGAGAGGCACCTGGACAAGTGTACAGAGGATGTTGTTTTTTAGAAGAAGGGCATCTTTGACATTGGTGCATGCTCGGACGATTGCGTGTGTCGAGATTTGGAACTTCCAGCTGATGTTCTGGCACGTTGCCTGAACCATCCGTTTAAAGGTTCCCAGAGCATGCGTCTCGTCAAAACACCTGTCGCAGCCCAGCATGTGCTGCGAGAGGCACCTGGACAAGTGTACAGAGGATGTTGTTTTTTAGAAGAAGGGCATCTTTGGCATTGGTGCATGCTCGGACGATGGCGTGTGTCGAGATTTGGAACTTCCAGCTGATGTTCTGGCACGTTGCCTGAACCATCCGTTTAAAGGTTCCCAGAGCATGCGTCTCGTCAAAACACCTGTCGCAGCCCAGCATGTGCTGCGAGAGGCACCTGGACAAGTGTACAGAGGATGTTGTTTTTTAGAAGAAGGGCATCTTTGACATTGGTGCATGCTCGGACGATTGCGTTGTCGAGATTTGGAACTTCCAGCTGATGTTCTGGCACGTTGCCTGAACCATCCGTTTAAAGGTTCCCAGAGCATGCGTCTCATCAAAACACCTGTCGCAGCCCAGCATGTGCTGCGAGAGGCACCTGGACAAGTGTACAGAGGATGTTGTTTTTTAGAAGAAGGGCATCTTTGACATTGGTGCATGCTCGGACGATATGCGTGTGTCGAGATTTGGAACTTCCAGCTGATGTTCTGGCACGTTGCCTGAACCATCCGTTTAAAGGTTCCCAGAGCATGCGTCTCGTCAAAACACCTGTCGCAGCCCAGCATGTGCTGCGAGAGGCACCTGGACAAGTGTACAGAGGATGTTGTTTTAGAAGAAGGGCATCTTTGGCATTGGTGCATGCTCGGACGATGGCGTGTGTCGAGATTTGGAACTTCCAGCTGATGTTCTGGCACGTTGCCTGAACCATCCGTTTAAAGGTTCCCAGAGCATGCGTCTCGTCAAAACACCTGTCGCAGCCCAGCATGTGCTGCGAGAGGCACCTGGACAAGTGTACAGAGGATGTTTTTTAGAAGAAGGGCATCTTTGGCATTGGTGCATGCTCGGACGATGGCGTGTGTCGAGATTTGGAACTTCCAGCTGATGTTCTGGCACGTTGCCTGAACCATCCGTTTAAAGGTTCCCAGAGCATGCGTCTCGTCAAAACACCTGTCGCAGCCCAGCATGTGCTGCGAGAGGCACCTGGACAAGTGTACAGAGGATGTTGTTTTAGAAGAAGGGCATCTTTGGCATTGGTGCATGCTCGGACGATGGCGTGTGTCGAGATTTGGAACTTCCAGCTGATGTTCTGGCACGTTGCCTGAACCATCCGTTTAAAGGTTCCCAGAGCATGCGTCTCGTCAAAACACCTGTCGCAGCCCAGCATGTGCTGCGAGAGGCACCTGGACAAGTGTACAGAGGATGTTTTTTAGAAGAAGGGCATCTTTGGCATTGGTGCATGCTCGGACGATGGCGTGTGTCGAGATTTGGAACTTCCGGCTGATGTTCTGGCACGTTGCCTGAACCATCCGTTTAAAGGTTCCCAGAGCATGCGTCTCGTCAAAACACCTGTCGCAGCCCAGCATGTGCTGCGAGAGGCACCTGGACAAGTGTACAGAGGATGTTGTGCAGAAGATGTGTCTCCCCATCGATGCTCTTCGTGGTGCGTGCCTTCTTCTCCGTAACCGAGTAGCATGTGTTCAAGCCAACGTCTACGGATTGCGCATCATGCGCTCTTCGACCATGTTGTTTCAGCTCAGGCCAAAGGCCACAGGGCTGCACAACATCCGCATCGAAGCGGACAAGGGGGCCCGCGTCATGGCCCGGGCGCCCGGTGAGCCATCGCACCTCCTAGGGCTTGATATGCCTTGATCTCCTTCAAAGACCCTAGAGCCTAAACCCTAAACGCCCCAGACCAAACCCTGCATCCGAAGAGATAGACCCGACCGAAACTTTCGGAGGTGGGCTCCTCTTGGGTTATCGACGAGCTGGCTTCCGACACCGCGGTCCGCGCCTCCGCGCAGGCCGCCGTGGGGTGGCAGGTATTCTTCGGAGCGGGTGCAATTCTAAGTGCGATATGATTGCACTTAACACAACAATCGCGATTATTTCGACCATCAGTTAAGACGTGCAGGAAATCCAGTGTGCCACGTCAAAGAGGGTTGTTTCAAATTTGAGCTTGTCTGCGAGTTCGAGTCAATGCAGAAGTCTGAGTAGTAACTGTAAGTGTACTGCTATCATCATCGTCGAACATACGCTGCCTACTACGAGATGTTCAGATCGGTTATTAAGTAGTGTTAGTGGACTATGCGAGTATGAATGCCGTACTTGAAGTTCCTCCTGAAGTGCCACCGTGAGCATAGCTGATGTACCGTCAGCAGCAATCACTGCATGTTTGAGTATGTGGTGCCACTGAAATAGGTAGTTGTCAAAATTAAGGTCCCTTTTTGGGTACCCTAAATGTTAGGTGCCGTACTAGACTGGGGACCCAAAAAGGGATCCTAATTTTGACAACCACCCAAATGGAGACTGTATTCTTGGCTTGCAGTGCGTCGTGTTTGCCTCTGCACGGTGCAGCTTTCAGTGCCTTGCAAATCCAAGGGTGCTCTCGCACCCACAGGCAGCCAATCAATGAATCAAACAATCACTCAATCTTACCATTGTTACGGTTTCTCATTGTTGGATTATGGATAGAATTTCGCTTTTTGCGTTCATGTTTGACTTTGTGGGTAGCTTTGCAACGAGGTTGGTATGATTTTCCGATCGGAAAATGAACATGTCAGTTGTAACCCGATAGATTGATCAGCAGATAAACAGATCAGTATGTATATGCAGAATGATTAATGGGTACGTATATATATATAAATAAATATGTATATGTATATGTATATGTATATGTATATGTATATGTATATGTATATGTATATGTATATCTATATCTATATGTATATGTATATGTATATGTATATGTATATGTATATGTATATGTATATATATATATATATAAGCACATGAACATCTATATGTATGTATGCATGTATGTATGGACGGATGTATGTATGTATGCATGCACATGTATGGGTGGTTGTCAAAAATATGGTCCCTTTTGGGGTCCCTAATGTAGTACGGCACCTAATAATTAGGGTACCCCAAAAGGGACCATAATTTTGACAACCACCTATCTATCTATCTATCTATATATATATATATATGTATATGTATAATGTATATATATATATATATATGTATATATATATATATATATATATATATATTGTGGGAGTGTCAGAAGGGGTAACATGTGGCAATAGTGTAACATGGTGTAACTACCTCGGCATTCGCGACGATAGTTGTAACACATTGCTGCATAGCTGTAAGTCTTGAAGAAAAAGAGGAGCTTGTAACAGCATTTAAACGTATCGCAGCGGGAAGCAGACATGGTAGAGACGATGGATCTCCCCACCTACAAATACGTGAAGCTTATGAGAAAGCTAAAAAGCCAAGTGGACATAGGAAGGAGAAAGTATAGATAACGTACTTACTAGAGGACACGACGTGTCATCTGCAATGGGCAGTCGATAAACCAACCAAACGTGATGTCTTCTTATGTGTTACATCCATCGCAATCAGCATTCTCAAACTCTAAATCCGTGTTGAAAAATGTTGGCTGCCTTTCAGAACACAGCAGATGGATTAAATAAGGTTGGCTCATCGAGAGAGTGATTGCGGAACTATGCATCCAGGTTGAACTTCCTAAAGGGTCCTTGCGTTTGGGATCTTTTGGTTTTGTCAGGAACACACGTTTTAAGCCAAGAGCCGTGTTCAAACAACGAACATGTTTTGAGATTAGCTTCGAAGTCTGGGCTGATGCGGAACTCTTTATAAAGTAAGAGGTGCGTTTTGAACCGCAGACATCAACCCGAAGAGCCGAATGCATTCACCCTCGTGTCCAAACCATGTGGAAAGGACTTTTTGCAGAAACGAGAAATTCTCAAAAGAAGGTCGAACGCCGGTTAAGGGAAGGTGTCAACAGAAGGATGCAGCAGAAGGTTCTCGGCTTGTCGCTTTCCGTTTCGAGAGGTGACCTTGACAAACCACGTGCCCGTCTACCTGGAGATCCAGTACAAGCACTCAGCCGGTGCCTCAAACATCCGAAAGCTGCCCTTCAGCTGCTTGCTGCGAGGGAGCACCTTCTTCTCTGAGAGAGCTCCGGCTTCCGGCAAGGCTGGGACGGCCTACGTCCGACTTTACTGGGCCCGGCGCCCGGAGCGAAGAAAAGCCCACTTACCACAAGCATGCCTCAGAGTACTTCTAGGGCTTTGGGGCTTTAAGGCTTAAGGGTTTGGGGCTTGAGAGGCTTTACGGCTGTCGGTTATATCTTCGAGGACCTGTGGGCCATGTTGAATGCCAGAAGCTGAGGCCGCCACAGACTTCGAAGACGAGCTGGTGCCCAGCAACAACCTGCTCCACCCGCTGAATGCCGGGGCCCGTCTTGACGTGAAGACCAGCAAAGTCCGGGGTTTTGGGGGTTTGTGTTTTTTTGGCGTTTCGGGCTTATGCTGTTTAGGGTTTAGGCTTGAAGAGCCTCCGCCTCGGTTGAAGTCATGTACACTCTGAGACCCAATGTAAAACAGGATTCTTCTTGTGAGGACCTTTAGGAATCGCCGGAAAGGTCTTGGCTCTCGACACCACAACGGTGGTGGTGTCCGGGGGCCCCAGAAAGAAAGGGCTTCTGCTGAGGCTCGTCGTGTGCAGACGCGAGCAACTCTGCAAGGCCGCAAGAAGCCGCGGAGACGTCTGTGGCCTCTGGGGCCCCTCCGAAGCAAGAAGTCGCGCGAGCCAGAAATCTCTGATCTCCTCCTCTGCCTGGAGCTGAAGGCGTCTCTGTCCACGGTCATCGCTGGCCAGGTTCGGCGGAGCTTGAAGCGTCGTGCATCCATCCTCTCCACTGACGACGGGATGTTTTCGGCATGCGGAGGACAACACATTCATCGTTCACACCCGGGACGCCGAAGACAACCCGCGGTCCACGGACACGCCGGGCATCTCAGTCCCGAGCTCCGGGCTCTCCACTCCTCGGCGGGTGTTGGGCGTTCCCTCCCTTGAGGACCTCGGCGATCACGGGCTACATGGGCTCGACCCCCGCAGTGCCACTGTCCTTCAGCTATCTCGGAGGTGCTGTGACTGTGCCCGGAAGCTGCTGCTCTTGCAGCCGCACAGCCCTATAGTGGGTACCTCGGGCAGGTGGAAACTACACCGCGACCATCAACCCGGTCTCTGCCGGTGACTTTCCGATGCATGTGCTTGTCAACGGTGGGGCCCCCGATTTGTGCAAGGCTTCGGTGCCGTGTGAACACGGCAGCAAGTGCTCGACGCGCTAGCCTTCGGCTTCAGGGCCGCTGAGCCGTCCATTCTGCCAAGACAAAGCTGGAACCTCCCCACGTTACTTTCGGAAGCCCCTTTCTTTGTTGCCAGCACGAGCCCCAGCCCCAGCCGTCGGCGCGCGCCATGGCGGCTCGGGCCTACTTCCTGGCGGTCTTTGCCCCCGAGGGCTGGCCAAGCTCCGTAGCGCCCGAGTACGGCCGCTACCAGCTTTGGGACACCATCCAGCAGGTGCCGGGGGTCTTGAAAAGGAGGAAAGTGCTGAAAGCTTCGAGCCATGGCATGAACAGAGCGCAGGTGACCTTCTTCGTGAACACCGCGGCTTGTCTGCAGGGCCCTGCAGGGCTGCGGTGTAGCCTGCCTCTGCACATGAGCGAGCCCAGGTGATCAGCAAGCAGGTGCCTCTGCCTTTGCCCGATTCCGCAGTGTTACATGTGGCTGGTGAGACTGCGAGGGGGCGTGAAGTGTGTGAGGCAGTGATGAAGTTCCACGGCGTTGGGGACCCCAACAAGACCCCTGCAGAGGCAACCGCACTGCAAATGGGAAGGGATCTCTTGGCGACGGCGATCGGCATGGGAGCAGGCGCCTCGGCGTGTGATGCGTCTCGGCGTCCCGGTGCTGTGCAGCGAGTGAGGTGGCGACGCCGGCCTTCACGGACCGCTACCGCCACCCGCCTGCACTCTTCGCCGCTTCGCTCTTCGCGCGGACGCTGCGCTTCGGCGTTTCGTCTCGCTTTACTTTGCGTCCGAGGCTCGGCTCCGCGGAGTTTTCGCATGAGCGCGGAGCTGGTGAACGCCGTGGGGCACTTCGTGGAGCCCCGCCTTTCTGCTGTCTCCAAGTCTCCCCCCTCTCAGCTCAGCCGCAGCCTTGTCCTTGGTGCTGGTTGTGAGGGCGTGTCGAGTGAGGAGATCTTGGCCGCCATCTTCTCCCGGATCGTCGCTTTCCTCTATCTGGGACCCGCCCGAGCCCTGTCTCAGAAGCGTCGCATCGCTCCCGCTCCCAGCTCCGCTTCATGTCGCTCCTCAGGCCCTGTGCCTGGTGGCAGGCACGATGTCGGGGGCGGTACGGTCGGTGATCTTGCAGCACTTCGCCAAGGGTGGCCGCCTGCCTCCAGGCTCCCGGAATCGGGCGATTCCGGTTGTGTGTGGGCTCAGTATTTCACTAGTTCTCCATGAGGACGGGACCCGGACTTCGGCGACATATCGCTTAAAGAGAGCAACCAGGTGCGACGGGGAGTGAGAGAGATCATGCCGGCCCTCCCCTCTGCGAAGGACCGGGGCGGGAAGATTTTTGGCCTCTTCATTGGCATGACCCTGCTGCTCGGGGCCATTGGCATCGGCAGCGGTGCGGAGGCGTGTCGGGCTTCCTTTCGAGGTCCCTCCCTTCATCGCTTTGTTTTGAAATCATCCATTTCAGAGCCCTCCAAAGACTTCGGGCTCTACGTCCGATGTGAAAGTTGGCCGCTGGTGGGGTTTCTAGGGAGCTGCCTCTGAGACAGGTGTTGTGTCCCCCTTTTCTTTTTAGTAAGAAAGAGGACCGTTTCTGAACTGTACCCGAAGCCCTCCGAGCCGCTGGAACAAAGAACCGGCAGCGGAAGCTCTTTTTTCGCTCTCCAACTCCCCTGTGAAAGAATTTGCCAATCTAGCAGGCCGAGCAACGATCACTGGAAGCGAGTTTGCAGTGGTTCGCCGTCCTGTCCGTCGTCCACCTGCTGCTTGGACAAACCGCTTCTTTTGTACCGTGCGGCGCGTTTCAGGTCGACTTGCCTTTTCCAAGGCTTGGCAATGTCCAGGCCGTGCGGCAGCTTGATATCGCCGCCCCCGCGCACGCCCCGCACCCCGAAGCGACCGGGGAGGCAAAGAGGGTAGGGAGAGCTCCAGGGCTCTTCTGAGAAGCGCGCCGCTGCAGATCTGCGGAGGCGAAGCCTGCCGGCTTTTTGCGCCAGATGTTCCTCCCCAAGGGCTTTCCCAGCACTGCCACCTGGCCGCCGGGCCGGCCCTTGTCAGAAGTCAGAGGTCTGTCATGAGAATGCCGACGGTGCGCTGAGGTGGTGGAGTGCTACGGCCGGTTTCGGGCCTGGGCGCTGCTTCAGGCGCGCCCGCGTGGCAGCCACCTCCAACACCCTTGCGCTACAGTAGCGGCCTATAGCCTGCGAGGTTCTCATCGGCTACCCCAAGCAGATCGTCATTAACATGCTCTTTTGGGGCCAAGTTTACGGCGTGGGCAATGCCCAAAGCTCGCCCGTCACAGCAGTGCTGATCGACATCTTCATGACTACCATTGACTGCGTCATGGGTCTTCTCTTGGGCCTTCCTGCTGTGAGCCTTGTTAGAATATTATGTGACATCAGGCCGGTGCAGCCAGTTCTACAAGTAGTGCCTCACATCTGGTTTTTCAGGACACAAAGCTTGGACTACAGCAAGAAGCGCTGGTACATCTACTCTGGGGTGTTGAGCTTGGTAGAGAACCCTGCTACCTGTCAGCGGCGTCATGTTTTGTTCAGGAAGACTCGTTCCTTAGAAAAGGGGTCGTGTGGAGAAGCCATGCAGGAGCAACTGTAACTGCATGGCGATCATACACCTCCGGTTGCCCCAGCAGGGGCAGCAACACAGCAAGAGAAGGAACAGATGTTTAGGTCTGCAGGGCATCCGTCGAGGAGGGTTCGGGATCGCGGTTCGGCAGGGCGGCGGCATATCAGATTCTCAAGAGAGTCAGAGAGAATTGACGGAATCTCAGATCGAGGCGCACCTGTCATCCGCGTTCCAGACATGTTGGCCTTGCCAACGGAGGTAGCAGCTGATGGGTAGAGGGCGTCGGGGGCTAGGCAACTGAATCCCACCAAGCCAGATGCCAACCGGTGGGCGCTTGGAAAGCTGCACGTAGCCCGGCGGCCCGGGTCGTTCGGCGTTGCGCGCCGTTCCTTTGTCCATCGAAACCATGGATCTTTATCATTCGCCTGTTGCGTGACGACGAAAAGAAGGGGTTTCGCGTCGTGGATCGAAAGAGGACTGGCTGCAGGGGGATGAAATATAGTCGTCGCGCAACAGGCGACTGATAAAGATCCATGGTTTCGATGGATTGCAGCCTTTCGAAACGCCCACTTGTGCAGGATCTGGTTTATTCGCTTCAGTTCCTGAGCCCCGAGGTGGAAGTAGGGAAGAGGACGAGCATGCTCCCAAAGCAAGGGTAGAGAAGGCCAGGATCAAGAAGCGCTCATCCGTTGCCTTGGAAGAGTGATGGTTGTGCTCATAACCTTCGCAAAGTCGAAACTTCTGGTAGGATCCTGGGCATCGCGAATTGTGGAACAAACGGTATACATGATGCCATACTTGGTGTCTGATGCCGAATGATGGAGCACATGAACCTGACGCGTATATGTCGCCCCATCATGTAGCGCTTGAGGTGTATCTTTGATATCTTTGTCAATGTATCACTTATGTCTCAGCCGTAAAGTAACCCCTGCACACTGGAGCTAAGCGCCGCCAGCATGTAGTTACGAGCACAGACATTTTTGTGCATCCATCCCACTTGATATACCATGCTGACATCAGCACTTCTGAGCATGACTCCATGGAGAAGTGTCGAGTTCTGCTGATCATCTCGGTGTTTCTGGTGTTGCCATCGGAAATGGTGACACTTAGACTGCTCAGGTGCTGGGTCGCTGTTCGGAGTTCGTCCAGCTGGCAGCGGCCTTGGCGCCTTCCAGATGGTTCTTCCCCATCATAGTGCCGTGGCTGCGACAGGGCTTCCGTGCTTGTCGTGCATTCCGTAGTCTGTTTCAGTCCGTCTCTGTGTGCTTCTAGCTTAGGGTTTAGGGCCGTTTAGGGTTTAGGGTTTTGGGGGATTCTGGAAGCGGAGGGGGTTGGCTCGCAGCTCAGGTCTTGGCCCGGAGTCTTGCGGCCTTCAGCGGAACGAGCGGCAGCCGAGTGGGAGGCGCCATCCCGCCGGCGTTCATGAAGAAGGAAGAAGCCGAGCGCAAGCAGATCGAGCTGATCCACGCCAGGGCCCTCAGTTTGCCGTAGATCTTTTTGGGTCAGCTTAGGTCAGTTTTTCGCCATGGCTGACTGGGTTTCCATGCTGAGGTGAACGTGGCCAACGGAAACCAGGAGTGCCCTGACTCTGTGTCGAGGATGGGTCGCCCAATGCTGGAGAGGACAAACTGGTGTCCGTGCCTTCGGGCATCCTTTCCATTACCTTCCTCTACTACTTGGCTCTTCGGAAGCACAAGACAGAATGCGAGAAGGTGTTTCGTGTGACAGAGTTCATGCAGAGGTCTTCTCGGGCTGGCATCCCAGCTTGAGCTGGCAGATAGCGGCCTACTGCGCCTTGCAGGTAGGGATCTTACTCGCTCTGTCTCACAGCCTCGCGGATTGTCGTTTGTTGCAGGCATTGAGCTTCTGCAGCCTCTGTGGTTGCTTCCGCAACCTGCCACCACTGCCAGGCCCTTTCCGTCTCCTCTCGCCTTCCTTCCCTCTTATCTCTCATGACATCGCTGGCAGGGGAGGCCTTGCAAGAGCCGTTGGTGGGGCGCAAGGTTTCCGACGTCGTCTGGGAGGAGCAGAAGCTTGGAGGCAACTTAGACAAAAAGCGGGTAGAACGGCCAGCCCAACGAGGCTTCTTCAGAAAAAGCCCGAACCCCGAAGCACGCTGCGGCCCGGGCTCCGCTCCGAGGAACGACATGGACTCCGAGGTCCTGAATTCCTACAGTGGCCCCGCCTCCAACCCGCCGGCGCTGGTCCGCTCCCTGAGCCGGGAGGCCTAAAGGCAACGAAGGAGCCTTGGCGGTTCCATGCCCAAAGACAGGCACGGCCCCCCCCCCTTCGTTCTGTACAGAATTAGACCAAAGACGCTCCGTCGTCCACTCGTAGATTTTTGGATGTGTGTAGGGAGAGAGAGAGGATGCTTAAGACAGGCATCGTCTCTTCTCGGCCCCAGCACATCCCGGCAATCCTTCGGGGCAGTGTCTCTGATTCGTTTAACTGCAAAGAAGAAACAGTGTCAGGCCGCCCTAAACCCAAACCCTCTTTTGCTTCGGCACGGACCTTCGTTGTTTTCTCCTGTCTGGGTTTGGACCGGTTAGCCGTGGCTCTCTCTAGGCATCGACATCGTGGGCTCCCCTTTCACCACGCGAGTGGAGCCGGGCCCCACGAGTGCCGTCCGCACCCCAGCCACCAAGCTTCGAACCAGAGGCTGAGAAAATCAACTACTGCACAAAGAGAAAGAGATCAACGAGATGACTTTCACGGTTTTTGCAGAGAGGTGCACAGCCTGATCACTGGGACCGGCCTGCAGTTCGCAGAAGCCGGTGTGGAGGCCATAAATGCTACCTGCTAGTTGCTGTGCTTTCTCTCTCTCCTGGCCGGGCTGCGCTTGCTGACAGCAGAGCAGGGCGTTTTCTATGTGACCCTACGTGATGCGCAGCTCAATCACAGGCCAGCTGCGCACCAGCCCAGCGAAGCCGTTTTTGTGGGATGAGTCGCCAGCCACTATAGCCGCCCGTACTCGCAGGGGCGCCTCCATCGGAGAGCCTGCGGGGGCACCGAGTCCGGATCCCAGCACCGAAGGCCTTGCATGGCTGGTGGGCCCAGGTGACGCTGGACGACAGCCGGATGAACTGCGCAGACCAAGGCCTCGGCGTGTGCGGGGCCCCAGCCGAGAGCACCAGCCGCCAGCTCCTTTTTAGAGAGGCACAGGAACCCACACACACAGACCTCCTCTGCGTCGTTTTGCTGGGGTTTGAGGTACCGATGCTCCTACTTGATCACGCAGGCCAGGGGAGCAGAGAGTTGCGGGAGCAGCCAAGTGCAAGTGCCTGGACGCAGGCCCAGACGTTCAACGTGGTCCTGCGGGTCAACGGGCAGCCGGTGAATCCCGTGGCACCACACACCTTTCCGCAGCTCGGAGGGAATGTCTGGCACTGCCCTGGCAGTGCCCTGGCTCTGATTTTGTGCAAGGCTCGTGATCAACCCGAAGCCGATCGACTCCACGGCGGGGGTGCGACTCCTAAACGATCCAGCAGGGGCCGGGGCGGGCCCGGGGCGGGCCTGCCTGTGCAGCATGAGTCGATGCCGAGTGAAGCCACAGGTCAACTACGTCTATGCCTTCACCACCTTCTTCCCCGAGATTCGAAAAAGCACAGATAATAGTGTGATCTTCCAAGTACGAGACGAGTTTGGAAACGATGTGCCGGATGAGGGCCCCTTGGTCCCATTAATTCGCGTCATGCCTGTATTGATGTTGTGAGTCATCACAAAACTGTCACGATTCTCGCCCGAGGCAACAACTTCATGATCTGCGAAGCCGATGGCCCGCTGCTGCTTGCGCTGTGCTTGGCTTCGACTCTACCTTCGCGTTGCCGCAGGTCCCGAGCAGCGGACGCCCCCTTTCCGTCCGCCGCTGGACATTGTGAGGCAGGGCGGCAGGGCCGGCAGCCCTATATTCCGAGGATGCACATGTGCCTGTGCTTGAAGGAACGGTGCGGGGCTCTTCCGAGTGAACCTGAAGCTGGACACCACTGGGCTTCACAAGGTCTACTGCTATGCTTTGAACAAAGGGGGCATCAATGCCCGGTACTTCAACAACCGCTGGGTGGAGGGCGTCCCGGCCATCTCACAGGTTGACACGGCCATCGACTTCAATTGGGGTGAGGGTCTGGTGACTGCGGAATCCTCCGACTACGCCTCTGCGCAGTTCGACGGATACCTGCAAGTCCTCACGCCCGCGAACTACACCTTCTACATCACCGCTGACGACGGCGCCAAGATGTGGATGGACGACGAGCTGATTCTGAGCCAAGACGAAGCCGGGCAGTTCCAGACCCGGCCCATCTTGCTGACTGGGGACAGGCTCTACCACATCCAGGCAGGCGGCTGCGCCCGAAGAGCTGAGGGGTCCTTCCATGTAGGGCAGTGCTGTGCATCGCTGGCGCTGTGTGGAGTCCTCAGGTGATGTACTACGAGCGCACGGGCTTTGCTCGCATGCGCCTGGAGTGGTCCTCGGACCAGGGCTTGGTCCGGGAGGTGATCGGCAAGGACTCCTGGTTCCACTCCCGGAGCAGGCTGGGGCTCTTTCCCCAGACCGTCCTGGTCTACGACAAGCCAGGACTCGGACTTCCTCCAAGAATAGACCCGTGCCCGCAAAACTCTGCTGCCGGGTTCTGTTGCTGTTGTCCGGCGCCGCCCTCAGAACTGGGTCCCCGAGGTTTCCCCTCAGGGTTTTGCAGGCAGCTTGTTGGTTGGCTTCTTACCGTGTGCACGTACGCTCTCCCAGCTTGGCTGCC
Organism: Symbiodinium sp. CCMP2592; assembly: GCA_905221615.1. Classification (NCBI taxonomy): domain Eukaryota; class Dinophyceae; order Suessiales; family Symbiodiniaceae; genus Symbiodinium; species Symbiodinium sp. CCMP2592. The sequence goes on along the minus strand of CAJNDT010005146.1, from coordinate 400,757 downwards.
AAAGTCCTGACAGCTGCCCTTCCCAACTGTTGGTTTTGGGGAGTGTGTCCTGTGCTGCCTGTATCTGAAGCTGGAGGCTGGAAGCGTTAGTTGGGAGTGTCGCGTGCAGGACCTGTCGAGGCCTTCTACCACCACGACTTCCAGTACGACGTCAACCAGCTGCCGCTTTGAGCAATCAGGAGTCAAGAGAGTCTCTTCCTTCCTCCCTGAACGACAAAATGCTTTGAGGGTTTCGAAGAGAGGGCGTGTGCAATACCAAGCTCCTGTCCCACAGCCTCAGGTCCTGGGTTCCGCCGCAAGACAGCAGCGCCAAGCCCATCCTGGGATACCGGCTCTACAGGGACAACGGCATGGGTGGGGCCATCGACAACCTGATGGCCACCACGGATGAGAACACCTTCTCCTACATGGATTCGGGGCTCGTGACGGGTTTGGTCTACTACTACAGGCACCCAGCTTTCAGAATCTCTTGAGCTGTGTCCCGGTGGTCATGGTCCCCTTGCCTGCCACAGCATCATTCTTGAAGCAGTTTACTCCAGCAACCGTTGCAAGCCGCGTTTTCGTTCGATCCCTGACCCCAACAGTCTGTAGACACCTTCCGTGTTGGTTGGGGTTTAGGGGTGCATCAAGGGGAAGGTGCCGAGGAGCATCGAAAAGCTTTCACTGCCCAGAGGGTCCAACAGGAGTCTTCCCCTTTCATTTCAGAGGTGCACTCGCAAGTTTCGAGGATCCTGAGTGCTTCTCAACGTGCTTCTACGCGCGCAGATGCAAGCGTGGGCTCGCGCACTCGGAAGCTGCCTTCAGGCTCATGGCCGTCAACGGCGATGATGGCGAGCCGGTCACCATCTCCGCACAGCCCTCCGTGCCCCCAATCAAGCCCCGGCCTTGGCAGGAAGGGCGAGGGATGCGTGCATGCGTGCTTCCGTGTTGTGAAGGCCGGACCCTGCGTTGCTCATCAACACGGCCTCGGGCAGCATGACCTTCCGCTTCACGCCGCTGACGGGCGCCGCCTCTGGTTGGTCTCCCACCATTCGCGACTGGACCGCAGAGTGGAGGCTTCTTTAGGCAGGGTCTTCGGCCTCCGTGTTTCGATGCCAGGCTACACGCTCTACCGCAATGATGGTCTTGGCGGGGTCCTGCGCTTCACGTACGAGGGAGACATGGATGGCACATCCATGGTGGAACTGATGATCGGTGGCCTCGTGGAGGGGAGGCAGCGGCTTGTCTGGCACTTCTTTCTCTAGCTACTTTAGAGACCTCCTCTGACTCTGACGGAGCTGAGCTGGAGCTGAGATTGCTGAGGTACTTGTTCCAAACCTCCTACTGGAGCCGCATCGGGCAGAGTCCCCTCAGCGATGTCACGGCAGTTGTCTGCTGCGAGTTCCGGAAGCCGGGCTCCCCGCCTCTGAACCTCCGGCGCTCAGGCCGGCTCAGGGCTTAGCCGCAGTGGGCTCGGGCTCAGGGCTTACGATGCCTCGCTGCAGGAGACCAGAGCAACGAGAAGATCTCCCTTGCCTGGGATGCTGTCACCGTAGCTCTTCTGCATAGCTCGTGTCTGAGGCATTAGGACCCTGAGCCACTCTCCCATGTCCGAGGACATCGGCACTTCGTCTCTGATCTATTACCGCCTCTACATGGATGACGGATATACGGAGATCTCCAAGAACACGGCCTCAGGCACCACCATCACGGAGTTCTTCGAGTTTTTGACCCCCGGCAACCCCTACCGCTTTGCCGTCGCAGCCGTGAACGCTGCTGGGGAGGGTCCCAGGAGCGAGAGGATCACATTGACGGCCTCGGACGTCGCAGGGCAGCCTTACGATGTGGAGGCGACCTTCCAGTCTTCCTACCGCATCGACTTGCAATGGAAGAAGCCTTTGCTCACGGGTGCCTCGGGCATGAGCGGTTACAAGGTCTGGGTAGATGATGGCAACGGTGGCGGAATCAACAACTTGATCTGGGACGGTGGGACGAAGGCTGCCACTTTGTCGTACTCCTGGGCCCCGGTCTTCTCGGATGGAACCGTGGCACTGCTGGCGGGTCACACCTACCGCTTCCAGGTGCAATCCGTGAACCCCACAGGCGACGGCGCCCGATCCAACGTCTTCTCCATCGTGGCGGCCTCCAAGCCGGATGCGCCTGGCCGCCCGGGTGTGGACAGGCGCGAGACTGCACGAGAGAGTTCGCGTTCTTGTTGCTTTCGGCTCGCTTTCAGCGCTCCATGTCGTGATGTGTCCGTGCCAGGGCCGCCACCTCCGCGACGGCCGTTCACATTTCCTGGGCGGCTCCCTACAACGGAGGCTCACCCATCCTGGGCTACATCGTTGAGAGGAAGAGCTCGCCGACGGCGCAATGGATCTCTTTGACCGCGGCCTCCGACAGCTACACCTCCACGACCTACGTCGACACCTTCCAGCTGGTGGCCCGGTCCCTCGGCCAGAAGAAGAAACCGCAACTGTTGAGAGCCGGGTTCCGTGTAGTTGTGCCACATCGGGTTCCGGTGTTCGGAGGGCTGGGAAGGGGGCAGCTGAGGTCCTTTTACATCTATCGCGTCTCCGCCTTCAACCTGGTCTCTGTGGGCGAAACCTTCTTCTCACCCGAGTCCTCGATTCCAGCAGCAGCTGTCCCCACAGCTCCGACGGTCACCTTCGTGACTTCCACCGAGACGACCATCACCGTATCCTGGGACATCCCAACCTCCGACCTCACAGTCACTGGCTTCCGGCTGTATGTGGCCCGGACGCAAGCAGAGCTTCCCATTCCCCCCTCCGTTCCTCTTTGTATGACGACAGCACGCTTGACTTTGTGCAAGGTAGATAACGTTCTCAAGTACGACGGTGCTGGTGTGAGCACCGTCCGCACGTTCACGCTGGCCGGGTGCACCACAGGCATCTCGGCCCCACAGGCTATCGGCTATCACAGCTATCCCTGAGACTGACGCTTAGTGACGTGTCACCGCCTCAGGCAACATGCACGACTTCCGTGCGACTGCCATCAGCGATGCGGGCGAATCAGGCTTCTCTGCTTCCCTGCCACGGTACTGTGCCAGGCGCCACAGCATGCCTTGCTGCCTTGGTTTTTGCTCTTTCAGGCGGGAGGGGAAGTGTTCTGATGATCGCTCAGCGCAGGCGCCCCTACCCTCCGGCACAGCCGACGCTGAAGTCGACGACGCTCTCCACCGTAGCAGCTGGGACCGCATTTGGTGGGCAAGTGCCCTGAGCCTGCGTGTTGCTATTGCTCCTGCTGTTCTGCTCCCAATTTCCAAGGAAATCCAATGGATGCCTCCTACGAACAACGGTGGCATGCCCATCTCGGGCTACAAGGTGCAGCGCTCGAACAACGATGTCTACTTCTTCGGCACGGTGCAGTGCGAGCAGCCCGACGGAAGTTTCCTCACGACGCTGCCGGAGGATTTCGACTCCTGTCTCGATTCGACGGCCTTCATCTGTCCCCAGCGACGCTGCAAGTATCGAGTGCTGGCCATCAACGGTGTCGAGGACGACAACTTCGCGGATGTGTCGCCCTACCTGGTGGCAACGGCAGCCGACCTTCCGAATCCACCCACCTCGGTGACCCGCGACGACCCCCCAATCAGCAAGACAGCCATCGAGGTGCACTGGTCGCCTGTCACCGAAGCAGCAGAGACTGGCGGCGCCCTTGTCATCGGCTACAGGGTCTACGCCAACACGGGGATCGATGATGCGCTCGCGATGGTCTTTGATGGCTCCGGCAGCCCGTCGATCCGATCCTTTAAGCACACTGGGCTGGTGCCGGGGAGGCGCTACTGGTATCAGGTCGCCTCGGTGAGCAGCGTGGGCGAAGGCTCCCGGACCAACATCTCCACTTTCCTGGCCGCGGAGCCTCCCGCCGCGCCGCTGCAGCCGAGGTTCGTCACCGCCGGCTTCGGATCAATCACCATTGGACTGGATCCCCCGCCTTCAGATGGAGGATCTCCCATCGTCCGTTACGTAATCTATCGAAACGACGGCACGGTGAATGGCCTCCTGAGCACGCAAGTCTCAGTTTGCGACATGTCCCGCACGCAATTCGATGTGCCTGACCTGCTTCTGGGCCGGGACTACCTCATCCAGGTGCAGGCTCATGCCGACTGCCCTTATGGTGCAGGGAACTCGCTGCACGCGTACGACGCGGATGGCATATGCGTGAACGACGCGGATTGCACCTTGCCGGGAGCTCGGAGTGGCATCGCGCTCTTCACCACCACCGATGTACCGGACACCGTGACCCTGGAAAAGGTGGTTCAGGCACGGACGAGTGTGACGTTCCGCTTCGATCCGCCTCCGGGGGATGGTGGGAGCCCGGTCACGAGCTTCGAGCCCTACCGCGACGATGGCCTGGGAGGCGACTTTGTGCGTGTCGACGTGCTCCCAACGAACTACTTCGAGATGGACACCGATTTGTCGGAATCGGGCAACGAGTACAAGTACACGGGATTGGTCACAGGCCGCAGGTACAACTTCTTCGTGGCCTCCTGCAACAAGCGCGGCTGCCGGAGCGGCGTCATCTTCGGGCCGCTCACTGCAGCAGCCGCTCCGGACCAGCCTGAGCCGCCGCTGGCCACCGCCACCTCGGCCGTGCCGCCAATGATCAACCTCACATGGACACCGCCAGGCACGGTGCATCACGGTGCGACTCGGTGGGGTTAGGGAGTCCAGGGTGCAGTTCCTTCCGCCTTCCGCCTGCAAGCTTTTCCTTCAGACAACGGTGGCATGCCTATCCTCAAGACGGAGATCCAGCGCGACGATGGCCAGGAGGGTTTGGACCTTTAGAGTGCCCAGTGCGTGCCTAGAGCTAGAAGGCCGAGATCTTCTTGCGTTTCTTCATACCCATGTCCAATGTTCGAGGCCGTTTTTCCAGGACATGCCATGAGTCTACACGGAGCCCACACGCGCAATGTCCCACGGCATTATAAGGCAGGAGCACGAGCCTTGCACAGACGCACGGAGCCGCCAGAGATGCAACAACTCCGATCCGAAGCAGATCCAATTCCCCCTCCTATCCCTTGCACATCGCTCTCTTCCGAGTGGCACAGAAGCGGGCCCAGCTTATACGACGTCTGTGCTCGCACCGACCTGGCCACGGCAGGCAGGGGGGACAGCAGGGGTCATGTCGGCACGCGGCGTCCTTCCCCATATTCTCCTTCCGAATTCAATTGAGTCGAAGCGGTCTTCGCTTCGGCTCTCGCGGCAGGTGAAGGTCCTCTCTGCGCATTCGATGCCGTCGGCCCTGGCGCAGCTGGAAGGCGGTGGCTTCGCCCAGGCGCCCGCCGGGTCCATGCAGGCCCAGGCCCAGGCGCGCAGGGGCCAAGGCCCCAAGGCCGAGAGCAGCCCGGGGCCCATTGGGGCGACTTCGCGGCGTTTTGCTTCTGTTGTTGCTCTTCCTTCTCGTCTCTCTCTGAGGTCCGGTCTCCGGGATCTCCGCCCAGGAGCTCCGGGAACGTTTCAACCGAGCCTCCGCGCGCGTGCTCGCGCGCACGCGCCTGAGTCTTGTTTTGGGGGGGCGCTGCTTTCTGCTGCGAGGACCTTCCGACGGACAGCCCCGTGCGGCCCTCCGTTTCCAAAGCCTCTCCCGGCGCCGACCTCAGCTTCAGGCAGTCGTGGCTTCTTGGGATCTGGGCTCCTATAGATATAGGCTCCTGGGCTCTTACTTTCAGGAGCCTATGGCAGACCGGCCGCTCGGCATCGCACGTGTCCGCAGGCCTCTGCACGAGGCTCCATGGCAGTCGCCGGGAAATTGGGGGTAGCCGAGAGCCGAGGTGGACGGGCGGATACCGCAGTCCGTGGACTTTGAGGCAGCACCTCGGCCGAGCTTTTCGCCGGCCCGGCGCACCCATCAGGACGAGGGACGACCGTGCTCCGTGCGCCCAGGAGATCCTGGCAAAGCGCGTCGCTGCTGGCGATGCCTCCGAGGACTCTCTGGACGAGGCCGCGGTGTTGATGACCTCTCATGACTTCTCTCACTCTCGCCTGTTCGGTTCCACTCTCTTCTGCGGCAGGCCGCGCACTTGCTGCTGCAAGCGCTCCCGGCGGCGATGGATCCTTATGGCTTCGCGATCCCCCCGCCCTCCGCCTGGGCGGAGGCGGCGGAGGCGGCGATGGCGTCAGGCGCGGGCACGGCAGCTGCGCCGGCAGCTGCGCGGACGGCCGCGGCGGCAGTGGAGGGGGGCCTGCAGGGGGCTGGTGCCGGCGGCCGCGGGGTGCCCTTGCGCTTGGTGGCGCAGCAGCCGGACGTGGCCTGGGAGGTGGATGGCCAACTGCAGCTGCTGATTGGCGCTGCCAAGCGGACCGGTGACCCAAGCGATGTTTGGTAGAGTTTCGATAGGAGGAGCGGCGTGAAGAGAACACCGCTCCGTATGTTTTAAAAGCCTTATGCAATGTTTCACCTCGCACGGAGATCAGACAGTAGGGCCCTGCGCTGCCAATCGCAGGCTCTCTGTATGTTGCATACAAGCACTTACAGCAGGGTCAGGTGCCCGTGGAGCTGTGGTGCTCTCGCAGGACGGAGTCTTCTCCCTGCTCGCAGAGGTGGACGCTCCAGACTTGACGTACTCCGAGCCTCTGGCAGCAAGTGATGCGACGGGACAAAGTTAAAGAGCATCAGAATCAGCACTCTCTCTCTCTCTCTCTTTCATTTTCTCTGCCTCCTCTGGCTGCGAAAAGGACACCGCGGTCACAGCCGGTTTGACCTACCGCTATCGGCCCTGGCCTCGGCAGTGGTTCGGAGTGTCTGCGTCGGTCCGTCGGTCTCACTTTGATTTAGGATCCGCATGCACCACGAGCAGTCGGCCAGTGACTTCAGCAACCTCGCAACCTTCGTGGCAGCAGGTCTCGTGAAAGGGGCGATGGGTCTTACCCCTTCAAGCAGGGGTCGCTTCGGGCTTAGGATGCCTTTTGAGGGTTTGCGAGTATGTTTTCGGCTTTGGGTGAGGTCAGCCTTCGAGTCCAAACCTTCAACAGCGCGTTTGCGAGTGCCCAGCAGCTTTGTGCGATGCACCGAACTCTCGACCTCAACTGTCAACCCTGAACCCCGCTGAACCCTGAAAGCTCCAAACCCTCGGCCCTCAACTCTGTCAGAGCCGGAGCTTGCACTGATAGGAAGTTACGCTTTGCAAATGCTACTTGTAGCGCACTACACGCTCAGAATCCAGGAGTTTGTGAGTAAAAGGGTTTGGGGAAGTTCATTTTTTTTTATATGCCAGTGCTAACTCACGGACATTATTAGGTACAAGAGGCTTGACAATACCACGGCTGTAGGGTCGGGTCGAGCCTCTGCTTTCGGTCAGGGTGTCTTGAAGCTTTGCTGTTGACATCTGTCAGGCTGTCAGATCAAGATCAGAGCCAGAGCTTGCGCTGAAGCAATCTTACGCCTTGCAACTGCTACTGCACTGAACCCTATGAGACATTGCCATTCGACAAGGCTGCTTCCAGACTAATCAGGGCTGCTTAACGGCGAATCAATGGGTTCGGGTGAAAAAGCTTTGAAAAATGCCACAGACATGTTGTCTTGACGGCTTTGCTGTTGAAAGCTTGAATACAGTCCCAAAGTCCCTGAAAGCCCATATTCCAAAGAGGCTTGCCCGACCAGCCGGCAGCCGTGACGCTGGTGTCGCAGCGAGAGCTTCAGAGCTACAAAAGAGTCCGAAGGTACCACTGAGGATGTAGCATCCCAAGGTCGAAGTCTGAGATCACCGTGTCCTGGACCACGCCAGCAGCGAATGGGGCAGACGTTTACCAGCCAGCAGCCAAGAAGCTCCGGGGAAAGGGAAGGGAGGCTCGGGAGGTGGACCCAAAAAGCTCGGAGGTTCATCCTGAGAAGGGACGACGGGCTCGGCTCTACGCTTACGCCCATCTACCGCGCCGGCCTCGGTCGCCGCGGCCGCCTTGTGCTTTGCTGCATCGCCAGCCGCTGCTGCTGGTAGGTGGTGCTGCGACGATCTTCACGAGTGCAGACCTGGCGACGGGACGCTCCTTGGATTGCAAGCGCTCGGAGCCGTGACGACAGAAGTCTCATCTTTTGACGCCGTTGCCTCTGTGGGTGCATAGTTTTCGCTGCCATTTTTCCAACCAGCTTTCTTGCCCTCTCCGACACTGGCACGGACGACGACCGACGACGGCGACATCAAGACAGTGTGCAGTATGCACGTCTTCACCACCACTCACAGCAGCACTGTCGCCATCGCCAGAACCACTGCAGGAGTGCTGCACTCTTTGAAATCATTCCAGAGCACTTGCAAAACTTGGCGAGGAACTTGGTGAGTACAGCGCGAACGTCGCAAACGGGAATGGAAGCCTGGGTTGTTGTGTTTCACCAGCTGTTGTGTTTTGATTTTGATTAGTGGCATTACGTCGCTACATACCAGATTGCAAGGGCGAGGAGTCAGCATCATAATTACCATCGCCCCAGACGAGATCGCGGCTATGTGAAGCTTGGTTCGAGATGCGATGCCAAGTGCCCGGAGGTGGTCTTGGCTTAAGAGGGCGTACGGGTGCGCAGATGCACCTCAACTCAAGAGCCGTGGTTCGGAGGTTGAACGACGAATCTCAGGCGCTCAGCACCCTATGGCAATGGATCCTTCGCTCCTGCGAAAACTGCCGACTCCGCGCACCACCCACAGGACCATCTAGCGGAGCTACTACTGTTCTTGTTATTTTTACGCAGCTATGCTAAGACCTTTGCTATATCTTGATGTTTTCAAGCTTGTACTACGACTACGACAATGAACTACTACTGCGATTATTGCTACTGTTGCTGGGTATATACTATGGTCCAAGCGCTGTCTTACTATCGCTCACTCGAAGGCCGGAGGTCGTGGTCGGAGATGATTTACATGGCGTGGGTGCGTGTGTGTAGGTGTGGGCGTGTTGTGAGCGTCGGTTTCTTTGGACACTTGTGTGGGCACGAGCACCAGGCAGGAGCATGCCTGAACGGGAGAAAAAAAAGCATCCGAGATCCAAGGCTACTACTCCTTCTCCATCGCTGCTCGCAACGCCGCCGGAGAGGGGCCAGCCAGCCAGGTTCAGCGATTCCTGTCCGCCTCCATGCCAAGCCCCGTCGGCCAGCCGGCGACCCCAGAAAGAACCGACGCGTAGCTGAGACTCAGAGAGAGGAGTGGAAGATTGAGGCCCACGCTGCAGACCTCCTCCTGCACCGGTGGTTCCATCAGCTTCAAATGGTCTGTGCCAGAGGCATCCCTGTCATCGGCATCCAATCTTGGGAAGGTTTGGGGTACTCGTGTGGCAGTTTCAGGACGATGGCGGCTGTCCAGTGCCACGCGCCCAGCTGGGAAGAGCGGAAGCGGACTTGGGTTGCATCAGAGAGCCTTTTTGGACAAGGATTCGGTACCGCATCCTTCGTGATGGAGCAGCCACCGGAACAGAGGCTGCGGCTTCCGCACAGCGGGGCAGCTTGAGACGGAGATGTCGCAGGTGTCGTCCACCACCGTCACCTACTTCACCGCAGGCGGATGTGGATCGTGGATGGGAATGATGGGGAGATCGGAGCTTGTCGGCCATCCACAGGCTTGGAGTGCGCCACCTCCTACCTCTGGAGTGTGGAAGCAAAGCCCCGTGCTCAAAAAGCATTAGGAGAGCAGGGGTGAAGGGCGCCCATGCATCGAGGAACTGCCTGGACATCTGGGGTCGACGGCCGAGCGTTTGAACTGCAGGGAAGGCTCGCAAGCAGAGTGGCGACAGCAGCCTAAGGCCCCTACCGCCCTAACGCCACTAAGTCACTCTTGCCTTCACAAGCCTTCCCGAAGTCCCCGCTGGAACCTCGAGCGCCGCAGCCGTTTTGGCACCCGTACACGCAAGAGGCACAAAGCTGTACTTACCGGTGGCGCGATGCTTGGGACACCCCGGGTACCCGAAGATGCGGCAGTGGCCAAGGCCCAGGTGGCAGATTCAGGTCTCAAGGTGCGCACGACGAAGAGTGCCTCCGTGTCACCGGGCGAGGCGATGCAGATGCTCCGTGCAGGAAACCAACGCTTCGTGAAGGGCACACCCCAGGCAACCACCACAAGCGACGGCCAGCGAATGGAGCTTGTGGATGATGGCCAGGCCCCGCACACGGCCATCGTGGGCTGCGCAGATTCACGTGCCCCCCCGGAAGTGATTTTCGACGCGCTGCCTGGCGACATCTTCGTCCTCCGAAACGCTGGCAACACCTGTACCCATGCTGAAGGCAGCATGATCGGCAGCCTGGAGTTCTGCACCGGGAAACTGGGGGCACGTCTTGTGATGGTCCTTGGCCACACCAAGTGCGGAGCCATCTACGGCGCCACGAAGGCTCACTTTGCCCGCAAGAAGCAGGCTGCAGAGTCCCAGAGTGCACTGGAGGGCTTGCTGGAAGGTTTGGGTGAAGTGGCAGAGCAGGCAGAGTACGACATGGGTCCCATGGCGGACGAGGACTTCGTGGCCGCCCACGCAGTGAAGGTGAACGTCTTCCACACGATGAACTTCCTGCTGCAGTACTCCCGGGGTCTCCGCGAGGCAGTGAAGGCCGGACTGGTTGAGATCCAAGGCGGCGTCTACGATTTGGCGACGGGTTTGGTGCAATTCCTGGGCCGATCTCCGAAGCAGGCAGAGCTCTTGAGCGAGGCTTCGGCGGCCCTTCCCCCCTCAATGCTCGGGATAAGCAGAGCGGGTGCAGCCAAGCGAGGCATCCACGGCGTGCGCACCGGCGACGACACCTCCGTGCCGCCGGAGCAGGCTTTGGAGATGCTCAAGGACGGCAACGATCGATTCGTCGCAGGCACGCCCGCCAGCGTCGCAGCAAGCGCGAAGATGAAAACGGCCCTGGTGAAGTCAGGACAGGCGCCGCACACTGCCACTCGCTGCTCAGGTCTCGTCTCTGTCTGGCAGTTTTTGGGTTTAGAGGCCTTTGATTGCCTTCGTTCCTGCCAAGCACTTGGTAGCTCAGGCCATCATTGGCTGTGCTGACTCCCGGGCACCCATCGAGACAGTCTTCGATGCCATGCCGGGTGAGATATTCGTTCTCCGCAATGCGGGCAACACTTGCACTCACGCCGAAGGTTCCATGGTTGGCAGCTTGGAGTTCTGCACCGGCAAGCTGGGCTCGCGACTGGTCATGGTGCTCGGCCACACGAAGTGCGGCGCCATCGTGGGTGCCACGCAGACCTACCTTGCCATGAAGGACAAGGCTGAGAAGGGATCTCCAGGAAGCGCCCTGGAAGGGCTCTTGACCGACCTCGCCGGCGTGGCGGAAAAGGCGGCAACAAAGCTGGGGAAGGATGCCACCGTGGAGCAGATCGCGGCGTACGCCGTGAAGGTGAATGTCTTCCAGACCATGGATTTCCTTCTGAAGTTCAGTCAGCCGCTTCGCGATGCCGTGAGCAGCGGCAAAGTTGATCTGCAAGGCGGCATCTACGACCTTGAGACGGGCAAGGTGGAGTTCCTGGGCCGATCCCCGCAACACGGAGCTCTCCTTGCCAGCTCCAAGTCCTCGCTGCCTCCCTCCATGGACTTGGCTTTGGGCAGTGCATTCGTGCGGACACCGCAGGACCCGCCGATGGCCCCGGAGGCAGCGCTCAAGCTCATGAAGGAGGGCAACGAGCGCTTCGCCCACGGCAACACCTTGGCCGGCAAGTTTGACGGGCAGATGAGAAAGGCACTGGCGACCATTGGCCAAGCCCCGCACACGGCCATCGTGGGCTGCGCGGACTCGCGCGTCCCCCTGGAGCTGGTTTTCGATGTGCTGCCGGGCGATGTCTTCGTGATGCGAAATGCAGGAAACACGGTGACCCAAGCGAGGGGAAGCGTCGTGGGTAGCCTGGAGTTCTGCACCGCCGCGCTGAAGACGCGACTCGTGCTCGTGCTGGGGCACAGCGCCTGCGGTGCCATCAAAGGTGCCACGGCCACTTACCTGAAAGGAGGAGCCGGAGGGGGGCCCTTTAAAGGAGCCCTGGAAGGTCTCCTGGCAGGTCTCTCCGCCGTGGCAGAGACGGCACACAAGGAGCTGGGGAGCAAGGCCTCGGAGAAGGAGATCGCAGATCATGCGGTGAAGGTGAATGTCTTCAACACCATCAACAACCTCATCAAGGGAAGCACCGACATCCGCGACAAAGTGAAGTCCGGGCAAGTGGAGATCCAAGGAGGCATCTACGACCTCGACTCCGGTCGCGTCCAGTGGCTCGGGCGAAGCCCCGAGCAGGGCAAGCTCCTCTCCAGCTGAGGCATGGCAGCCCGAGCGCCCGTGCCGCCATGCCCCCATGCCCTGTGCCTATACTTCTTGTAAATTCTATAGACTATAATGACAGAGTGCGCGGCAGTCAAGACCGGGGGACAGAACTTCTTCAAACCTACCGCACGGAATTACCGCTGGCAGAGAGAAGTTCGTTTCTGTGTTGCCTGCCGCAGCCACACTAAGCCCTCATCCTGAGGCACCATTCCGCGCTCGAACGCTTGGCAGAACCGGGGTTTGTGGAAAAGAGCTGGGCCCACACTTTGCGCGGTGGAAGATGGCTTCATTTAAGTCTTGTCTTTAAAGTCTGCAGAGGTTTTGACTTCGTTTTGTGCCGCGCAGAGCGGGGGTTTCAGAGTGTCTTGCACAACCCTCTCACATGCAGGAAGAGCTGATCCGGTAAACCCTCGCAAGACTCTAGTCACATAAAAAGCAGGATTCCTCTCTCAGTTCTTTCTGGTCTGGCTGCGGAGCCATTTCTCCCAAGTTTTTGACACATGAGAGCCACGCAGAACCCGGGGAAGCCTGCCCCAACTTGTGTCCTGATGCCACTGTAGACTATAGTGACAGTGCTTTCAAAAATTCGAGGGGCAGGCCGCCGTGATCGGGGAGACAGGATTTTACAGCTCCCGGCAGCCCCTCCACCCTCTTCTTTCAGCAAGAAGGGGTGGCTGTGCCTAAGGCACAGGGGTCCGCAACCGCACGGACCCTAAGACCTTAAGACCTGATCCGCAAGATTGAAAGAAAGTGGAGATGGCGACTCTGCTCCCCAGTCCCAACCCCCCATTGCAAAGCCCGTCCAAGCATGTAGCATGGAAGCTCACACAGTTAGAAAACCATTTTGCTATATAGTTTCATTTCATATTTTCATATCATAGGATGCATGGACAGAGAGATAGATGCTCCTTAACGCTTAACGCTCCTCCAGTTCCCAAGGCAGCGTGTCGGCCTACCTCGAGAGCTACACGGCGTCGCTTCCGGACCGGGTCTCCGGGCTGAATGCGCGGGCCCCGATTGTCTTCTGGGGTTTTGTAGGGTTTGGGCTTTTTGGGGGCCTTGGGGGTTTTAGGGTGTGCTGATCTGCGATTGGATGCCGGAGAGATGTCCTGGAGGCAACGCACGTGTCCCCCACGGAGCTGCTGTACAACTGGATCCCGCTCCTGGGCGCCACGGAGCCCGGCGCCCGGATCGGATCATCGGATCGGATCGGATCTTCCCATGGAGTGTCCGCTTTTTGCGTAGGATCGGCTCCACGGACTTCTCCATCCTCAAGGGCTACGAGCTCTGGATGGACGACGGCTTGGGAGGCGACGTTCCGTCGGCTTCCGTTGACTTCCGACCTTAGTCCGACCTTGCCTTGCCAGGCAAGTTCTCCCGCACCTACGACGGCTACAACAAGCCCTTCGAGACCTACTTTGTGGCCACAGGGTTGGTGCCGCGGCCCCCGGTTGCAGGTCCTTGAGCAGTGAGATAAGGGCTTTCATGACATACAAACGCGGCCATCGGAGCAATATTTTCCTCGGACATCCGATGCAGGATAGATGGAGCACGGGATTGGAGTTTCACAGCATGGCAGATCTAGACCAGTTCAGGTCGCAAGACTGGGGTTCGTAGATTTGAACTTGGCTTGACCGGCACTGGCGATCTTCCGTTTGCCGCTGGACGCCGAGGCCGGGCCGCACCTATCGGGCCTACGTCCGTGCAGTCAACGTCGTGGGCACCTGAGACGAGTGCAGTGCAGCCGCCGTGTGGGGGAGCAGAGAGCAGAGCACAGAGCAGAGCACAGAGCAGAGAGCGGAGCGGAGCGGAGCAGAGCGGTGGGGGTGGGGGGGGGGCAGAGGTTGGCTCTGGCGCCGACTCCGACGCCTGGGCCTTTCGCTTCTTCGGCTCTCCGGTCTGACGGTCAGCCTCGACTTTTGCAGGTGTTGTACCGGGCCATGGCTGTGGAGCCCTCGGCGCCCAGCGACCTCCAGGCGTGCCTGATGTGCCTGATGTGCCTGTGCCCCCTCCATGCGTGAGCCTTCGAGCCTTCGGCTTCGACGCAAGTTGACGAAGGAAGTCCGTTCCGTTCCGTTGCAGAGGTGGCCTCGGCCGGTGCAGAGGAGGTCCTCTGCAGTTGGAAGCCACCGCAGGCCTCGAATGCTGGAGACAGATTGAGCTCGAGCCAAGAGTGTTGAAGCCGACGCGGCTGGGCCAGGACAACGGCGGGGAGCCCGTCCTGCACTACGTCCTGGAGTACGCGCCGGACTGTGGTGGTTGTGGTTACTGCTTTTCTCCTGCCCGCGAAAGTGCGAAAGCCTGCGCCGTGGGCATCAAAACTCTGCGCCACTCTTTTGCAGGAGCCGCTCTTCAACACCTGGCAGGAGCTCAGGGAGAAATAGAGCAGGGGCAGGGGGCTCAGGACCCGGTCTGCGCTCCCTCGCAGGAAGATGGGCCCTACCCGGACAACACGCAGCGGGCAGCTCAGGGCAGCTCGAAGTGCGTGGCCAGTCCCGGAGTTTGGGGAGACTTGACCTGTCCCACCGCGAGGTTTACAAAGACGATCTTCAACCTGGGGCAGGGGCTGGTGTCCGGGGCCTGGAGTGCAGCTCAGCCCTGAGCCGTTGGAGATCGTTGGAGGAGATGCTGCAGCCAAGGTATCAGTTCCGGATCCGGGCCGTCACCAATGCCGGAGGTGGCAAGGGTCGGGCCTTTGCGTCGAGGTCCAGTGTTGTCGGGACCTCCTTTAGGTGGACGAGTGTCACGGTGAAGAAGATAGTATATTTTTCGAAACCGGTCCTGACCAGCCCAGTGCTCGGTGCCAGGTGGCTCCTACTCCAACGTGGTGTCCCAGGTCGTCGGCACCGCCTCGGACTGAGCGGAGCCAGAGCAGAATCTTTCGGAGCTTGCTCTCTTTGCATCAGAGGCTCCGACGGCTGCGCCCAGCGGCCTCACGAGGGCCTCCACCACCTCGGCGGGGGACGCCCAGTGTGGATTCGCCGCGTCTGCGATTCTGCCTTCCATGTGCGGCCGCGTCTGCACGCCTGGGCGCATGCATCCGCCTCCCGACCAAGGTGTCCCTGACCTGGGCCTGGTCGCCACTGCCCGTTGCGCAGGCGAAGCTCAGCTCAGGAAGAGTTTGGGTCAGAGCGGATGACAGTGGAGCGTCTTTCGCAGACCGGTGGGGCCCCCTTGGGCGGCTACCGCCTCTACATGAACACTGGCCGGGACGTCCGGGGCTCTGACGCTTCCCAGGATGAAAGGATACGGCGCTCACGAGTGACATAGAGTGACAGTGAGGATGTGACCTCCTTGGTCTACGACGGCAGCGACAAGCCGTCGGCCCGAGCCCAACAGCAGAAGCGCTGGTACGAAGTCGGGAAGTGGGGGAGGGGGTGAGCCTGTCTCGAGACAGGCCACGGAGTTCACGGCGACCTCCTTGGTCTGTGGCAGGGTCTACAAGGCCGGGCCGGGCCGCTCGAGCCGCTCTCCTTTCGGTCGCAGCCGCCACTTAAAGGAAGTCTGCTGCTACCTTTATCAAGGATTTCTAGCAAGAAGAACCCACTCTCTGTGCTTTCTACAGCCATGTGCTGGCCATATCGTATCGTTTTTTTACGTCTCTCAAAAGGGGGTCCATCCGCCTCCGTCGCAGCTCCGAGGCCGAGGTCTCCGCCGTGACGAGCATCGGGGAAGGCGCGGCGCGGAGAGTGCGGCCGCGGAGAGTCGCTTTCGGAGAGAGACAGACTCTCCACCAGAATTGTTTCGCTCTCTGCTCTCTGCTTTGCTCTCGCGAGGCCCGCGCAGCTCCATGGCGGCTTTCAAGCTGGCGCACACGCCCTCGCAGTGTGGGGCCCGAGCTCTCCTCTCCAAAGCGTCTTCCCAGCCCGGGCCCCTGGCCCCTGGTCCCTGCCCCGAAACGCTCTGATCTGAGGCCCCGGTCGGCGCGAGTGTTAGCCAGCAGCACGGGCTCCATCACGCTGGCCGGGAGACGGGGGGGTGCAGTACCTGGGCCTCTGAGAAGCTGTTGCCTCCAAGCCGCGCCAGGCCTGGGACATCCCGGAGAGCACGGGCTGCACGGAGCTCGAGCCATCCCCTCAAAGTGGCACGAGTCGGTGCTGCACGGAGACACACATACACACAAGCAGATCAGATAAGCAAGCGAGTAAGCAAGCAAGCAAGCAATGAAATAAGTGGGTACGTAAGTTACTAGACAGAGAAGTGGAACAGTAGCTAAGATGATGAATGAATGAACAAACATAGACGAGATAGACGAATTTGATATGAGACAAACAAACACTTACCACAAATGCAACTATCTCAAAGCAGAGCTAGATACATAGAACCGCACATGAATGCAAGCACGTGCATACATGCATATACGTACATTGATACATGCATACTTCATCGTTTATCCATCTGTTTTCCTTTTCGCTTTGTCCTGTGTGTAATCCGCCTTCACGCATGACAGAGCGTCGAGCCATTGTGCAAGCCTGCCGTCCACGGCGCCGATCGATCGGGGTGCGCAGCACAATAAGCTGGCTCTCAAAGGGGCGATGACTTCCAGAAGGTGCAGATCAGTCAAAGCTTAGAATCCAACTTGCAGTAGCTGCCACGAGATGAGAGCGTGGCATGTTCCTCACTATACAAGCAAGATGACGTTGCTGGCACTGCGGGGTTCATGAGCCCACGGGAGAATGTGCATGCCAATTCAAAGGTTTTGTGTTTGGCATGCTGAGGGATGCTGAGGGCCGCCCCATGGGTTGCTTGAGCTGAGCTGAGGTACTACCGCATTGAGCGCGACGTGGGTCAGGGCTTTGAGCCTGTCGCCAATGTGCCGGTGACCCAGACGGCGACGGGACGAAGAGGCCAAAACAAGCCGTTACTCCAGCTGGGCGGCTTTTGAGGTCGACACCGATTCAAACTTACACCGACACCGGAGACTTGAGGCAAGCCGGGCTCTGCCTCTGAGCCGTCAATCCGTAGAACTTAAGAACTTAAGCTTTCCAAACACTGGCTCTTGCCCCCGCAGTCCTGGCCAAATGTACATCTACCGCATCGCGGCCCGCAACGATGCTCTGGATTACTTCGGACCACACAGCTCGCATGCCGGCCACCCAGTGGGTGCTAGGGGCACACTTTTCTGCGTTAGTGCCCGTATGATGTCGTATGAACTTGATGCCAAGAGGCTTAACGTGATGCTTCGCTTCTTGCTTGGTGACATGAGCTTGCTCATTTTCTGAACATGCACAATACAGTTTGCTGTATCTCCACAATATGCATATCTACGGACTGTCTAATTGTATATTAGGTGTGTAGTTATATGCATATTTGTCCATGTCTATGTCCATCTGTCTGTGCATATGTATAGTATGTATATGTCTACACGTGTATGTATGTATGCATGCATGGATGTGTCATGATGTGTCCATGTATCCGCACGCATGTGCACCCTTCGTCTCGGGGCGGCCAGGTCACTGCATTTGCGGCCTCGCTTCCTGGCATGCCTCGCAACCTGGGCTACGTCACGTCCACCAGGCCGTTGAAGGGAGCACGGAGCGGGAAGCATCGAGAAAGAGACGGAGAAATGCCTGAAGATACTCGGACTGGATGTCTGCACTGCCGACCTGCATCCATTTTTGCACCTCTGCCCAACTGTTCTGCATTGCATGTGCACAGACAAGATCATTGTCTAGTCACCTCAACGTGCACTCTTTGCGGCTATGCTTTGGAGGGCAGAGGCTGCTCCCAAGCTTTTGACTCTTTTTCTCTAACTCTCCTAGCCCGATATTCTCCTGTCTTTGGAGCTCGCAAATCCCTTCCGAAGCGAGGGCCTCCCCCGCTCTTCCCTGTCCGGGACACGGGTCTTGAGGCAAGAGGGCACCAGCAAAGAAAAGATGACGAGAGAGGGCAGAGGGCTGAGGGACTGGAGCCCCTCTGCACTTTTGGCGCCAGGACTGCCATCACGCTCATGTGGGATCCTCCCACAGACACGGGAGGGGACCGGTCCTCGATTTTTTCAGACCTCCACCCAGCGCGGCTTCCGTTTTTTGTCCTTCTAAGGCAATGGTGGATTTCTATCGGGTACAGGCAGATGATGGTTTGGGAGGTGCCTTCGGCGACGTGGCGGTGGTGGCAGGGACCTACACCACCATCGAGCACCTTGAAAGCAAGGGTAGGCCTGTGTTTAGGTGTGTTGCGGGAGTGCTGCAGTGTGGGAGAGTTTCGAGTTGTATTTGCATGGCCGTGGATGTGAGGTACCTCACGCCCGGGCGGCCCTACCGTTTCCGTGTTGCTGCTGAAACCGTGGTCGGCACCGGTCCCTACACCGCCGTCTTCCAGCAGGTCGGGGAACGCACCTCCTGCGAAAAAAACGCATTCTTGGGCAGCAGGTGGTGGCAGCAGTGCCGTCAAATCCCCAAACGCCCATTGTCGGATACCCGGAAAACCTTTTCCCGTGTCTCTTGACTCCGCTGGTTTGCCTGGTGTGGCTGAGGTGGAGACGATCGCCGGATACACGGACGATGTTTTTGCACTGGGTGTTATAGACCCCTGCGCCGTGATCCCCAAAACGGAAGGACCGCGTGCGCGTCACCTGGGCGGAGCCTTCGGACAACGGCGGTTCGCTCACGTGGGGGCCCTCGCAAGGGCTAGGTTTTCGGGTTTAGGGAGTTTACGTTTTAGGATCGCAAGTAGGGGGATTGGGCTAGGTTCGGAGGCTTATCTCGGACGCGATGCGTCGCCCGAGTTTCCGAGTTTCGAGCTGAGGCTGGGGTACAAGGTCACCTTCGACGGTCAATGTGATCGCTACGACGGCACCAGCGTGGCTTCCATCACCTCAGCACCTCGGTTTGCATTGGATCTCTCAGCTCTTTCGTTGCTGTGTGGCGTGGTGGCGTGCCCCGTGTGTTTAAATCAGGTTCAGATCATCTGCGTCACGGGCCAGCCGGACACCCAGATTCGCTGAGCGTCTTCGTCTCAAAGAGTGGCCCTCGAAGGCATCACTTGATTACTGTGGCCGCGCGGAATGTGGTTGGCGGGGGGCACCCGGAGCCTTTTACACCGTGTTGGCTTCGGCGCAGCGCTTCCTGAGGCTGGGGAGGGCCCAGCCCTTCCGTCTCCCGAGTCTGCGGTGCGGAGCCCGACGTGCCTTGGTTGAAGTCTTGTCTTCTGATGGTAGATCACGTTATTCTGTTTTCATCTTTCAGTTATAGTGATTATGACTATTGTATTTTTTACTGTCATTATAGTTGTGGTTGTATATGTTTTGTACATACAGGTATCATACATACATACGCATACATACATACATACATACCAAACGTAAACATACCTAAACCTACATAGACATATGCGCACACATGCATATATCATATAACCATATGTACATAGATACATAGATACACATGTAAATACATACATAAATACAGATGTTCATGCGTACATATAATATATACATATACATATATGTACACATATACACATATAAACACATGCATGCATACATACATGCATACATACAGGTCACAGTGCATGATGTCATGTTACGTCATATTGCATCGAATGATACTGCATCGCTGCATTGTACCACTATCGCATTGATGGCCGTAGCTGCGCGTAGTCTTCGGGGCGCAGCGCTTGACGACATAAGTTTTGGAGCGACGACGTGAAGACGTGAAGCACGTGACGACGTTAACGGCCGAACTACTATATCAACATGTTGGAACACAACACAGCAGCCTGGTATCATATAATCCACTTAATCCACTTTAATGCGCTGTAAAATAGTATGAAACAACGTCATGGAATGTCAATGGAATGTAGCGTAATGTAACATAATGCAACATACTGTACAACAAGTCGATTTATTATGGGGAGACAAAATGTACTGGCATAAGCAAGCTATGACGGACTATGGTCATGTAGTATACTGCGATAAAAGAAGTTCTAGCACATTACTAACAGAGTATGATATGAGATGTTTCAAGCATAGACCTAGCAATGATATACAACCATCGGTTATGACACGAATTTCAGCATTGTATAGTGTATGTGTAGTATATAAGAAACTGTAGCATACTGTACCGTGCTATGCCGTGCCACAGCAAGGTAGACTATCTTTACATGTGTGTGTGTATATGTTCAAACATGTTTACGCATGTACAGTAACGATACATCTCCAAACTATGCATCACCAGAAAGCAAGACAATGCAATGCAATACGTGGTAGCTTAGCGCTGCGTGCGTAGTGTTTCACCTCCGTAGGCTCTCGGCTCAAGGGTGACAATGAGAGTCGCCCTGCTGTTGATCGGCGCACTGGTGCGCCCGCTCGGGGGGCTATGGCCTTTCGCAGTGGGTAGCGAAAACCAAACGTGCGACAAAGAAGGAGCAGGTTCGTGCCCTACAGAAGGGCACGAGCCTTTCAGTACCCGTGGCTCGGAACCGAGCCCGGGAGCATCGTACTGGTGGTTCGATTGGTCCTGGGAAGGTTCCACCGAACCAAAAGCCAGCACGCCCCAAGCTGAAGATGCCCATTCTCGACGCTGGTACTTCCGGATTTTGGCCGGGGTACTGTGGGAGATATGGGAAGGGGGGCTGACCTGGTGCGGCACCTTGTGTGCCTCCATTGGGCTCGCTGCAAGGTGGACCTATTGGCTGGCCACCACCACCATCCTGCTGGGTATGTTACAACTTACCTATTGGACCTATGCGTGGGTCGTCAGGCCCATCATCGTCGTCATTGGGGCGCTGCTCCACGTACTGTGGGGCACCGGGCGCGCATGTGGGCGTTGGATCGCCTCCTGGTGCTGTTGCGGCGGAGCGAAGCACTCGAGGCGCGCTCCGCGCCCAGGTGAGGAAGAAGGGCGCACCCCTCGCCACGATTTGTCAGAGACCGAATCGGAGGAAGAAGACAACCCGTGCCAGGCAGATGCGATTGCCTGGAAAGAGGGCACGCAGACGAAAAGGCTCAGCAAAGAGCGCTGCAAAGACGCCGCGTGCTCGTGGGTCAAGCTTCTCAACGATGACGGCATGCAAAGTAGTAGTGGGGAACTACATTGGGATGGACTGCAAGCTAGCTGCCAGTTATGCGCCCGCCACCAAGAGAGCTACGCTCTTTCGAAAACCCGAAGAGCTTGCTCGGTCGAGGGCTGTGGGAAGGTCGCCCAGACCGTAAAGGGAGGGGTCAAACTTTGCAGACTGCACGCCAGCAAGGAAGAACGAGGCCCAACCCCCAAGCCGGGAAACTTCGCTTCTCGGTCACGTGGCCCTCAGGAAGCCAGAAAGAGGTCAATCAGCCGTGGCGCGGAGCGCGCCCGGCCGCATTCACAAGATGCCACACCCAAGCGCGGAACGCAGACGGAGGCAGCAGAACTCCGAGGGATTTCCTCTCCCCCGCGTTTGGACGGGGCCACCTCAGTTGCCCCCTTTCCTGGAGTTGATGCTGCGGTCGAAGATCAGGTACTCACAGGGTTGACCTGGGAGGAGATCGCGGGGATACCAGATGAAGATCTTCGAAAAAGGGCTATATTTCTCAAGCAAAGGGGCGCGATGCCCGGCCCGACTTCAGGTGGACCGGACAGGAGCACCTCCAGAACCGAGGCACCAGACGACAGCCAGGCCTGTTCGCGTATATGGAAGCGAGGCTCCAAGGGAAGGGGCACGACTCAGCAGTCGAGGTGTCAGCGGTGGACGGCCGGACCCCGTCAGAGAGACAAAGACGTCTCCGAGAACTGGCACGGAGGCATTGCTTGCGACTCACCAGTGAACTACCGGCCGAGGCCGGCAAATTCATTTGGGAACTAGCCCAACCGCAGGCCTCGCCAGACGGGAGGAGGTTCCTACCCGTGGTCCGCTTCGGACGCAGGACAAGTCCGTGGGCTGCTCCAGCCCCGGATCGTCCGTGGGCTGCCCCAGCCCCGGATCACCGACCAATTCAGGCCAAACCCCGGGGCAGGGGGAGCTGGGGGTAGAACTGACGCGGTAGACGCGCTGGCCCAGGCCACCAGGGCTTTCCGGGCAGGAGCCTTCACGGATGCAGAGGCACCCGCGGCAGACGAGACGACTAAAGCCCTCCAGGCGATAGCCAAAAGCCTGACCTCGAAGGAAGACGCCCTCGCACAGGAGCGAGGTAAACTGGCATCGATTGGGCGCATCGAGGAAAGGCTAGTTTTCCTGCTCCGGGGCTGCGACTCCCTGAGCGTCACTCTCTGCCCCGGCGTGGTAGGAAAGGAACTCTTTCATGCCCTTCGCATCGCCGGGACGCAAGCGAGACCTCAGTTGAGGAAGATCGAGTTCCCTTGCAACATTCAAAACCGGCACAGCTACGGATTTGCGGCCCTGCAACTGGGAGGGAAAACGCTCAACACTCTGCCGGAGTACTGCCTCTCGGCCGGAGATTTTCCACTCACCTCGGAGGAAGATTTCGACAACTACGGGGGCTCACCCGACCTCAAACTTGAACGTAAGGGCCGGTACCCTAACACGTTGACCTCATGGTTCAGAGCCGCCCTCCGCCAGTCTTGGGCCTTCGCCTGTCTCTTTGGCGAAGAATATTACCCCGTGCTCGAAAAGGCAGCTTCACATCTGCTTCGCTTAGGGGAACAACATGGCTACGCCTGGTCGGCGTCAGCAGTCTACGGTGCATGGGAAGAACTTTGGGCCCGTTTCTGCGAAGAAGCACGGGAGTTGGATCGCCGCATCCGCAGAGCCATGCAGGACGAGACTCCTACGTTCGCCAGACTAAAGTTCTTCGCCTTGTCCCCTGGCCCAGACGGGCAACCCTGGCTCCAACTGCCGGGTACCTTTCGCCTTGACGACGATACCCAATACATTCTGCACCGATATGTTGCCGCGAATGCAGCGCCAACTCTCCCGCGCGTGTTGGGCCGGCGCACAGAAGAAGGGCAACACCGGTGGTCGGGCTGCCGGAGAAGGGGATGCCACCGAGGCTCGAACCGAGCCCGGTGTACCTCCACCCCCAAAGGGGGGTCGAGCTGGTCGCACCACCGAAACTTCTCGGTCCTAGCCTCACACCCAAGGAAGCGGCCCGGTCCCTGGACCACCGGCCGAAAGACCAACAGGGCCAATACCTCTGCTGGGACTTCCTGACACATCGCGGGTGTAACAAGGGTAACGGCTGCCCCCACTCACGCAAGGCCGCTCCCAAGTGGACGACACTGGATTACACGGTCCAGCTCCAGTTGCTGCGCCGAGGGGGCCTTAAGGGCTCTAAGGCCAAAACGGGGGACGAAGTCGACCGTGAGTTTACCCGGGTTCGGGCGGAGCAAGCTGCGAAAGCCGCCGCTGCTAAGCAGGAAGGTATCGCTGCCGCCAAGGCCAAAGTTTCGGCCACCCAGAGGACCAATCCAGCTGCGGGCACGGGCAACGCTGACCGCGCCTCTCGGGCGGGGGAACGAGTACCCGAACAGACAGGACATGTGGTGGCAGATTTGGACAATGTCCTGCCCACCGACCGTGAAGAAACCCTTGGCGCGCTTCTCAAAGACGAAGGCAACAACTGGTGGCACGACGTTGACGCTGCCGCCGCTACTCTTACCTGCCCTAGTTCAAAGTTTGAGAAGTCAGCGCGAGCGGACGCTATGCGAGTCGTTGACGCTGCGGAGCCCGCCCTGGGGCCTTATCCCCCTGGATTGGTGGGCGTCTACCTGCGCAATCGCCTTCTACGCCTCCGCGAGGAAACGGGCCGTGCCCCTGAGCTAGAGGATGTTACGCACCTGTTGGAGGAAGCCGTATCCCTGGGTGGACCAGAGCTGTCTGAAGAGGCTGCCCACTGCCCACCTCCTTGAGGAGCGCGGCGTTCACCGCAAGGCCGGCGAGTCCCCACTGGTGCAGCTTTCGGGCCTTACATGGAATTCCTCCATCGGGGCCGGAACGCTCACCTGGAAGGGCGTCGGTCACTGGGCCATGTACGACTATCAGGACCAGCTTCCCCTCTCCCCGGAGGCCTGCGAACGGATGGGATTTGCCGACGTCCGCGACGAGCCTAAGCAGTGCTTGTTGCTGCACGTTGCCGCCGCATATCTCGCAACGCCGGACCAGCCCCTCCCAACGCCCGAGGCGGTTTGGGCTCTCGCCGCTGAGTGGAGAGTCCGGTGGTGCTCGCAGGCACGAGTCGCCGAGGACTCTTTGGGGCCAACGCCCGAACGGCACGACCGAGACTACCGTACTTTGGTTGCCCACCCTTTGGAGGAGTGGGATTGCCTGGGCTTGGCCGTCCTGCGCCTCGACGCATATATGCGGCCTAGCGTGGAAGTTGTCTGTGGCAGCCGTTACAGCGGCAAAGCTGAGGACACCCGGTGGGTGCTGGTGCACCGCGGCCACATGCGCTTGCTGGTTCCAGACGAGTCCTGCTTGCCGTCCTTGGGGAGCCGCGAGCTCGAGGCCGCTGGCTGGGAGGCGTACCTTGAGGAAGCTGAGGGCTCTCCGCTTCTCGACGCGGGGCGTCTCCTGCAGTGCCAGGTCTGCCACCCCAAGCGGGCGCCCGGTTCGTTTCGGACGGGGCGTGAGGCCGGGGCGTTTGGGTTACAAGTTCCGACCACGTCCGTCGACTGGCCGCTGCTCTCCTGTCTGCCCCCCGCGGGTCAGCCCCTCCCGCTGCTGGTGTTGGGGCCTTCCACGGCGCACGCCGCCTCCGCTTGTGCCTGGGGACCTTTGCCCGACGCCGCTGCCGCCGCCGCAGCTCTGGCGTACATTACTGAAGGAGGCGTTTCTTGCCTCTGGCTGCTCCCCGCCGCGCTGCCGCCGGGTCCGCCCGCCGACGAGTGGTCTTCCGTTTTGCGGTTGGCCGCCGCGCAGTTGCAAACAGGCGGGCGTTGCGTGCTCGAGGCTCCCCTCTACCGGCGGGCTTGGACCGACAAGGCCACGCGGATCCAACTGGCCGGCGCGTGTTGGCATGCCGAACGCCTGCCCGGCCCCCCTGTTGGGCCCGGCCGGCGGGGTTACCATGTTGCGCGTGTCTTTCTGTGTGCCCCCTGGGCTCGCCGCGCTTTGTCGTACCGGGGGGGGAGGAGGATTTTGCTTCCAAAATGCAAAGGCTGAAGAGCGTGCTTGATAACCCTGCGGGGGAGGCTGAGCGAAAAAGCCAAGAGGCCGACCTCTCCGAGGGAACAGGTGACTCCGTCAGGTGCGGAAAGCTGTTTGCTGACTCTGGCCCGCTCTTGGGGCCTCCGCCGTCCTGGCTGCCCAAGAGTCTTTCCAAAGAAGCAGAGGAGGCGGCTGAGGCCTACCTGCGGAAGGTGCACCAGGTCGAGTACTCTTTGGAGGCTTGAATGGTGCCGTGCAGGCTGGCACGACCCTCCTCAGGCTTTGTGGAGGATGGAAGGAGGCTGTGGGAGCGCTGCGCTACGCGTGGAGGGCTCGGGGAGAAGATCACTTCGCAGGGCTTTTCGATCACCACCTCGATAGTCACCTTCCGGAGGATCTCCTTGCGTGGGTTAGAAGAGTTGCCCAGGAAAGGGTAAAGGCCGAGTACCGTGGCACGCAGCGTGCCCGGGTTAAGGCCACCCCGCATCCCTCTCTTAAGGATCATGTGGAAGAAGCTCGGCAACTAATCTGGCAGGACGCTACGCGAGGACGAGTGCTCTTGATGAGCCCCGGCCCCGATGAAGAAGACCTGTTAGATGGGGTGGTATCTGTACCATTGGCAAGAGTGCCGAAGTACAACCCAGACAGGTCAGTCTCCTCCAAAGGGAGAGTAATATGGGACGCCAGAGTCGTTAATGAGCTTTGCCATAAGGACGACCATTTTCCAGCCATCCAACCCAGATACGCTGAGGTAGTAAGGCTGGTGATGTGGTACAAGAGCCGGTACCCCGGCGTCCGCGTCTTATTGGCAAAGAAAGACGTCTCAGAAGCCTTTAAGTGGCTTTGGGTCGAGCAGGACGACTGCAGGCTTTTCGGGGCGGATCTTCCCACTGAAGGGGCTACCCGGGACAGCCGTGGCGACGCTTCGCGCCCGGTTACGGTTTTGTACCTCGCAATGACGTTTGGATGGACGGGGGCCCCAGGAGAGTTCATGGCTTTCGCATGGGCGATCAAGTTGCTACACAGAGCATGCGGGCCCGACCGGCCCGAGTGGCACGACTCGTCCTCCTTCCGGTCGCTCGCTTTAATGGACGACTCGGTTGTGATCGAGCCCGACTTGGGCCTACGCCCTCAGCTGTCGGTCGACGCTCTGGAAGAAGCGATCCGACAGACTCTGGGGCCACTCGCCATCAACGCAGCCAAAGACGTCGAGGAGGGTACCCTCACCACGAGAAAATTGATTTGGGGCCTAGAGTTCGATACAGAAGCTGGAACCTGTCGGCTCCCACCTCTCAAGGTCGAACGAGCCTACCACGTCCTCCAGTCCCCGTACTTCGACGCCGGCCAGACCAAGGTACCGCTCAAAGAAGTCCAGGTGTTGCGGGGCTCTCAACAGTTCTGGCTAGGGGTCCTCCCGCAACTCGCCCCTTACCTCCAGAGCACTAATGCGCTTTTGGGACCCGCTGACCGAGAAGGCCACGTCGTCCTACGCGGGAATGAGGCGGAACAGTCCGCACAGTGGGAAGCATTCTGGAGCGCCATCGAGCTGCAAAGGCTGCTGGTCGGTTCGCGGCAATTTTGGGAGGCGCGCTTCGTCTCACAGCTCGAGCACGCCCTCACCACGCCTGAACTCTTGGCCCTACCAGAGGTCAAGCGCAACCTGGTCTGGGTGTCAGCTGACGCCACGCCCACCCGGCTGGGAGCGATCGACTGGACCGCAAGGGTCGCAGTAGCTTGCGCCGCAGCTCCCCTCTTATCGCCCCTTGAGGCCAATGCCCAGGATTCCACCGACCTCGAGGCTCGTACCGAGCCCGAGGAGGACTTGGTGCAAATAGGCGTCGCGGAATTGCTGGCCTTGCTCGTGTTAGTAGTCGCCAGAAAGGAAGCCTGGGCAGGCAGCGTGGTTCTGTACTTGGGAGACAACACCAATGTGCAAGATTGGTTGCGCAAGCGACAAGCCGGGAATGCGCAAGCCAACCACCTCCTGAAAGTCTTGGGAGCGTTAGAGGGGGTCCATGGCCTACAAGTAAGGGGGGCATACCTTCGCACTTATCACAACCAAACCGCCGACGACCTGACCCGGCTTGACCCCGACAAAGTCATGGAGCAACAGAGGCTGACTCGCCTCAGTGTTCCAGACGATTGGGGCCGAGTGCTGGAAGAAGCTTGGCACCGCAGAGCCCTCTTGTGGGTGGGCCAACCAGACTCCGATCGGCAGATGGCCCTGCAGCTCGCCGCACGGAGGATTGGACCGGCCCCTCCACGGGCCATGCCGGCGTTCGGTTGGAAGGTGCACGAGCTCGGTGCTTCGGAGCACGGCGTGTACACCCGGGCTTTCTTTGCCGCTGGAGGCTTGAAGCACGACCCCCAAGACTCTTTAGCCACTTTGGAAGGGGCACCCACCGTGGAGCGTTCCGCTCCCGGTGAGGAGGAAACCCCGACGCAGGAAGAACGTCTGCTTTGCGTCGCCACCGTGACTGGCGAAGCGGAGGCGCGACGGGTCGTGTCTGGCGTGCTCGCGCAGGCCGCGAGCATTTGGATAGACTCTTTTCGCCCACTCGCGGTCGAAGCGATTTGCACAGAAGATGCCCAGAACCGCTGGGAGTGGTGGACGGAGGAGTTCACCGGCCGCACCTTTAAAGAACAGGTGTGGTGGCACCGCTGGGTGCTAGTCGGTGTAAACCCCGGCGCAGGACAGGAAGCACGCGCTGCGACAGGTGAAAAAAGGGCTGCTCTCGAGCCCTGCACGCCACCCCTGCACACGTACGCCACCCACTGGTTGGACCCCAAACCCAAGGCTGGCTGGGTTGAAGGGACAGTGCACCTTGACCCCACTTTCCCATTCCTTGGGTTGAAGTCCCCCAAACCCTGTGGGACGGTTCGTACCCAGGGAGGGTCGCGCGCTCTTGTTTGGGACCCCGCCAAGCCCATGCCCCCCCTGCACGATGGCTCCTGGGACCCCTGTCGAAGGGATGCGCTGCACTTGTTGAGCCATGGGGAACAAGGGGTACAGGTTAGGGTGATCGGGGCCCGAGAGGTCCATAAGCTTCTCGGGGAAGGGGCTGGGACGCCACAGATGACGATGAGAGCGATGCACGTCTTGCCCTGCATGCCCCACCCTACGCCCTACGCCCTGGCAGCTTTTGCTGCTGAGTTTGTAGGCTCCCTCCCCCTGACACGTCGTCCGACCGCAGCCGTTTCAGCTCTGAGGGGGGCGGTGCGCTCCCTAGCAAAGGCAAGGCAGGAGCTTGTGAGCTCCCGTGGGAAGACGACGCAGAGGCCCTGGTACGCCTGTGGCTTGGAGGAAAACTCGAGGGTAGGTCCGAGACCCGCTGCTCCGGTATGCACGGCAAAGGCAACCAGAAGGGAAAAGGAGCCCATAAGGGCGCAGGGACCAGGAGAAGCTGGAGCGTCTCCGTGGCTCGTTCCGAGCCCGGAGTGACGCTGATCGGCGAAGGCTGGTCAAGATCCTCAGACACGAGGCTGCCCTCCTGGGTCTTCCGATCCGCGAAGACGGATGGGTCTCGTTGAAGGACCTCAACGAGTGCGTCGGAACCATATCCGGCGAAGATGCCGCCCGAATCATTGGGCGAGACGAGAAAGATAGGCTAATTCTTTCTCAAGAGGGTGAAGAAGTGTGGGTGGCGGCCGTGTCAGGTCACACCATCCCAGACCACCTCGCGGATCTAAAAAGTAGATCCGAAGTTCGTTGCGTATCTAGATATGCATGACCGTTTCCAAAAGCGAGGGCGTATCTAGATCGATAGCAAAACAGCCTGTCTGGCCAAAAGCCTTGGGATCATGCGATTTGCCTGGAACTCATGTAGTATGGCTCAAAAAGCCTTGGAATCATGCGATTTGCCTGGAACTCATGTAATCTAATTCAAGAAATCCGCTGAAAAAAAGAAGAAGAAGAGAACGAGGCCCTAAGAGCGATTTTTTAATGAGACAGAGAGAGCAACAACAACTTTGTATCAGAAAACCCTTCAGAATTTTCCTGTGTTTTTGTTTCTTCGAGGTGTCACTTCGGAATTTCGGACATTCGGATTTCAGAGGGTTGTTTCGGAGTTTTGGAGATATGTGTCACTTCGGCTGTGTTTTTGTTTCTTCGAGGTGTCACTTCGGAATTTCGGACATTCGGTTTTCAGAGGGTTGTTTCGGAGTTTTGGAGATATGTGTCACTTCGGAATTTCGGACATTCGGATTTCAGGGGGCTGTTTCGAAGTTTTGGAGATAAAACAGATCAAAGCTTAATTCGTGTATTCTCATATAGTCATATAGTCCGTAAAACACACACATTTCCAGAACACAGGGCTGCAGAAGTATTCCATGTCATTTACCCAGGGTAGCTTTGTGCATTATATTCGCATCATGAGCACATATCACGCTAGGTCTCTCAGAGCCAAAGCCTTTTCAACTCCGAAACCCCCAGCTTCCTTGGCCTTAGCTTGGGTATTAGGCTTTTATAGCTGTTTGGTGGTAGAGGGCATTAAGAATTGAGTTCCAATAGCCCTGTAACTCGTGAAGCACAGCCTCGAAGCCACAACCCTGCCCTGAAGCCCCAACCCCACGGCCAAATGTCGCCATCCGCCGGAGCTCTCCATCAGCACGGGCATGGGCCCGCAAGGGCATTCCAAAATGCTTACAAGTTTCAGCTTCCCAGCCGATGTAGCGCAGTGCAGAAGTTGTCGTGGTGCAGAATACCTTGACTGAACACTTTAGATTCGGCAGTGCTGAGGGTTTCCTTCAGATTTTCAGGATAACCTTAATAATAGGGTTGTTGCCTTTCGGGTAGGACTTAGGCCTGGGTAGTCTCGATTCAGCATCTGAAGCTTCTTGCGATTGCTTGCGGGGCCTCGAGCCAAACCGTACTATCAATCCTTACTGTTCCTATACCAAGGCCAGCTCTATAGGCATCCTGCTCTGGACCTAGAATACTTGCTACGGCATTTCAGTTCCTAGTGTAGATCTCGACCTCGGTTTTGCTAGCAATGGCTGGCAGAGCTGTGATGAAGAAGCCCGGAGCAGCTGGGCGAAGAGTACGAAGGGTGGGGTTCAAGAACTACAAAGAGTTGGCCTCCCGCCTTGCACCTTTCGTGACACAGAAAACCGTGACGACATACACGAGTAGCAGGGACATGAAGGACCTCGACAGAGCCAAACTGACATCTCGGCCATCCAGATTTGCATAGGAATCGATTTAAATGTTTTTTCTAGGTAGGGCCTAGGCTTATACAGGTATGTGGTTTCTTATCCCGGTTGTGCTTTCCGAGTCCAGGTTCTTCAAGGGGGTTTTCCAAGCTACGATATCCCTGAGCCCGACTTGGAATTTCCCCGACACGGTGCTGAAGAAGGGTCTGCTTCAGATCTTGAAGATGGAGGACCTCAAAGTATTTCTAGTTGTATTTGTTAGTGTTATGAGCCGAATTATTTTTCTTTCGTCCATCCCGCAACCTTATGTTATTATTATCTTGCTAGAGGACAAGGCCTCTTTGAGTTCCAAGATCCACGATTCCGAAAAAGAGTCGTGGGCTGCCACGAATGCATTGAGACTATCAGCTGCTTTTCGCCACTACTCGCAAAGCTCTTTGAGGAGGCGATCTTGGGTACCCGAGGCTCATCTCTGCGATCTCTCAACAGATATCAAGCTAGACTAACAAGAAATGCAGCGATCCCAATCTAGAGAATCATGATTTACCGGGGCTTGAAATTTAATACCCCTGATCAGGAGCATCGCAGAAGTACGAAAGCGCCATCTGACCGGAAAGCAGCCCAGAGGAAGCAGAATACGGCTACAGTGAAACTCAGGATAAAGGGAAAACAACAGGACCCACAGAAGCCAGCAGCTGAGCAGCAGGAGCAGGAGGAAGATGCCGATGAGAACGATGATGAGCAGGATGCAAACAACGATGGTGAGCAGGATGATGGAAGCGAGGACGATGTTAGCATCAGTAGCAGCAGCTCCAGTTCATCCTCATCAGGCAGCAGCAGCAGCAGCAAAGGAAAGCAAAGCACGAATGGGAAGCCCGAGCCATCCGTGGAAGCCCAACAGCCGCAAGCTCCAGAAGCCCAGCCAACAAAAGCAAGCCCGCAGTCGCAAGCTCCAGAACCCCAGCCAACGAAAGCAAGCCCGCAGTCGCAAGCTCCAGAACCCCAGCCAACAGCACAAGCGAGCACCAAGCAGGATGTACCAAACATGTCGGACCCTGGATTCTTAAAGCACTTTGTTTACATGCTCGTGTCGTAGTATACTCACCGAAGCGAAATAAGCCTCCCCGCACGACTGCCCCATACCTAAGAAACTCTGATTCGCCCAGGAAGCGGCCCAAGCTGCCATCGCCAACGACTGGTTCCTCAGCGCTTTGGGCGGGATGCTGGATGGCGAGGATCCCACCGGGAGCACATCCTTCAGTTTCTCGCCCTTGCTTTAACCTAGCTTTGGGAGGTTCAGGGTTTCTGGTCTAGTCGTGGGCTGATTGCTCTAATATCTAGCTTTGCGAGGTTCGGGGGTCTCGGGTCTAGCTGTGGGGTTTGGCGATTGGATACATTTCTGAAGCTTGTTGGAAGTTGGGGGTCTCTGGCCTAGTTGCTGTGGGGTTTGGCGATTGGATTCAAGTGCTTCTTGCTCTCCGAAGCTTTTGGGCTTATGTCGGGTCCTAGTCAAGGGTCGAGTGAAGTTCGTCGGGATGGCTCGGATTCTGACCATGAGTGGCTGATGGAACTGTGCTTGCCTGGCAAAGCTTCTTGTAGTGCTGGTTCTGCCAATGAGAACAATAACAATCGTGATCGTGACTCTGGTGATATGGAAGTCGATTCGCTGGAACGGCTGTTGCACGAGGACGATTGTTCGGGAGACCCGTCACAAATTTCCTTGAAGGATCTTGCGGCGGCGGGTGCCGAATTTTGCACTGAGAGGAGCTTCAGGCGTTTTGAATCGGCGGCGAGCCGTTACGATGACAATCCTGCTGCTGCTGAAAATGGCCAAGGGCCTTTCGTGATGATTGATGGTCGTCGTCAGCAGCTTGTCAGTGCAAACTTTTACAAAATGCTCGTGCCGGCTTCTTTGCACTGGATGCCTCGACTTGAGCCCGTCATACGAGCAGTGTTGCAGGACCCTACAATCTTGATCGAGTTCTGTGCATCGCATCAGTTGGCTTCTAAAGTGCTGGGTCATGCTGTGAGTCGTGTTCAACTTCTTCATCAAGCCCATCTTAAATTTAAGATTGGCATCACAGGCGACCCCGCCCACCGCTGGCGAAAGGCTGAGCATGCATACCTCCGCGAGATCCCCAAGGCCTTATTTGCAACCATGCGGCTTCTCGCCATTGTGGAGCACGGCGAATCTGCAGCATTTCTGGAGGCTTCCTTGATCGCCACTTTCAGTGAGCACTCTGACTGCAAGAACATCGCTGCTGGCGGAGAATCCACGTCGAGGATGCAAGGGCCGTTCTTCGTGTATGCTGTCGCATCTGCTGCATAGGAAAATGACTTTCAATCCGAGCTGCATTCAGGGAGCATTTGGCCTTCAGTCCCAGAGATCCATTGATATATCCTTGTTTGGACGGCGAGGGCGAGATACTTTAAGGTTTTGGGTTCCAGGGGTAGGGTTCTTGTTTGCTGCCGTGGCAGGTGTGCGGTGGTGCTCCAAAGCTCGGCCTCTTTAGGCATGTATTTTCTACATACTTTGATATATCTCTCCTTCTCCCCCCCTCTCTCTCTCTCTCTCTCTCTCTCTCTCTCTCTCTCTCTCTCTCTCTCTCTCTCTCTCTCTCTCTCTCTCTCTCTCTCTCTCTCTCTCTCTCTCTCTCTCTCTCTCTCTCTCTCTCTCTCTCTCTCTCTCTCTCGCGCTCTCTCTCTCTCTCTCTCTCTCTCTCTCTCTCTCTCTCTCTCTCTCTCTCTCTCTCTCTCTCTCTCTCTCTCTCTCTCTCTCTCTCTCTCTCTCTCTCTCTCTCTCTCTCTCTCTCTCACTCTCACTCTATTTAGCTTGCTGGCTAGATTGGCTAGATTTACCAAACCAACGAGCTTAATACATCGCTAGCCAATATCCCAAACGAACGCATCGCCACACACGCCCGATCCACTCGATCAGTGCCACCAATACATTGACCTACATGTATACAATAAATAAAACTTTAAACCCTACATCGACTTGGGTTTAGGGTTCAGGGCTGTGCAACAACCGCCCACTCAGCTGCAAAGTGCCAGCCTTAAAGCTTCCATCCACTCCTAACTTTATTATAACCTATATGCATCCACAGCACACTACTCCCTGAAAACTAAACCCGTGCCAAAACACCATTAACCTTCGATGCAACCCCTAATAACCCCCAAGCCTTGAACTTTGCCAAAGCACCATTCATCCTGATCTAAGCCAAGAAGACCTTGACCCTAGACCCAACCCACAAAATTCCAAAGCCTTGGTCCTATCAGCCCACACCATAATTGAACCGGTCCTTACCTGCAGCTCAGGCTATGCATCGCCAACGCCAGGGCCGCCCAGAAGATCGGCTTTGCGAGCTCCTAACCAGGCGGCGGATGCGAAGCCGAATGTTGTCTTCTGTGCCGACGACGAGAAGCAGGACGACAAGAAGGACGACAAGAAGAACTACGAGAAGAACGACGAGGAGAACGACGGCAAGACGACGACAGAGAATGACACGGAGGCGAACGAGAAGGAGGAGCGACCAAAGCCAAGTAAGAGGAAGCCGAAGCCGACGAAGCCGGACGAGAAGGACGAGCAGCCGAAGCCAAAGAAACGGAAGCCGAAGCAGGCGGACGAGAAGGACGAGCAGCCGCACAAGAAGGAGAAGCCGAAGCCGACCAAGGCGGACGAGAAGGACAAGCAGCCGCAAAAGAAGGAGAAGCCGAAGAAGACGAAGCCGGACGAGAAGGACGAGCAGCCGCAACAGAAGGAGAAGCCGAAGATCGTCGAAGAGGTCAGCTGGTCCAACCTGCACGAGAAGGCCATGTGCAATGGTGAGATGTCTTCGAGTCCGTATGTGGAGGGCGGCGAGGTCATGGTACGCTTCGAAAGCGGGCGAGTTTGGCGAGTTCCCCACCTGGTGCCGGACGACATCGAGAAGAGAGGCGAGCAGGATGCACTGCCGCGAGTGGGCGATGTGCCGGAGCAGCCGAAAAAAAAAACGAAGGCGGCTGCCAAAGCGAGGCCCGTGGCGGACTTCATCCTGCCGTCTGTGCGAGTGAAGTATGCCAGCCAGGGGTCGAAGTCACCGGTCCTCAAGCTGGAATGCAAAGAGGACCGCTTCGGTCCTTCGATGGGCCCATGGAGGCAGAAGCTGCAGTTCGTCTTGAAGGAGGACGCACCATTGGGAACGGTTGAGGCCTCCCACGTGATGCAGACAATGGCTACGTTCTACGAGAAGATGAATCTCAATGGTGCCGAAATCGACTTCAGGCGATGCAGGGACAGCTTGCTGAAGCACGCCGACGCTGTGAACCACGACTGGGGGAAGAAGCCGATGTCTTGGGAGTATGTGAACCAGCAGAAGCTGGATGGCTTTCCGCTGGCGAGGCTTGGTCGCAGGGTATTGTTTTTGGTTTGGAGTTATTCGGCTATCGGTTTGGGGTTTGTAATATATTCAGATTTTGGGACCGAGCAGCGATAAGGCCTTCGCAGCGGGCCGGAGCAGCCGCCAAGGAGGATGACGAGGACGACGGCGAGGAGGACGGCGAGGAGGACGGCGAAGAGGAGGAAGAGAATGCTATGGATCCGACATTGGAAGGCTCCCTACCACGTGATCATAATCGTAGCAATTTAAGTAATCTAGGTACAGACTGGAATATACTAAACCGCAAGCCCTGACTCTAACCACAACCATCAAAACCCAATCCTAAGCAAAGCCCTTTGCCACCTCAGGTGGCTTCGAGCGGCTGGGCTCCGCGGCCACTGATCTTTTGACGAACAACGGAGATGATCTACACTAGGCACATGCAGAAGTTTTCTTGTGTTGGTTCTGTGCTGTATATGTCGAGGCTCGATATATAAGCTGGATATCACCGGAGGTCCTCCAAGAACCATCTGCCACATCCTCGAAACCTCAGATGTGCTCCGGTGCAATCGACCCCTGGATGTATACCCAGTCGCACGAACTTTTGCTAGGAGCCCTAATTCCCAAGTACCCAGCAGCTTCAAACCCTGAGCCCAATCGAACGCAGGCTGTGAGCACGGCTTTCCAGGAGGCTTTCAGGAGTGAGCTCTATAATCCCTAGCGAAATTGATGTCACTGGGGTATGATATAATTGGTAGAATAGGTGCAGGATGGGTGAGGTATCATTTCGTGTGCCCCGTCGTTCCTGCTATGCTAATATTGAGCAGTGCCTGGTACTAGGCAACCCCGAGACCCCAAGCCCAAAGCCTGCACCCTACTGTGTGTACTTTAATTGCAAGCCTGGAAGGACACATATAGGCCTACTAGTTTGGATCACCTACAATCGACGAGTAGTCTCATTTGGCCTAGTGTCCTTTCAATGGCTCTAAAAAACCGCAACATTATGGAGCCTACTTATGTATGTAAGAAGTAGATCTGAATCAAGCGGCCAAACCTTCAAAGACCTATCAAAGCACCTTGTGAGCTCAACTCCTCAGAGAGCACTCTGTGTGGTCCCGCTATCGTAGCAAACCCGAAAGACCGTTCAAACAGTTCAAATGCCCGTAATACTATAGCAAACCCAAGTCCCGTGATCCCATTTGGAGAGATTTCGACAGCAGCCTTTCTTTCAAAAGGCAGCAGCATGTACAGCTACGCAGCCGGTGCAGGGTTTCCGTACACTGTATGCATGTATTCAAGATAGTTCGGTCTGTATATATATATATATATATATAGGTAGTTACAGCGAAATACATACATATACATATCGATACCGATATATATATATATATATATATATATACAGACCGAACTATCTTGAATCTTGCAGCTAGCTGTGCATATTCTAATCGAGGAACGATTACTGACCGGGGTTGTAAAATACTCTTCCACATCGCAGTATAAGCCTAGGAACAATAGCCCTGAAGTCCTTGGTTTCTACGCACCAATCCCGACCGCTTGCAACTTAGTGCTTTATTGCTTTTGTGGAATTTGGAACAACCCGTTACCCCAGCAACCTGAAACTTAGCTAGGATTCAGGTGGAGGGTTCTTGGCTTTGGGGGTGTGTAGATAGGAGTAATCTCTTCTGGCATTGCTTGTTGTTCCCGCCAGCTTAAGTAAGGACTATATAATAAGGCTTTGGAATTGAGGGCTTCGGCGACTTGGGGTTTCTAGGGCGGAGGCTTTTGATCTTAGCAGCACCGGTTTGCTTCCGCTGCTGGCGATCGCCCTCGCGATCTTTTTTTTAATGGAGCACCACTGAGCTGTGCTGAGCGGACCTGGTGTCGTGCCTACCACCATATAGTCTGTACTTGCACCCCTAAACCGTGAACCCTATATGTATATTCCCGGACCCAACCCAATCAATAGCAGGACCCTTCTGTGCCTAGATTGCCGAAATGCCTGTCCGATCCTTCCTATGTTTGTGCCTCTAGACTCTATAGCTACAACACTCAGTCATTATACATCTGTAGCCCGGCAGCCGCTGTGTGCACGCAGACACCTGGACCTCACCACAAGACTTCGAGCATCCTGCACGCCGGCCCCTGTTGCACATGGCCTAATTCCCTGTATACATCTGACATAGGTCTGTGCTTCTTATACTTGACGTCTAAATCCGTGTGTACCTAGGATAATAAGATGTAACTAAGTTACACACATATATATATATATATATATATATATATTTAGATAGAGGGGGGCATGCACATTTCTCGCCGTGATGCATATCATATGTTTGTAGGATTCGAGAACATGTGGCAGTACAGCCTGCCCCGACAAGCACGACACGAACTCACGGATAGAGACAATACCTACTGCTGTGTGTGTATATATACATATATATATACAGGCATATATATATATATATATATATATAAGAAGCTGCCCCCACCCTGTAATAGTGACTATAAGGAATATATTCATATTATATAGGGCCCTATTATATTCCTATTAGGCCACTATTAATTACAGGGTGGGGGCAGCTTCTAACATATATACATCTTCCCAGCAGTCGTAGAATGAGCCGACGACCCATGGTATGCTATACTATTCAG
Source organism: Symbiodinium sp. CCMP2592 (assembly GCA_905221615.1). NCBI lineage: Eukaryota > Dinophyceae > Suessiales > Symbiodiniaceae > Symbiodinium > Symbiodinium sp. CCMP2592. The sequence continues at coordinate 363,354 of CAJNDT010005146.1, read as the reverse complement.
GCTGCACGTGTTGGTGGTCCTAGTAATAAAGGGATTGTTGGTTTGCTGAGGCTTTATGTGTTGTTCAGGGGTTCCAGTCTTTGGCAGGGTTTGATGTACCACACATAGTGTGGGGCTTGGGTTTTCGAGGTTCTACTTATTCAGACCCCCAAAACGATCCAAAAAGTAGATCGCTGATATGGTTCCTATAATATAATAAGACCCTTTAATTATAGTAGTATAGGATCCCAAACTAGGGGCTCTACTTTTTGGATCCTTTTGGGGGTCTGGGATTTAGAGGGGTGCGAGGGTTGGAAGGGTTCGATACCCTAGGGTTCTACTTAGTATTCTTTAGGGCTCTATATATGTAATAAGTTCAGGCGAGGTTCCAGATTGGATGCATCGGGGCAGCCAGGCCAGGATCCAGTTCGAAGCAGCCGGTTGCTCGCATCCGTCCTCGATGCAAACCATAAGTCGTCGTGCAAAACAATAAGCCGAGAACCGCCGAATCCGTGTTGTGTGGTGAGAAGCCCAAAACACCAGGCAATGAGGTATCCCCGAAGAGGCATCATCGGTATCATGGATCATAGAGAGCCAGGGATCTTGATGAGCCGAAGTAGATCCCCGATGAGGTCCCCCGATGAGGTCTACCCTAGTTGGGCACCAGCTGTCGTGTTGTGTAGAGAGCTACAGATATTGATGAGCCAAAGTAGATCCCCGATGAGGTCCCCGATGAGGTATCAAGGCCCTGATTCCAAGCCACCCGCAACCCAAAATTTGATGGTGTGGTGATGATCAATTTAATAAAGAGACATGATTGATGATCTGGATACGCAGTCAAATCTAGATACCTAGTGTGCTGGTTTCTGTCAATCTAAAGACTAGAAACTTACTTACCCAAATCTCCAGAACTCTTTCCCGTATAGGTTATGTATACCAATGGAATTGTTTCGCCGAGTGGATGTGGATACGAAGTCGATTCTGGAACCTCTAGTCGTGTTTGGGATTGGTCAATCTAAAGACTAGAAACTCATCTCCCTAAGGCTCCGCACTGCTGTTTGTATTTCGGATCTAGATACGCATGGGTTTCTAGATCCTTCCGTTGCTGTGGTTTGTGTTAATCTAAAGACTAGAAACTTACCTTCCCCAAACCCTGTACAATCTATATGGGTAACCCTAGCATAGTGGCACCTCTCAGATCTAGATACGCATGGGTTTCTAGATCCTTCCGTTGCGGTGGTTTGTGTTAATCTAAAGACTAGAAACTTACCTTGCCCAAACCCTGTACAATCTATATGGGTAACCCTAGCATAGTGGCACCTCTCAGATCTAGATACGCATGGGTTTCTAGATCCTTCCGTTGCTGTGGTTTGTGTTAATCTAAAGACTAGAAACATACTCCCCCAAATTCGTGTAATACTATATATATATATATATATAGGTTTATTATGGGTATCCCTAGCATATATATATATATATATATATATAGTATATGGGCTTCATAGATATAGTACCCCTCCGGTGTTGAAGACTGCCGGCGGCTGTCGCGATCCACGCTCAAATGCAGGCGAAGGAGCTGCTGGCATTTTGCCGACGAGTAGCTCGATCGATAGCTGTAGGATCAGCAGACAATGTCTGCACAGCCAGACAGTTTGGATACCCAGGTATCCCAATGGCCTCAGGACGGCGAAGCAGTGGCTGCTGCCATGGCCTTGACAACAGCCCCGACCGTGTCCCTGGATGCCTATGCTGCGACCCAAGTCAGCTCGCCTCCTCCTAGTTCGAATCCCGATCCGACCTCAACGCCTTCGGCCTCTGCTTCGGACTCGAGCCCTGAGAAATCCTTAGCCCCTGCTTCCACCAAGCAGCCGGGAACGAACTCTCCGGAAGCCCCTGCTTCCGCCAAGCAGCCTGGAACGAACTCTCCGGAAGCCCCTGATTCCGCCAAGCAGCCTGTGATCCTCACCGACTCCGCGATGATGGAGGCCAGGACCAACTACGCCGAGCACCACGGCCTCACGATCGAGCAGGTCACCGAGGAGATGATCAAGGGCTCTGAGAAGGGTCCTGTTCACTGGGCGACGGTGAAGACGAATGTGTCAGCCCGTTCGGCCACGGGGCAGGCTTTCCAAAGAGCCCTGAAGCACAGACCGGACGTCCGCGAACTCTACCAGGTTCTCTTGGATTCGGAAAAGATCGCATTTCGCCAAGCATGGTCATGCACGAAAAGCTTCGAGTTTACAACCGCCCGCCGCTCCACTACGAACACGTTCAGGCGGCGAAAGGAGGACGTCGGTGTCTTCAAGACGGAGTTGCAGCTCCAGCAGCTGCTTGGCGGAGCGGACAAGGCCGAGGCTGTGTCCCAGGCTAGCAACTACGTGAACATGTGCATTCGGCCGGACTTGAAGGCTGGGTCTCTATGGTAAAAAACCCTACCCAAAAACTTAAACCCCTGAAGCCCTAAACCACTTGAGTCCTAAACCTGCTTTGTTCCCAAAATAACTTAAACCCTGAGACATCCTTAAACCCAAACCCCCTCCAGCCCTACACTTGCTATGTTCGCAAAACCAAAACCTAGACCTAAACCACGAAACCCGCAACCCCTTAAACCACAAAGCCAGCTTCCATGCCCTGCAGCCCTTCTGCTACATGTACAACGATTGGTTGAAGGCCGACACGTATCTGTGGGTGGAAAGTTTGGTCTCTACTGCTTCCGAGACTGCCTGGATGAATGAGGTGACGGTGGAGTCGGAGAACCCCCTTTCTGGCAGCTGGTCTGAGAAAGCTGAGTTCTGCAAGGCTGTACGGGTGTATGCTGTGGAATACCAATGTGCTCCCAAAGATGTCACTTTGGAAATGCTACAGCAGACGACACTGGGAGTCAAGGGCTTTGCAAAGCTCTACGAGTCCACTCCCGCGGCTTTCCCTCAGCCTGGTGGCGATGGCTCCGCTTCGAACAACAAGCAGACGGCCGCGAACCCACCTGCACCGGCTGCTCCCAAGGCTAAACCGGCGGCTAAGGGCAAAGCTAAGGCTATGAAAACCGGCGATGGTGCTCAGGGTCCTGACGGTGAGAATCCTCTGCTTGGCTCTGGGGGAGATGGAGATGAAGGCCAGGGTGCTTCTAAGAGGCCCAAGAAAGGTGCAGGCAACCCCACCGGCAAAAAGGAGCGAGAAGTCAAAGAGTTCTTAGCCCTGGAAGCCGAAAGCGACAATGTGATGTCGAAGATCGCATCCTCTATGAGTGCCAACCCCGCTGTTTGGAGTTGGGCGAAGGATTTCGTCCAGCAGTATCGGAGTCTCCGAACGGAGATCCTTGCTATGTACGCCGATGTTGAGTTTTTTGGCCAAATGAAGATCGCGGCACTGAGTGCCAAGGAGACTTCTCGGCTGAAGAAGATCTACGGGCTAGATTATCATTCAAAGTTGTGCGAGTTTTGTCTGCAGATGGGCCCGAAGATTGCGATGATGTCCGAGTGTACAAGCAAGATTCGTTCTATGTCCGATGCTCAAGCTGAAGCTGCCGCCGGCACCCCTTCAAAGGCTTCTACGAAGTCGAAAAAGAAGGTGCCCAAGCGATCGGCCTCCGCAGCATCGCTGTCCGTGTGATCGAAATCCTCAGCTGGAGGGGTGCAGTGTTGCAGCTTGGGTTTTTTCAAAGCCGGGTTTAGGGTGTGGGGTTTAGGGCTTATTAGGGTTTAGCGCTTATAGCAGCTGGAATGTCTTAGTCTTTGAACCCACACAGCATCAACCCACGCCCGAAAAAATCCTGAAGTACTCGTAGCTGCTCCCCCAAAAGTCGTTGCATCCCGAATAAAATCCTGGCTTACCGAAAACCCTTGCTGAATGCACTGCTGGTATGGGGAATGTGCTCAGCCCGATCGGGGCAACCCGGCTAAGCCCGGGCGGCTGAGCGATGCGAACCGCTTGTCGCCGATTGTTATTGCTGGCCGACATGATCCCAAATTCCTTCAACTTACCACAAACCAGAGATTCCTATTCCTCAACCCTGAACCCTGGACCCTCAGCCCTGAACCTGTTCATCTGTAGGCCGGAATAAAATAGTCTGACTTTTTTCGGACCCTCAACCCTGAACCTGTTCATCTGTAGGCCGGAATAAAAAAGTCTGACTTTTTTCGGACCCTCAACCCTGGACCACCCTGGACCCGGAATAAAATAGTCTGACTTTTTTCGGACCCTCAACCCGAAACCCAAAACCCTCAACCCTGCCTAAACCCTGAACCCTGGACCACCCTGGACCCGGAATAAAATAGTCTGACTTTTTTCGGACCCTCAACCCGAAACCCAAAACCCTCAACCCTGCAATTTGCCTAAACCCTGAACCCTGGACCACCCTGGACCCGGAATAAAATAGTCTGACTTTTTTCGGACCCTCAACCCGAAACCCAAAACCCTCAACCCTGCAATTTGCCTAAACCCTGAACCCTGGACCACCCTGGACCTGTTCATCTGTAGGCCGGAATAAAATAGTCTGACTTTTTTCGGACCCTCAACCCGAAACCCAAAACCCTCAACCCTGCAATTTGCCTAAACCCTGAACCCTGGACCCTCAACCCGGAACCCCAAACCTTAAGCCCAAGCCCCGCCTCAATCCCGGAACTCCGAAGTGCGAGCTTGGCTGGCTTCAAACAATCGGTTGCACTGCTCTCGATCTGCACAAGGCTGGTGCGAATGCAGGATTAGGTTTCAGCTTGTCGGTGCAGGAGGGCCCCCAAATCCTCACGCAGAACGTTCCTTATTGTATAGTTTGCTACTGTTTCTTCGAGTCCTATTATACCCTAAAGCCTATATATAATTACTGTAGGAACCTGCACCGGCATCGCGACACCTGCTGCTGTGCCAGCTTCACTAGCTATAGTTACCGGCGACCGTTCCGAAGTGTCCGATGGAAACATGTCCACAGCTTGAAGCGACCCTCAAACCCCCGCCCGAAACCTCAAAGCCCGGAAGCCAAAGCTCTTTCGTGAAATCCCCGAGCCTGCGAAAGCTGAAGCCACATTCAGTGCTGTGCGACAAGCGACATTCTGTAGCAGTCATCGGAAGATCCTTGGTCGATGTTGTGCGAAGATTAGGCCCGAAGCTGAGCCACCAAGAGTTCATGCCGCTTAAACTCAACACCAGCCCTAAGCCTCAACCCTAAGCCTTAAAACACCACCCTTAACCCTAAGCTTCAAAACACAACCCTTAACCCTAAGCCTTAAAACACCACAGTTAACCCTAAGCCTTAAACCACCACCCTTAACCCTAAGCCTCAACCCTTAAGGCCCTTAACCCTAAGCTTCAACCCTAAGCCTTAAAAACACCACCCTTAACCCTAAGCCTTAAAGTGTTAAAGCTTGATGAACAAAGTATGTCGCCACCGAAACTGTGAAGACCCCAAAATCCTGAAGCTTTCTGAATGAAGTATATCACCCCAGAGCGCCCCAAATCCTCAAATCGAGAACGCTCACCGCTTCGCCGTCATGACTGTCCATGAGTCTGAAGAGAGCTCGCTTGCTGGAGCAAACAAGTTTTTGTGTGGACGATACAGCTGAAAGAGAAGACGCCGAATATCGAAAGGAGGCTGGGGTCAAGTTCAGAAAACACTTGCTGGAACGATATACGACTGGAGCTGCCACTGCTGCTGACACTTGTATCCTGGCTTATCATCATACTGAATCGGGCGGCCTGGGCACTGAAGATCTGGGGCTGCACCCGGACCAGGCCAGCATTCATGGATCCAGACATCTCCGGCTCCCGGGTCTTAGTTTGGCACTGTTTCTTTGTTTGTTGTTTGTTCGGTCTTTGGGGTCTTGGCTTGGTTGTGTTGTTGTTTGTCCAAAGCTTTTCTTCTGGCGAGCCCACTAATATGTGCGAAATGGTAGAGCGGTATATTATACTAGTATTGGCAGTGAGAAGCTAAGATGCCATCTTGCCAAAGACTTCGAAGAGCCCTACGTGGAATACGTGCATGTGCCTATGAACTGCAAGAAATCCTTCGGGCGAGTCTCGGTGCAGCATCCTACAAGGGTAACATCCGATCTGCTTCGTTGTGAGTTGAATGTTTTAGGGCTCCTGGGGTCCGGGGCAAGTGCAAACTCAAAGCTTCTGAAAGATCACCTTGATGCCGATAAGGGTTACTGGGATTTGTACTGCAACCACCCCGTGGTCCAGAAAGCCTTTCAAGAAGGATTTCGTCAGGAACACGTCGTTCCCCTGTCTGTTTACTTTGATGGGGTGCAATACACAAAGAACGAAAACTTTCTGGGCTTCTACATGACGAACCTTCGCTCTGGGAAGCAACAACTGGTGTGGCTCTTGAGTGCCTTGGGTTATTATAGTTATTGCTGCCGTTGTAATAACCGTAACTTATTTCCGAAGAGACCTTATATTCAACCAAAGACAATATGTTTCTTCATTACCGAAAAACATCGCACACCCAGGGCTGTCAGAGCTCTGCTCGTGCGGCTGTCGTGGCTGGTGTTCAGTCTTCCCGCTTCCGGAACATTTCCGTTGTGACATGAGCCGTGAGCACACCGATATTCGACCGGCGATTTTGGATTTCAAGGCCGACTGGCCGGCACTGGTCGAGATTTGCGGCCTTCGGACATGGTCTCACAACCTCCATCCATGCCCATGCTGCACGGTGGATAAGTCTTCCTTGTTGGCCGTCGGCACACATTCCTTGAATTCCTCGCCGAACCCACTTTTTACGCAGAGCTCTTATGACGAGCTCGTAGCACGGACTTTCCGGGCCGCTGGACTCCGCAGCAGGCAAAGTTTTCTGTTGTCTTCATCAAGTATATTCAAGGAATAAGAATAAAGAACCTAAAAGCCAAGAAGCGGGTAGCCGTGAATCGAACTATAGGAAGTGATTGTGCCCGACGACGAGACCCAACGGCGACTTCACAGCTTGCTCCGCTACAGCAAGAATGGTCGGGGACGATGCTTGAAGGCGGCCTTCCCGCCGCTGGGTCTTCGTAGAGGCCATCGCCTGGAGCCATCTGAACATCTTTTGGACGTGGACAACTTTATCCATCTCACGACACCATTCAGCTGTATCTTCTACACCGGCGGGACGCACGGTCGCATCCTCCATCGATCACCTTTTTTGAGAATACCTGGGGTCTCGATCGACTGCTGGTGCATAGATGTGCTCCACACATGGCATTTCGGACCATTGTCCTCGTATGTCGCACATTCGCTGCGAACCCTGATTTCTTCGCCGGTGTATCAGCCGGCCAGTTATAAGGACCTGGAGAAAGAGGAGGCTGACAAGCTCGCCTTGCTTCATCTTCGTGCGGAACTTTGGTCGTTCTACAAGAGACGCCGAGAATCAGACGAAGATTGGAAGAGAAAAGGCTCAGAGGCCCGACGCATCCCACTAACCAGAGCCCGCTTAAGCTTTCCTCAGTAGCGATGGATGACCCCTGCAGGTGTGGAACCTGACCTTGACCATGATTGCTGGAAAATATCTCAAAGCGAAAGCTGCCGAGACACATGGGCTGCTCAACTTCGTCGTCGATAGACTTGCAAAGCATTCGGAACAACTGGCTTCGACGACTGAAGCTGCTTCTGTCGATCTGTTGCTGAGAGCAGGCACTGCAGCGATGGACTTCGATGCAGTGCTGGCGGCTCACCCGAGAGCGGTCGATGCCGACACTTGTGCACTGCTGTTCGACAACTACAACAGGTTCATCTGCCTGGCTGCCAGAGCCCAGATCCCTCTCATGCCTAAATGTCATATGATGTACCATATGATTCAGAGGGCACTGCTGAAGGGGAATCCCCGCTTTTACTCCACTTACATCGACGAATCCCTGAACGGGGCGATCGCCCGTGTGTGCCGGTCGGTTCACAGACGAGGATGGGCACTTGCAGTGTATCGCAAGCTTTCTATGCTTGAACAGCTGTTGGCAGAGGATGAGGATTGAGCTCTGCCGGCACTTGATCCGTTGGCTTCGTTTTTTTAGGCAGTGGTATTTTTTGTACGAAACCGTTATAGGTAACATGGACGAAACCTTTCAGCTTGAGCCTTGGCCGAACCCTAAACCCCAAATCCTAAACCCTACCAATAAATTTGTGTATATATATATATATGTACCCTGACCCTGCTGCCTTCCCAGGAAGATTGCCGAAGGCTGCTTCTTCTGCCGAGCTGCTGGTGCTAAGAATCACTGTTTCCGAGTTGCAGCTCCAAGCACCACATCCGCATAAGCAGGATTTTCTCCTAAGCTGAAGCAAAGTTTTTATTTGCTGTTCTTCTTGTGACGGTCCCAAGCTGGCCAAGGGTCTTCGTTGTGTGGAACTGTAGGACGAACGCCCCACTAAGCTCTAATTCCAACCAAAACTTCCGAACCCCGAAAGCCTCAGCGAACACTGCTTCCCGAAATCCGAAACTGCACGTCGACAGGTCTGATTGTAGGCTTGTTTTTATGGAGACTAAAGTAAACCAACCAATGAGGCTGTTCCACTGGTGACTGGTTGTGCTGGCTCTTCCGAGTCTCGATTCTTGCTGGCCTTCAGAAGGTTTTGACATACTCTTCAGCAAAGGCGAAATTTAGATTGGGGTCTCGTAGGTCGTAGGGTGATAAGCACAGTCATCTCAGGAGATGCCGGGGTTCGCGACACTGGCTTCGGAGCGCTACAAGTTTCAAAATGTACAGAAATAGTGCGCCGGGAACGAGCCTTCAAACCCGTTGCCTTGCAAAATCCCGTACTTATATCCATATTCGATTCGATATGCATTCGGAGAAGCAGTAGTCCTTGCTATCTTCGGCTCTACCCCTGGCTTCGCGGAATTTCGGCCAAGAAGCAAGGAAAGTCGACCGATGGCCCGGAAAGAGCACGCAGATCGAAGGGCTTTCGGGTTTTTTGGTAAGGTTTACGGTTAAGGTCTTACGGCTTCGGTTCTAGGGCTTAGGGTCCAGGGTGCGAAGGGATTAGCTTGAGGAAGGGTCTGCTTTGCGGTCCCTCTTTGAAGCTCAGGCCCTAAACCCAAGCCTGCAAACCTTACAGCCAAATCCCAAGCAATCAGCCCAAGCACCCAAAGAGCTATGTACTTTCAGTCGTCTTGTGCACCCTAAAGCTGAAAACACTTCAACGCCCCAACCCAGGTCCCGGAAACCGCAAACTTGACAGAACTTAAGCCGAAATCCAGACTTGAGGGGAGAGGTAAGGAGAGACACACAATATTTCGGCTCAAGCATCATGAGCATCAGTCTATGAGTTGAAAGCTCATAAGAATCATAAAAATATTGGCTCGTGCAATATATATACAATCGTTTGCTTATATATGCAGCCCTGTCTCATACACAACGGCAAAACAACCTGCTGCATTGGTGTGAAGAAAGATTTGTTGGACTTTGCGTGTTTTTGCTCAAGTTATAGGTTTCGCTGTTTCACCCCAAAATGGTAGCGGATCCAGAAACAAGTGGGCGTATCCAAGCAGGACAAGCAACATACGTATCTACTTTCTGGATCCGAAAGGTGGTCTGGGATAGCAGGGGTTGTGGGGCCTGGCAGAGAGCTGCCCCTACAGGAGGTTCCAGAGGTGCTTGTGCACGGCTCCTACGCGAGGCGCAGCAACAACATCCTCAAGGAAGGATTGCACGCGCGTAGAGCGATCCACCTCCTCTCCTGTGGGTCCAAACACGGCAGGTGGAGATCGGACATCGAAACCTCCGTGTGTGTTCTCGCCAGAGAAGCCGCTCGGTACGCCCAGGTTCGGTTCCTACTTACTACCAATGACATTTACCTGGCACCGGACGGAATACCCCCTAATCATATCTCGCAGATCGAGTCCTGGCGGAAAGGACCGGTTCCCTTCCCACCGCGGGCAGCGGGGTCTTCCGTGGGGCGTTCCGCTCACGGAACGGCCGCCGGCTCGCGCCGGGAAGGAGCTGCGAAAACCGCGGCCGAAAAAGCCCAACAAAGGGCCGAGGCTGTGGCTGAGCACAAAGAGGCCGCACGCTTTACCGAGAGGCAAGAGGCCAGGCGTAAGTTGGCGTCGGCCGCGCCCCGGGGCACAGTGGGCGTGGAGTTGCAGAGAGCTCTGGACTCCGACTGTGAGTCCTGTTCGGACCGCAGGGAGCAGTCCACCCTGAGCGCAGCAGCGTACGCCACACAGCGCCTGCGAGCCATGGAGGCGCGACCTCCACCGGAACCCGTCGTTCTTAGGCCACGCCACCAACCCGGCACCCCGGCACGGGGCGGCGAACAAGGGGCTCTGGGGTCAACCGACGGCACAGCAGAAACCTCAGAACGCCCCGAGCCGGAGCTGGGGGACGAGGAAATGGAGCTGATAGAGGTCGCTGAGCAGAGGAACTCAGACCAGTACCCGCCAGAGGGCAGCCCCAAGGGCGATGAGCCGATGCCTTCCGTGGAGCGTTCCGCTCCCGGAATAGCAGAGGCCACGCTCGAAGGCGACGAACCGATGCCTTCCGTGGAGCGTTCCGCTCCCGGAATCGCGGAGGTAGAGCCTGCGGTCGGTCCAGGTCTGGGCGCCTCGAAAACTACCGCCCAGGAAGCAGCGCTGAAGGAAGAGCAAGCTGCGCCAGGGGAGAGCGCCTCGACGCCGCCGAGGCGCGTTTCGCGCCCGGCGAAGGCGAAACCCAAGCAATCTGGGGCCCGAAGGTTGAGGAAGGAGGTCCTTTGCAGCCCCTTGTTGACGCCGCCCAGGCGTTGGGGGAGGTAGCTCTGGCAGAGCCGGAAGCCATCGCGCTGAAGGTCGACCCGGACACGTTGACGGCAGAAATCGGCAAGATGTCGCTTGAAGATGAAGACCCGGATTGGTCTGGCGACGAGGCCGAAATTCCGGTAGCTACCGCCTTGCCGGGCGAGGCCGCGTCCAGCTCCGCCAAACAAGAGGAGGGCAGGGGAACTAAGAAGGAACTGGAGCTGGACGAGACGGAGGAACCCCCACGCCGCCGCAAAGTGGTGTTGGCTACTGGCCAGTTGTCGCTTCTCCGGGCTCTGGCCGCAGCCAACGCGTCCAACTGGTCCGGGGTTCAGCGTGCTCTCAGAGAAGCCCAGGGGTCGGGCGAAGAGAAGAGCGAGCTTGTGGAGAACCTTACGTCCCTGGCGCAAGCGTTCTCCAAGAACCGCGACGCCTGCGCGCAGGCGGCAACCTCGAGGGCAGCCGCTCTCGCGGAGCTTGAGGGCGCAGAAGCCGCCTACTTCGCGGCGCTCCCACCGGCCCTGGCAGCAGAACTGGAACGCAAAAACCCAGTGAGGCCCAGTATGGATAAAAGCCTCGGGTGGATCAACCACGCACGCTTCCTGCAGGACAAGGAAGCCGCCGGAGTGTGGGTGGCACGCAGAAAGGAGAAATCCCGCCTGCGAGCTGCCGCACACCGAGGCGCTTCCAGGCAGAGCTGCGAGCTGGGGAGCTAGACGCCCCGATGCGAGCCGCGGTAGCTCAGAAGCGCAAGCCTGAGTCCGAGCGCAGGCGACGCATCAAATGGGCCAGGTTTTGCGAGAAGCAGGGTAAGACCAGGAAGTACGACCCTACTGAAAGCGAGCAGAACCACCCCTACGCTCACTCGGGTTCACCCCACCTCGAGAAGGCCATGCCGTGGCCCGTTCCGGGCCCGGCAGGTGCCCGACGGAGGACGGGCTGGAGAACCGGGGGATTCCTGGCACTATGGGGGATGGTCGCTACCTACAGCATACAGCCAGTGAATGCACTGCCGAGACCCACCAGTCCTCCTCTCGGGGATAAGGCACCGTGGCCTGCTTCAGGCCCGGGCATGGCCGGAGAAGGGACCGGACTGGGGCTTGGGATGATGCTAGGTTGGATGCTCGGTAGAGGGCGTCAGAACCGGAGAGGAAGAACCGGTGGCCTCACGGTCGCCCAGCCAGCCGACAGTAAAGCTCCCCCTCCCACTCGACCGTGGATAGCTCGACCCTTGCCGCGTGACGAAACCCGTCGGAGAGTCGTCACGCGAGCTATCTGGCTGACCACCGTCGCTCTGCTTCCCATCGTTGCAAATGCTGCCGAAGGGGACATTGTGGAAGAAGGGGGAGTCTGGGAGCTATGGACGCACAGGCTCCTGACCACCGGCTGCCTCTACCTTGCCTGGCGCACAACCTTAGGCTGGGGCGTCGAGAAGAAAGAGGTCGCCTGCCAAACCACCCAAGGACACCCGCCTGCGGCCGACCACGTCCGTGTAACGCCCGCCGGCGAATGCTTCCATGCGGAGCATTGCGGACACTTGAGGGCGAGGAAGAGCCGGGCATACAGGCCCTGTCTGGATTGTTCCCCGCTTGAGCCCCGTCTTACTCGACTGCCAACGTCGGGGAGCACACCCGCGGCCAGACGCCAGGGGTCCAACTATACAGGGTTCCTTCGGGTGATCCTTGGTAGCCTCGCCGCCCTCGCTTTGCTCGTGCTACAGGGGTGCGACCGACAAGCAGAGGAAACCGGTCGACTTGGCAACCCAGCGGTACCACCACTGTTGGGAGCTTCTGCTCTTGTTGCGTTGCTCATCACCTGGCCGGGTCCGCCGTGGCGCGCTCCGCGCCCGGCGTCCCGAAGGGTGGGGGAAGGAACGCGCAAGGTCAGGTTTGCGGTACGAGAGACACGCCGGGAAACCCGGGGAGAACTCTTGCCCGCCCAGACCTCGAGCTTAACGACCCGACATCATCGGCGTCGAGGCAGCCACCCCCTCGTTGCCCCGAGCGGGAATTCCCCCGCAGAAACGAAGCGGAAATTCTCAGAAGAGGGGCCGGAACCAGGGGTAGTCCCCGCCCGTCGCTGGGCGCAAGAAAGACTGCAGTTGGTGAAGGACCACCTATCACCATCCACCCAGCGGTTGTATGACGGCCATTGGCGCTGGTGGGAGCTATACACTAGACGTCGGGGCGTTTCAGCACTCCGCTCCGTGGATCGTTTCGATCCCGGAGAAGAGTCGTTGTTCCTCGACTATCTGGTGTACCTATTTGTGGGCCAAGGGCTAGCAGCAGCCACAGCACAGGCCCGCCTGGGAGCGATTCGAAGCGTACACCTACAGCTCGGCTTCCCAGACCCGCTGAAGCCGCTTCCCCGTTTGCAACTTGCACTCGAGGGAATCGGGAGGAGAAAAGGACCCATCGCCAAACGACGTCCGGTTACTCCGCACATGTTAGCAAGGGCCCAAGCGGCGTTGCCACGGGGGCTGTGGGGAAGACAGCTCAACTGTGCATTGCAACTCGGTTTCTTTTTTCTCTTGCGAGTTTCGGAACTGGTCGGCGGCAATAACCCAAAGCTTGGGCTCCGTGTCAAAGATGTCAAGCTGTACAGCCGTGGCGAGTTCCTCGCCCGGCCGCCCTTCAGCGGGGCAGATGAGGTGCAGATCGTTGTGAGAGCCTCAAAGACGGATCCCGAAGGGGAATCCGCCACGAGGAACTTTATTTCGCAGCGATGCGGCCGTCTGCCCTGTGTTGGCGACCATAGAGTTTCTGGAACTCAAATGGTCAGAAGCCACGCCGCATCCGGAGGAAAGATTCTTCGGAGAACTTACAAGGCAGGACATCCAGACGGCACTGCAAACTGTCGCTGCCTCCTTGGGAGAGGAGGCACAAGCATACACCCCCCACTCTCTCAGATTTGGGGGAGCTTCTGCAATGTGGGCAGGGGGGATGGACTCTTATGTCCTCCGAACCTGGGGCCGGTGGAACTCGGACGCATTTTTAGCCTACCTTTGGACGTCTAGGAAGGCGTCCGCCAACACCGCTGCCTGCATGGCCCGCGCAGACATGACGCCGGTCAAAGGGTTCCCAAATAAGTGAACCGCCATCCCCCCTTCGTGTGGCCCTTGTCGTGTCGCGCTTCGCGACCGACAACCCCTTTGTGTGGAGGGGCACACACTCCTTTTTTGGTACAAAGGGGGGAAGGTTGCACAAACGTGCAAAAGACCAAGGACTTCGTGCTTCGCGCGCAAAAAGAGTTCTGAGCCGAAGTGAGTGTGAAACGTGGTAGCTTAGCGCTGCGTGCGTAGTGTTTCACCTCCGTAGGCTCTCGGCTCAAGGGTGACCCACCCACCCACCCCCTGCACAAACGTGCAAAAGACCAAGGACTTCGTGCTTCGCGCGCAAAAAGAGTTCTGAGCCGAAGTGAGTGTGAAACAGTATAGTATCATGAAGCATAATGTTACATGGTAGGCTACACAGTAGCATAAGGCTGTACAGTATAGTACACTACGACACAATATTGTGTTGTTTATGTCTTACTGCTTGACATTATGTACTACTCGGTGTCAGAAACTTAGCTTATTTTAGATTACATTACAATTTTGTCACCATAGTGTCTTATATCATGTTAGATTCTGCTATATCAGACGATGATGCATCTGGTGATATTTAGATTGTACGGTATTATCTCTTGTGGCATACTGTATCGCACGCCATCCATCATGTCATATCTGATCACTTCATCTGACACTATGCTATGCGCTTTATCGTGTTGAATCATGTTTGGGCTGCTGTCTGTGCACATGTGCATCTATGATCTAGATGTTGGACTTTGTAAAGTTCAAGCAGCGAGTGTGCGAAGAGAAGGCCACAAAACTCGGGCGTGTAGTGAGACACTTTTCATATACTATATGAGAGCATAACATGTTCTGTATTCAACAGACTATCATACACTGTGGTGTTCTTACGATGAGTGTACAGAGAATTGGTTGGCCAATCCGCAAGGAAACCGCGCTTCCACTTTCGCGCTGCTCATGCCCCGTTGTTTACACAGTCCCCTTGCGGCCCACGTCTTCTGTATCTCATTATGTTGTAAGTTCCAACACATTGGCTCCATTGTGACATCGCAATGTTCGAACCCCGCCAGTGCCTGCGTGGAAGCATTCTGGTGGTAGTTCTGAACCCGGCAGGCACACTGGGTGAAGCATTGTTGTAGTGGTTGCCAAGAGATGGTAGGAAGCATGTTGGTCATGTCTCCAGAATGCAAGAGTGCATGAGCGGAGACGTTCTCGCAGGGGTCGTGGATCCCGGATGTACATGGATTCAGAAGGATTTTGGTCATGTTTTCGAGCCTCGCCATATGGTGCAGCGCTGCTAGGCCCGCCTCCCCCCCCACCCCATGCTATCCCCCGTCGCCCCCTGTGGTTCCGTGTGGTGTGGGTTGCCCCCTCCCCCCGGTGGTTGCGGTCGGCTGCGCCCCCTTCCATGGCTGTTGCTGGTTGGGCGTCCAGTCGCTGAGGGTTTGGAGCTCAGGATGTGATACAGTTCACTGAACTTCGACCTGCCCTGCCAATTGATAGTGTTGAATGTTATGGTGATGATGATGACGAAGATGGTGGTCGTGATCCCCATCCGCACTTTCCTCCAGTCCCTTGCTCAAGAGTCCCGAATGAAATCACACAAACCTGACTTTGGACCGCAAGAACATCACAAGCCAAGCACGATCTTCAACTAAATAAACCAATGAACATGCGGAGGCGAAGCCCAGAGCAACATAAGAGCGAAGATACGAGCAACAGCCACACTGGGAATAGCACATCAACGTCATTGTACACAACATCATCGCCATCAGTGGAGGGGAAGGGAAGGGCGCCTTGGGGTTCCCTGTGTTGTTTCCATCCTTCCCCACCCCGCCCCTGTGGTTCTTCCATGTTTTGAGGGTTATCCTTTCCCCCCTCGTTAGCTAAGGCGAGAGGCCTGGCTTGAGGGGGGCATACCGCGGCATACCGTGGAGAACGTCGACGGTTATGCGGATGACGTGTGACTGTTTGCTAGGACGAGAGGCCTGGCTTGAGGGGGAGGACGCGGCACCATATATAATATATACACACCCATGAAGTATAGTTTACATTGAAAAATGTTGCACTCCGAAACATTGGAATGTCCATTTTCGCCAAAGATCCAAGCATTCAGGACGGAGGGATGTCGGGATTCAACAGCCCCAACTGTTAGGATATGAGGTGGCGCCGAAGCACCGAATTATCATGGCTTTCAGATATTTCGAAAACAGGCCCGCAGGGGACACTCACGCTCATCCGGTGGTTGTTCAGAGCAAAGGCTCGAGTATCTCTGTGTTTCGAATCCCAAATTGATACGACATTGTTAGGGGAAGCATACCTTACCTTATACTGCATTATCCAGTACTTTGTAATCAGCTATATTACATTCTATCACATTGCATTACATCATATGACACTACGTATATCACAGCTTGGTACAGTCTTTTACATTCCATTCCGGTGCAGTGTTTTGCACGAGACAGAGTTCTGGTACAACAACAACAACAACTGGAGCTGCTATGGTACTGTCAGCATTATATGTGTGTAATAGCTGGGATACCCTGCAGAGTCTCGCGCTTTGCACCGTGGCAGAGCGCTTTCTGCTTCTGAGGCACCTGCAGACTTGCGGCTGAAGATGAACGTCCCTTCGCAGTGCGGAGCTGAGGCAAAAGCCAGTATTTTACATGGAGGCCGAAGCCTCTCGCTTTTGAGGCCGCTTGACATGGTGGACCTGCGCACGCCCTCGTCAATGACCCTGACCTGGGATGCCGGCGACTCGAGGGAATGCGAGTTTTCGATGCGTGACGACGTCGCGCTCGGAGGTGCCGGCCGTGGATGGAGGGAACCCGGTGACCTCCTACCAGCTCTACCGGGATGCCAGGGGCACCCAGCCGGGAGAGAAAAGACAAAGAGCTTGAAGCTTTAGAAAGGGGGCAGGGGTTATTAGCGGCACCTGGGCTCCGCTGGGCTCCGCCTGAGCCTGAGGCCGGCGACTCCTCGGGCATCTATACTTTGGCCTATGCGGGGACGTCTCAGAGTTTTTCAGAGGGAGGAGGAGAGAGGGACGAGGGACAGAAATTCCTGCCCTTGAGAGGCGGGGACCATGGCTTCGGTGACCCTCCACTCCCTCAGCAACGGCAAGACCTACCGCTTCTACGCTGTTGCAGTGAACGATGCCAGGGGCCCTGGCAGCCAGCAACTTCATCGTGACGGGACGCTCTAAATTCTTTCATGCAGTGTCGAATGTGTGTCGCTGCAGAGGTGGGGCCCGGCGCGAGGACCAGCGTCTTCACGGCGGAGATGCGCTGCACGCCTCGCAGCCTCGTGGCCGCGCCCTACAAGGCGCTCCGCCTGCCGTGCAGTGATCACTAACGGCCACCCCTGAGCCCCCTGAAACCCCCACCACCCGACTCAGACGCCCTCTTGGCACTTCCTTTTGAAGCATGCGGCCGGCCCGACGGGGGGGGGCGCTTTCCAGCTCAGGTCTCGGGCAGCCCTTGGTCCATCGCGATCGCTTGGCCCGAGACGGCGGATAACTGTGGCCGAGCTGTGCAGGGGAGCCAAGATCCAAAAGAGAAACGAGGAGAAGTTCAAACGCTGGTTTGTAGGGAGCTTGGGCTTGAGCGTCTACAGTCTTGAGGGTTCAAGATTTTAGGGTTTAGGGCTGAGGTTTTCTCCGCTCTAGTCGCGGTTACAACAGCGTCACTCGGCTTTGCTTTGCCCCGGCCAGATCCAGCTACCGGGTTTACCGGGACGGCAACCTGGTCTTCCCGCTCTCGAACGAGTTTAACGCGTCGCCGGCCCTGGTGGGCGCTATCAGCCGGGGCCCTTTTCTTGGAGCACTCAGCCGAAGCAAAGCAAAGGGATGTGTGGGCACAGGCTCGGATAGCGTCACTCTGCGCATCACCGCGAAGGAGTCGGGATCTGCCTGGGCTGCTCACCTCAAAAAGTGGCAGCACGGGTGCGCTCTCTTTTCGTTTCGTCTGGGAAATAGACCTGGCGCTGTCATTGTGGGCGCTTGGTGGGTGTCTGTGACTGTGTGGTCGTACAATGGCCTAGGCCATCCTGGTGATGGACGACGCCGGTTCCACAGAAAGCGGTAGAGCCTGTCCTGTCCGCGGTCATCTGCAGTCATCTGCGGTCGTCTGCATACTGGGATTCTTGCCGCGGGATTTGGGCTCGAGATGATGTCGTACGGGAGTCATGCCCGTGTGGCTGCACCCTTCGCATGTCCATGTGCAACTTGACGACGCGAGCACTGGCCTCGCGCGCCAGGTGCCTCAGCCCCTAGCTCAGATCCAACCCCGCAAGCTGGTGAGGGAGGACGGCGACCAAAGCCGAGGGGAAACCTTGAGCGAATGCCTGAAGAGCTTGGTGACCAGCGGCTCCAAGTGGCAAGACCTCAGCAGGACCAATGAGGTCCAATTTGTGGACGGAGAGGTCGTCACGAAATATTCTTCCATCGGAGTGGACTTCAGCCTTTCGCTCCTGTGTACAGATGTGACCTGGACTCGGATACCCACGCCTGAGTTCGATTCCATGCAAACGCCCTTCGATCGGGCCGAGACGGAAGAGATCCCAGAGGTGAAGTTCCTGATCGGCCTGGCTCCCCGCTGGAAGCGCATGCAGATGGCGCCCTTGGAGTCCTTCGACGACGGCACGGACGAGCTCTGGGTGCTCTGTGCAGCTCAGAGACAAGACGAGAGCTCGGGGCTAGGGAGCTTTGGAGCTTTGGGGGGGGGGGGGGGGGGCGGTGCTTGCTGTTTCCAGGTATCCAGTCTTGACTTCTGAGGCAAGCTTCCAGGTCGGCACACCCGAGATGGAGTCCTTTCTGCGAGTCCTGCAGAGAAGCGGTGCTCTCAGGCGCCGCGCTCAGCCGCACCCGGCCGTCTTGGACGCCCGAAGCCGGAAGACTCAGACCCAGACCCCACCACTTAGGTGGGACATTGACGAGGAGTACGTGTTTCACAGACAGGTCATTGGACGGGGCTCCTCGAGCATTTCGCGGCGAGGCGAGGCCTTCGCTCGGCTATCTTTCTATCTATATATGGGTGGTTGTCCCTTTTTGGGTACCCTAACTATTAAGTGCCGTATTATTTTTTGGGACCCAAAAAGGGACCCCAATTTTGACAACTACCCATATATATATATATACATCTGTTATATTTGTATCTATCTATTTATCTATCTATCTACATCTTCACATCTCTACATCTCTACATCTCTATATCTCTGTATCTCTATAGTCTATATCTCTAATATCTCTATATGTCTGTGTATATATATATATATATATATGTATAGATGACACGGGAGCTTCACTGTTTCTCCCTGTTGCTGGGAGGCCTCTTGCGCCGCAGTTTTCGCGAGCTCTCGGTGTTGGTGGACGAAAGTCATTCGGAGGCCCCCAAGAAGAGCCCTTAGAGCCGTGGGCCGTGGGCAAAAGCGCCCGTCCTTCTGTTGGTCGCAGGAAGAGCCCGCCTCGCCGCCCTGCGATCCGGTGGCCATCAAGATCATGAAGCACCCGGCCGCCCGTCCTGAGAGAGCTTAGGGGTGGGGGGTGCTATGTGTGCCCAAGCATGTCCGCATGACCCGACCTCCGAGGAATCGGACGAGGAGGCACAGTCGATAGTGAACGAAGTTCGTTTTCTGGCCGCGAGTTGTCAGCATCCGAACATCGTGCAGTTGCTCGGAACCTTCTGCGCAAAGTGGAGGGGCAAATCACTCTGGCTTCTGGCGCTGGAGCTCTGTAGTGGTGGTCGTCTTCAAGATCATGTGAAGATCTACGGACACCTCGAGCCCATCACTGGGGAGGGTGCGAGTGTGGGACTCCTCTCGGCAGTAGCCCACTTGCACGGACGTCGGATTCTTCACAGAGACATCCGGCCTCAGAACATTCTCCTCGCAGAGAATCTTCGAAGCCCGTCCCCGCAAGTTAGAGCAGTCTCTGCTTTGAAGCGCTCTTGCCGCTCTTGCCGCTCTTGCCTCTTGCCTTGGCTCTGAGGACCCGTGCTGGTGAACTTCGGCAACGCCTGCCGTTTTGAGGACGCGAGCCTCAGCGTCGCCCGGCGGACGGCCCGAACGGCAGCTCGTCACACAAGACGCGTCGCGCCTTGCCGGAAGTCTTTTACTGCCGAGGATGGGTACACCGCACCGGAAGTCATCGACGCACGCTTGGGTACTCAGGGTCCCGCAAGCGACGTCTTCAGCCGCTCGGCGAAAAGGCTCTGGCTTTTTCGAGGCGGTTAGTCGCGTGCTGCCCAGGTACGGCGGCCACTGTCCTTTTGATGCTCACTGGCATCGAGCCCTGCAACGAGGCGCGAAGCCGAGGGCTGTTGCCTGTGCCGTGGCGGATGTGGCGCGGCGCGGAGGCGAAGAGTGCGGAGCAGACCTTGACGGGAAACGCGAGACTCGACGAGCTGGCAGCCAGCAAGCTCAACACCCCCACCGTCCCAGCCTCGGCCGGGCCGCGATGCCGCGATGCGCATGCAGCTCTCTCTCTGCACTCTCTCGGGAGCCGCGGAGCCGAGCGGAGCCGCGGAGCCGAGGTCGGTTTGCTGCAGCGCCTGCTGGCGCGGAATGCGCGGAAGCGCCCAACGGCCTGTCAGGCCAGGCCACCCTTCTGCTCCCTTCTGCTTGTTTTCTCACCTTTGCTCTCGCTCGGTCGGTCTCGCTCGCAAGGCCTGCATGATGCTGCATGAGGAGGCCGCGGCAAGAAGCCTGCAGAAGGGTGCGCGATTTTTGGCAGAGAGACTGTCTGAAGGCGGCCGAAGAGGTGCAGGAGCTGCCGGTCTTCGAGAAGGCCGTCACAGCGCTGTCCATGACGCTGGCGGCGACGGGAGGCGCAGGCCAAGTGGGAGTCTCTGCGCAAAGTTCACTCACAGAGTGTCTCTGTGCTCGTGGCGCCTTTCAGATCGCGGCTCTCACGTTGGCTTGGCCTCTATCGATGAGAGCGAGGACCTAGAGGAGCTCATGCAATCGGCTGCGGAAGGCCCTTCGGGTGAGCTGCAAGGGCAGTGGCAGCAGTCGATGCTGGAAAGTGTGAAGCCTGGGTCTTTGAAAGGAAGGGTTCGTAGTTTACGCTCAAGGCTTGACCTCAAGAGTTCCGTCTTGGACAAGGATCATCAACAGAATCGTGGAAGCCACCGTGCGAATTCAACCTGACCTCTTGCATGCAAGTTGGTGCTGTCAACATACCTATGTTGCCGATGGGCCTATGCCCATGATGATGTCGCTGTGGTGTTGGAGCACGTAGTGGAGATGGCAAGGTTCGGTGATTGCGGTGGTTTTGATGGCAGTGGAAGTGGAGAAGAGCTAGAAGTTAGAAGGAGACACAGTAGCAGTGGCAGACGCAGCAACAACGACATTAAATGCAGGTCCAGCAGGGACTTGTAGTAGTCTACAGTACCAGCAGCATCAGCAACAACAGCCCTCATCCCCGGGGCGACAACTGAAATCCTCATATGGAGGGGTCAGAAAAACACAGGGACCTACTGATAGAAGAACCACCCGTAGCCCCGCCACCCACCCCCCATTGTTTTCAGATGCACGCGCGCGTGTGCGGAAGCCAGGATCTTCCAGCTTCGCTGGCGGTGCCCCCGCGGCCCCCATGAGCGACCTTGCCGGCGGCTACTCATCAGGCACTTGCCGGGAGAGCGCCGATCGGCATCTGCAATGGAAACACATGTGTTTTAACTTGTCCTGGTACGCATACCTATGCAGACATGATCATATGATATCTGTTATGTAGAGTTTGCACGCATTGTTTTCCCATATCTGATGTCTGTTATCGTAGGCTGTGTGCTTCATATTTGATGCTTTATGTTGTTTTAAGAATGTTTTATCATGCATGCAACTATGCGGTCGATGGATGGATGATGCATGCATATACGTACGTAGGCGGCAGGCAGGCAGGCGAGGGCAGGCCACGGTAAGGCAAGGCAAGGCCGAAGGGTACGTAGGTAAGTCGAGAGATAGATGGGCAGCTGGACGGGTGTGTTTTTGGCAAAGAGCAGAAGTGAGTGGAGAACTTTCTCTGTCGACCCATCAGGCCATGCGAGGCCTCCCCCACCACCAGGCAGGAAGGGCGACAAGTGCTGCCTTGGCCTTGAGTGCCTGAAGATTCCTGTGAGCGCCTGCAGGCGGGGCGGGCCCTGCGCCATTGCCGTTTGAGCCTTCGCCGACGCCGACGCCGCCCACGTCGCCGACGTCGCCGTCCCCGTCCTCCTTCACGCCGCAGCCCCCGAGCGCTCCGAGCCTGCCTCCAAGAAAAAGAAGATCCACAGGGGACAGGGGAGTGATGGGGAGGGGTCTGTTGCTGCTCGCATTTTCTGAGGCCCTCGGAAGAGCGGGAGGCTCTTCCCGGGAAGGTCCCGTTCCGTGAATGAGTAGAAGTTTTCGAGGAAGCGGCTCCTAAGGAGTTGTGCAGAGCTCCCAACCGGCTGTTCAAGACAGCCCGAGTCAAGCAAACAACGGCAAGATGCGTATTGGTCTGCCTAACTTTTCCGTGCGCTCTAGATGCGACTTGACGGCTCCTTGCTTGTGCTTAAGATGATATGCAGTTTCCTTGTCACGTATACCATCTGTTACTTCTTGTGTGCCGCTACTTGGCGGTTCGTGTCCGCTCCACAAGAGCTAAGAACTTGCACGTGGTGGACCCAAGCTGATTCTCACACACCTGCCTGCTGCCTGCAGGTCAAGTTTCTGCAAGCCAGAATGTGTGTTAACTTGTGCTTTATTGACTGAGGTGTCAGTGACAGAAGTCACGAAGCACCTTGTGCCATGAACTTTTTGACCCGACAGGTATGCGCCACATGATATCAACCACTGAAAGGCATGATGTGCAAAGATGTTCTGCCACTCCTTGTTGGTGCAGTTTGCCGCATGCCCCTCAACATTCTCACCCTTTACCAGTGTTTAATCCAGGTGTGCACCCAGGTTTATGATTTTGAAATCGGGATGATCCGCCTGGTTCAATCAAGAGATCGGGCTGCCCCGAGCAATCTCTGATGATTTTCCCTGCATAAACCCCGCCGTGGTATAAAAGTTCGCTTCCGACTTTGGCCTTCTTTTTGAGAGGCATTCGCGTTCCTACGATGAGTGCCCGTGTAGGCTTCCAGAGCCTTGCATTTTTTGAGGATACCCTCTACACGCCGGCGCCCACCTCCACAGCACCAAAGGCGCAAGAAACGGGAAAAGGGAGATTCCGTGGTGGCTCTTGGAGTTGACTTGTGACACGGAGGTGAAGGCAGGCATGGACGCCGTGGGGAGGCCGTCCATGCCCTCAGCCCTTGGTTGTCAGACTTGCTTTCTCTTTCCGAGTTGCCTCTTGGGATATCTTGGGACATCTTGGGACCTTGCAAGGTCCTGCCGTGGCATTGCGGTGCCTGTGGTGGCTGGAGTGGAGCGAGAGTGCGGGTCTCGGAGATGTTGAGCAGATCTCTCGTGCCCCGCACATTTTGCTAGGATTTTGCTGCACGGCTGCGGCCTGATGGGGATGGGCTGGTGCGCCCTTCGCTCGGCCGTTCCTCGCTCTTGCATGGTGCTAGGATCTTGTACTTCCAATCCCGATCCCGAGCGCTTCGTAGGATTATAGTGAGAGTGAGACTTGAAGAGTTCAGGCAGGGTTCTTGTCCTCGTGGCCACTGTAGTGGGTGCAGATTGCTTCGTGCGTTGCAGGTACTCTGTCTTCGCGTACGTCGAGTCTTACGATGCCCTTGACAACGCCCGAGCCTTTGGGCATCTCTGAGCCATCTGAACCCTTTATTGCTTTAAACTGGCCCCTGAGATCAAAACCCGAACAAACCCTGAAGCACGCCGAAGACTCCCGAAGCCCTTGATCCTGCGAGGACGGGTCCTTGTACGGGCCGCTGCGCTTCCAAGTCCCGGCGACCTCCAATTCCTTCGCCGCGAGCGCCCCAGGGAGCCGCCACCACGTGGAAGTAGAAGTCTCAGCAACTTCCAAGGAGAGCGAAGTATCTTTAAAGTTAGCCGGGGATCCAGGAGTTAGAAGATGTCGAAGCGGAAGAGATTTAGAGTGCCAACCTTCGACAGGGATAGAGAATGGGGTCCTGTCCGACATCAGTATGGCCCCGAGGTGCCGCCGGAGATCCAGATGCCCGTGACAAAGGCTGCTTTTTCGTGCCTTTTCTCCCGCGCCGAATCCGCGACGGTAAGCGCGCGATCGCCAGGACGGCCTCGCCGTGACTTTCACGCCCACGGCCTCCGCAGGCGCTGGGGTCCTGGGATCGCGAAAGGAAAAATCCTAAGCCTCCAAGGCCGCCCAGGCCCCCTCCAAGGCTTGCCACTCGTAGAGTTCTTCCCCGGTGCTCCCGGCTCCCTCCTGCTTCCACTGGCACTTTTGATGGAGACTTCGGGACTTGCGTCAAGCGAACTTATCGCCGCCGACTGCATGAACCCAGGGGCGTAGGCCTCATCCTTTGAATCGGAAGAGATCTCCATAGTCAGGCCCAACATTCAGAAGCAAACAACCCAACAGGAAGTTTTATGTCGCGGTAATGACTTGTGGTGGAGGCTGGGGATATGCCATGATTGCGGCGGAAGCGGACTATGCGACGCTCACGGTGGCCAACGTCAAGGCTGCTACCGTTCCTACAGAATCGTTGATGGGTTTGGGTGGGCTGAAGGGCTTGTTGTTGCCGCGCAACCACATGCTATAAGCAGTTTGAAAGGACAGTGTTAACAAAGGTGAAACAGGGCTTTGCCAGCGGACTTGGAGGGAAATCCCTGCAACGGGAACGAGCCCAGCACAAACAAATTCAGGACTCCCAATCCTCACGAATTCACCCCCAAGTGGATCGGGGCCCTAGCTGCGTCTGCTGGCGAGGCCTTCATGAGCGCTGTGGGCGATGCCTCTTGCAACTCTGCTAGATACATAGATAGGTAGACTGGTGGACAGACAGCTTGCACGTATCGATACGTGCACACCCGTCTGTGTTTGCACGTCCGCACATCGTCGTTGTGTGATTTGTGTGTTGCAGCTCAGGCAAGTGGAACGACTTTGCCTCCACCATGGGGAACACGGCCTGTGCTGCAGTGACCGGTCGTGATTGCTAAGAACAGAGCTGTCTTCCTAGTGCACCCAGGTGAACCTCACCAGCTGCAGACTCTACGGGGGGCAGAAGTACCGGCTTTTCGTGTACGTCGAGGAGCCGCTCGAATGCGAGAGTCTGCCATTGGGTTGTGGGCCTCCTGGCTAGGATGGGCATGTCAAGAACGACGGCGTGCTGGCAGAGCCCATGGAGGTGATGGTGCCGCCTTCCAACAGCTTCGCAGGTCAGCCTTCGTCTTTTGTTTCATGAGCAGACTCCACTGAAGCCTCTGCAGGAATGTACCCCTACCCGAAGCTGGCGGCCACGCGGGCTCCCCGGGGACACGTAGCCTTCCCACCCATGCCGCGCCCAGAGCCTCCGGAGGCCGACGCCGAGCCAGGTCTCCATCGAGCTGGAGCCTCGCGAGGCGGGGGGGTGGGGCCCGGCGGGGCTGGGGCCAATAGCGATGCTTTCAAAAGCTCCGTTCCGTTCCCTCTTGCGCTCGGTTACCGTTGTTTCTTTTCAGGCTGGGATGGCCTGGGCGGTGGTGATCCCGGAGCTGGCCCGGAGCGTAGATCCAAAGGTCCCAAAGCACAGCCCCTCTGCGCGACAGCGGCGACAGCGGCACGGCGGCCTAGGAAGCGATCAGCGCCACCGTGGCTT
Organism: Symbiodinium sp. CCMP2592; assembly: GCA_905221615.1. Classification (NCBI taxonomy): domain Eukaryota; class Dinophyceae; order Suessiales; family Symbiodiniaceae; genus Symbiodinium; species Symbiodinium sp. CCMP2592. Next base: position 337,931 of record CAJNDT010005146.1, on the reverse strand, counting down.
CCATCAAGGCTCGGACTGTTTCGTCCAAGCGTCTGTCCGTGTCTTCCTTTCAAGAAAGCGCCGAAGCACCGCGCGGTGGGTGATGGTTAAGGCAGCCACGGGAGCCATGTGCTCGACTGCCAGTCCTGAGCTGAGGGATTCAAGCCGGAGTTCTCCCGCAATGAGCGATTCCTTGAGCGGAGGTGTGGCGCTGACCAGCGGGATGCAGAGCTTCACCATCGACAGCTGTGCTTTGAGCCTCGAGGTACTTTACAAGGCCAGAGCTTCAAGCAGTGTCGCCAGGAGTGCCCGGTACTGTAAGCGATGTCTCCGAGGCGATGGTTTACATCGAGGATGGAATGGCGGAGAACGACGGCAGCTTTGCAGCGGTGGATGTGATGGTGCCCTCAAACGGCCCAGCACTTGGGGACTTTTTGGGAATCTCTCGGTGCCCACATCCACATCTCTGCCTAGAGCTCTCCTCGGTCAGCCCCGGGCGAGGCACGACCAACGCCTTCTCTTCGTACCCAAAGCTGGTCTCCATCGCCGGTGCCGTTGCTTGGGCCCTCCGGCTCCGTCGGGTTCGCTTTGGGAAGCTCTGGCCGTGGCGAGGCCAGCTCCGATGGTGTCACCTTCACCGTGACCGCCGGGGGCCCCAAGATCGCCCCGAAAGCACCCACCGGGCCCACCCCCTGAGCTCCGTAGGCCTCCGCGGGGTCTCCGCTCCGTTGCGCCCCGAGGCCTCGGGCGCCGACGGGCGGCTCTGGGCCATGGTGGTGCCGGACTACATTGAGAACTGCATGACCGTCAGGCACAAAAGATAAGAAGTGCGAAGGCGCTCTTTCTGACCTTGTCCTTTGCTGATGGCGCGGCACCACAGGGCCATGAAGTTCCTGCGCGATGCGCTCTGCAGCCGCTGGCGCCGCCCTCGTTTCTCCCCTGTGACGCGCATGTGGGCCATCTTGAACGTGCTAGGAACTATGCCATCAACGACCAGCCGCAGAGCATCAGTATCATGGGCTGCAATCTGAAAGGCAATCGAGCACACTCGCCGGTGAACCTGGCATGTGCGGGCTGGCCCTCCCGTGCAGGTGGTGACACGTACCGCCTCTTCGTCTACGTCGAGGCTCTGTCCACCAAAGCCCAAAAAGCGCCCATGGCCTGGCATTTGTGAACAGCCCAAGCACCCACATACCCACACACCAACACTGCTGAAGTGCATGCCACCTTTTTTGAATCCAGCAAATTATACGCCGCACTCAACGATGTGTATAATGGCTCTTCACAACTCCCCGAAGCAAACCCTGGCGCAGGGGACTTACAACGGGGACGATGGTGTCATCGCACCTGCAGTACAGCGACGACCTCACAAGCTCAGGCCCAATAAAGCCTTTGCATGGCATTGCTTGGCCGTGATTCGAGGTTCGTGGTGCCGCACACGAACACGTTCTTGATGCAGCCGACCGTGACCAACAGCTTGGTTTCCCCAGACGGCTTTCAGCTGACGTGAAGGGCTCAGCGACGCTCAAAGCCTCCGAGAAGGCACTTCGCCACGGGGTGCGCGATGCGTGTGTTTTTTTTTAGGTTCCAGGCGGAGACGGAGGGAGCGGCCCGGGACCCCACGCCGCGTTGCGCGCTCGCGCGCGCACGTTTCTTCCGCCCCTTCGTCGCTCTCAGGTCTGGGCCATGGTGGCCAGAACCTGAGGATGGCAGAGGGGGGCTTTCAGATGTGCCGAGGGGCCTCTGACTGCAGGTCGCCAACATCCACGAGCAGTGGGTGGACCCCAATGCCATCAAGGCACCCTTTCCGGCGGTGAATGCTGGAGTGTATTCTATGTGGGCACATGAGTGGGCGCCTCGGGTTTTGCTCGCCCCACCGCAGCTGTTTTTGCTGCTAGACACGGGGGTCCCATGGACGCGGCGCCGCGGTCTTTGGGCCGCAGAAAGGAGGGCAATATTGCAACACATGGAGCATCCTCATGTAAACCCAGGTTGGCGTGCCAGGAGGTGCCTACCAGGCAAAGATCGCAGCTTCTGTTGAGTCTTGGGCTGCTGGGTGCATTTTGTATCCACACATTTCTTCCGTCAGCAAATCGCAGTTGAGACACCTGTTCGTACATGTCTTCCTGCGGCGATTTCGCCGAAGCTGCGGAAGTTGACAGCAAAAGCAAGTCAAGGTCGAGCTTTGGATCATCTTGCCCGCACATGTCAGGCACCATGGCCGCCATGACCCCAGAAATCTGGGACGAGCTGTCCCACCTGAGGGAAGACAGGCAGAAGATGCTCGAAACTGGGCCGCAAGCATTTTAAAGAGGCGAGACAGCATGTGAGACTCAGGCAAGCAAGAGTTTATGATATCTGCATTAGGATGCATCCCTGCTCGTTTCGAGGATGCCGCCGAGAAAGCGAAGCAAGAGGGAGATGAAGGCATCGGAAACGACCCAACCCGAAGCATCATGCAGGGAAGCAACGGTGCAGGTGGTGCAGAGTTTCAAATGATGCTCGCCGGCGAGATCTCGGAGAAGATCGAGGCAATGCTGGCTTTGTTTATGATCTGCCAGTGTCTTTCGCCATTTACAAAGGAGCTGGAGAGCAAGCATGGATCTGCACCGCCCTTGCCGGGACCGAGTTGGGAATCGGTGTCGACCTTCGCAATGACGTATACCCTTCGATCCTTAACTCATGCGCCCAGTGCTCTTCTTGTGCAGGAGCCGGAGGAAACAACAAGGTCGTTGTGCCGGAGTCCAAAGCGACAGCCGGCTGCACATCGGAATGCCTTTTCTGTACGGTTTGTCTTGCTCTTAGCTTTATTCTGTGTGCCTTAATTCCATGACAGAGAAGTGTTATAAGAGGACTTTCTACTTCTCCTGCGTGCTTCGCCGAGGAGAGGGCCGTCTTTCCAGACGGTGCCCCCTCGAATAGGCGTTGGGATGCTTGGCCGGCACACAGCGCCCCAAGTCGGAATGCTTTCTGTGCTTCGGAGTTCCGAGAGCCCGGATCCGATTTATTTCTTTTCGAAACAGGGGGAAATGCCGAGGAGCCTCCCCCCGCCGCCGGCACCGATCTTGGGGGCAACTCGGTCCGGAAAAGGGTTCTGTCGCCTAGGGCCTAGGCCTCCACACCTGGGACAGTGCATCGTCATGGTCCCTGTTACTGTTCCCGTAAACTTGATTCGTCTTCCGACAAGTTTGCTGGTGCTGGTCCCGAAGACCGCCCGGTCGAAGCTGCGAAGCCACAAAAGTTCACCCCGCACCGCGCTGCTGTCCAGCTGGCAGGGCGGAACTCGGCATCACCCACCGTTTGTCGACGATTGGAAACTGAGGCGAATTCAATGATCAACATCCCTCCCGGAGTTGCAGGCATTGGGCCAGCACCGAGTCTCGTAGTCTCGTCTCACGCGCAATGCAAGAAGAGGAGCCCTCGCCATGAGACCGGGCATGAGCCTCCCAGGTTCGCAGCTCAGAGATCGGGACGGGACCCATGGCCCGCCTAGAGAGATTCCCTTTTTGGGAGGCTTGGGCCCCGGGATGCCGCCGGTGGTGCTGCCGCCGGGCATCCAGCCGCCCATGCCGCCGGGAATGCCTGCAGGGGGCATTCCGGGCCCGCCGAGCCTCACGCAGCAGCAGGCGATGGAGTACGATGCAACAAAGGCCAGCTGCAGCTGCAGCTCGCTCTCGCTCTCTTGCTCCGCAGACTGCCTTAGGCTGCATCAACTGCTCTTGAGCCGGAAGTCATAGAGCTTGTGCACTACTTCAAGATCGGTGAAAGGCTGGAAAAAGAGCTAGCCGCTTGAGCACCTGCACCGACATGACACTGACGAGGCACGCGCGGATGCTGAACGAACAGCTGAAGCGCCGCAACAACACCTACGAGGAGGAGCGACTGGAGATTAGCCCGAGCCGCGATGAGCTGCACTTAGCTTTGCTCTTTCGGACGCGGCCAGGACATCGCCTCCTTGTACGAGATCTTAAAGGGTGCCAAGAACCCGGCAGACCTTCTCATGGCCGCCCGGCCGGAGGAGAAGCGCGGTCCGGGCACGTGGGGCGGCTTGCAGTTGCGATGCTGCGGATGCCGAACGCAGCCCCGAGCAAAGGTTAGCATCCGATGGATGGAGCAAGGCAGGCTGCCTGGCTGCGCACGAGACTGAGACGCCACGTTGTGGGTCCCCATTTGGAGGCGTCTTCCGGGGCTGCCACACTCCGAATCCCAAAGTCGAGAAGGCGGCGGTGGAGTCGTCGTTTGCGACTTCGGCCGTGCTCCAGTGCAGTGCTAAGAGCTAAGAGAGGTCTCGAAGAAGTACAAGCTCGACGCGCCCTCGGCGTGCAAGCTTGCAGAGGCGACGCCCAAGAAGACAGTCAGACAGTAAGATCGAAGATGCTTGAGCCGAGAAGTGCCAGTTCTCTGGTTGAGGCCTTGGAGAGCCGGGAGGACTCGGACGAAGCCCTGGACAAGATCTGTGCCTTGGTCCGTTTAGCCGTTTCAGGCGTTCTTGTTTTGTGCGCTTCGTGCAGAGAGACGTCTATTCGGGGGTGTGGAGTGTGGGGGGTTCAGAAGTTTTGGGGTCCAAGGCTGAGGACTGAGGACCGTTTAGCAGCTGTGACTCTGTCACATCTGGAAGCCTTGAAGGCGAGCATTTGGCGGCCTCGAACAAGCCGTCATCCTTAGACCGAAGCTCAGATCACCCAAAGAGCCGACAAAAACGCGGGCGCAGCAGTGCACTTCCTGTTTCCTGCTCCTGCTCCTGCCTGAACGTGTGAAAGAGCGTGAAGTCCAAGGTCATGATCATGCTCAAGGACATCAAAAACGGAGCTGCCCAGCTCTTATCACCAGACCAGGGAGCTGCAGGGGATGGCCTTAAAGAGCTCCTGTGAGCCCAAGGACATCCAGCCCTGCACGAAGACTCCGGCCATCGGCTCCTATCTGCACAAGAAGGTCGGGTCGGGGCTGCCTCTTCCCGGAAATCACAACCCCGCCCCTTTTTTTCACTTCTTCTTCTCTTTGGGAGGAGACCGAGAAGAGCCGGAACCGCACCTCGCGGAGCCGCGAGCGTGAGCGAGACCGGGGCTTCCAGCCACGCAGCAACCGGGCTTCCAGGAGTGCTTCCGAGACGGAACGGGTTTCCGAATAATGGGGGTGCCTTATTTTGGGGTACTTATAATAAGGGTGCCATCTGCTTCTTTGCCCTTGAAGGAGCCGGGATCGGCGGAGTCCCAGCCGAGGCCGAGGTGGCGGCGGCGGCCGCAGGAGCAGGTTCGCACGGCTCTTGCACGGCTTTTCGCACCAGGGCTCCGTCCGCTCTGCGGGCGCTTCCTTTTGCAGGAGTCGAGGCCGTGGAGGCCATGGCCACGGTGGCGGCCACGGGGGCGGCCACGGCGGACACCGAGTGCCTGGGCGCGATCTCTTCGTGTCTCTCCGCTTCCACCCTTGTTTTACCTTAGGACCGCGGTGGAGATCGGGGAGATCGGGGCGGCCGTGAACGCGACCGGGGCGACCGGGGCGATCGGGGCCAGGGCCCGGAGGGTCCGGCGCCCGGGTTGTCGCCCAGTCAGGTCCGGTATCCGAGTTCGATGAACCGAGGGGAGAAGGGTGGTGGCAGATAACGGGGAGGCGGTGCAGCGCCTCGCTTGCATTCATTTTCCGATACTTGCCGGGGTCTGCAAGCGAACCCGCCGGGAGGCTCTGGCTGCACGCGCCCTTCTGCGCGCGGGTTGAGAGCCCGTGAGCAAACGTTTCGGCTTAGGCCTCACCCAAAGGTGCCTTTAATGTTGGCTGGACGCATGCAAGTCTCCGGTCTTCCACCCGGACGCAAGCTTTCACCTTACGTTTCATGCAGCTGTTAGAGTAGCGCAGAAGTGGAAGACTGGGGACCCCGCCCGCTGTCGAGCACCAGATCCGCTTGACGCTCAAGTCGCCCAACGGAACAAGTGGCTTTGGGAATCAGAGCCCTATCATCTCATATGATGGCATGTCCTGCCATGTCCTGTCATGTCATATGAGATATAGGAATATAGGACTGCATCTATGCATGGCGAGTATGACAGAACGGGGCTTCTTCCAGAGGTGGGCACCTACTCCTTGGGCAGTGCGCTCTGCCACCTCCAGGGCGAGGTCATCAGCCCTTGGCTCGGAGACGGACGGAGCCCATACGCACACATGTGTACATATGTAGGGTTATACTCGTATCATGTCAACAGTATATTGCATGATATCATATTCTCTGCATCTCTACTAAACCGCACCATGTTAGATTGTACTCTAGTTTATTCTATCATGTCATTGTTTTTTGGTACTGTGCTACATTATCTTATTTAGTTGTGTCATTTTGCCGTACACCTACTGCCTTATATCATCCAGCATCATTTCACATTTTACAATGGCATAGTGCAAAGTATCATACTATATTGCATTAGGTTATGATATCACACTATGTCGTATGACATGTATACGGTATCATATGCATCGTCTCACATCACATCTTTTGTCACTATGCTATATTGTATGATACTGTATTATGCCACATTATCCTACTTGGCTTTAAACCATTTCATGTTATGTTTCTCTCTCTCTCTCTCTCTCTCTCTCTCTCTCTCTCTCTCTCTCTCTCTCTCTCTCTCTCTCTCTCTCTCTCTCTCTCTCTCTCTCTTGTCCTCTATCATATGATATCGCATCACGTTGTATTATCTAACCTTGTTGTGGATCGTTATGTTGTATCATGTAAGATGCTATCAGATCGTGTTATGTCTGTGTTATGTATTGCAGCATGTTGTACTGTATGATAGTATATCTTATGGTACATATCATGTTGTATCATATTGTGTTTTGTTTTGGCTACGTTACAATATCTACTCTGAAAAAAGTACATGATAACATGGTGTATTACACAGTATAACATATTGTTCGATGCAATGTGATGCAGAAGTGTACCTATGCATGTATAACATGCTGCAAGGAATTAGCATATCGTCACATATCATAGGGACTTCCTATATAGTCGTGCATTTTCTTTTCCATTACGATTTGTTCTGTTCTGTTAACTTATACATAAGCATTTCTATCATCTCATAGCATTCTCGCGTTTCAGATTATGATATGTTACACTTGTGTCATACTACTTTGTGTTATCTCATTTGTTATATACTTTTGTTTCGTATTGTACCAAAGTTATCTCATATCATGCAGTCTGTCGTCCCTGAGCGTCGGTGCAGCTGCGGGGTCCCTCGTCTCTGAGGTGGTGCGGTCGAGACGATCGCTCTCGCCCAGTGTGCGCTGCAGCGTGGGGTGACCTACAAGGCCCGGGCCGGTCCTCGCCTCTCGGATAAGGAAGTATTATGTCGTAAAGATCGTATAGTGCAGGATGATATATAGTAGTATAATAGTATTCTATATAAGATACTAAGATATCATGTGCGGCAATATCATTTGAGACAATCGCTGTGTGGCTGGGGATAGGAAGCGGTGATGGACAGTTTCCTCGCAGGCTTTCGCCTACGTGGAGGGCCTCAACTCATCCTATGCCCGGCGCTCAGATCAAGCCAATCCCCGCGGTTTCTGCCGCCGCGACCCGCCGCAGACCGATGGTCAAGCTTCGCAGCCAGTCATGGTTCTGGCTCCGGCCTCAAGAACCTGCGCAGAAGCACACAGGGTGCAAAGATGCACGCCGTAGGTTCCCGTGGTCTCCATGCGATTCAAGACCGAGCCCTTCCTGGCGCCCCCTCGCTTCCTAGAAAGAACGCGTGCCACCCGACGATTGCTCGAGTTTTTGCCAGGCGGAGTCCGTCTTGACCAGCCGTGTGGCCTTCAAGTTCACCACGGAGGCCTGGCATGGGAACGGCATCTGGGCGGGCGCCTTCGGCCAGCCCACACCCGGCGCAGGCGACGGATCAAGGTGCTGCCGCAGTGGTTGCAGGCAGCACAGGAGTGTGTAGACCAACGAAGTGGGAGAGAGACTTCCCCGACAGGAAATGTCTGGGCCATGGTCTTCCTGGCCTTGGTTTGATTCTCCTTTCTCCCGCTTGGCCCCCCGCCCGGCTGGCAGGTGGTCCCGGAGCTCCAGGCCCCGCAGGTCACGCGCTGGAGCCTGAAGTCCCTGATCGGGAGCCTGGCCATGGGAGGCTCATGGCCCCGAGCTTGGAGGCTTTTGGGAGTCTGAGTTACCTCGCCTTGTGGGAGGCCCCGGCTGCCGCATCGATGGCGAGAGCACGGTGGGAGGCACGGCGGTGGTGTCGCTCACCGAGGCCAGGCATCAAAAGCACCGCGCGACGTGGCTACGATGAGAGAGAGATTTGTACCCTGGAGGTCTCTGCCGTGCTGGAAGACTGTCAGCTGCGACACGGGTCGACCTACGAGCTGGTGGTCTACGTAGAGGCAGAGACGGAGAGATGCCGACGGGGCGGTGGCAGGCCTGCCTAGTTCTGGACGCAGGACCTGGACAACCGAACCGATGGCACGATGGTCTTCACCAAGATCTACACCCCACCAGGCACTGGAACTTCGAAGTCCGGGAAGTGAAGTGACAAGGAGCCCCATGGCCGAGGTGTCTCGAACAGCTTCAGGTATCTGCCCATGATCGATGGGAACGTTACAGGGGAGGAGGCAAGCGCCCCCGCATTGTCGCGGCTCTGTCTCGCGCGCTGTGCTACGGCTGGCAGGTCACAGTGCAGTTTGCAGGGAGCAATCCGATGGGCAAAGCCTGGGTGGTTGTGGTGCCGGCCAGTGCGGTGAGCCGGGGCCCCCGGGGCCCCTGTCGCCGAAGGCCGAAGAGCAGAGGAGGCCCACTGCTCAGGTTCGGCCACCGCCAGCTCTGTAATGCTCTTCCCTCAGAGAACAGGAGACGGCCATCGGCTAGAGCTCCTAGAAGGGGGGGGGTGCGACTGAGATCTGGGACTGGAGCCCTTGGCGGGCCCGACTGCATGATCACGGCCATGGACGTCGACGACAACGTGACACAGCAGGGGACCCTAAAGCTCGCAACCGCTTCCCCAATCCGAAAGCGGATTCTGCTCTGGTCGAGGGTGGACTTGGAGAACTGCTCCATGGCCTTCTCTGCGGATTACGCCGTGCTCGTGGCTGGGCTTAGACTCTCTCTGTCTCTTTGTCTCTCTCGCTCGGCTTCCCTGGGCCTCAGCGGGCTTTGCAGAGGTCTACGTGGCGGACATGGGCATGCACGATGACGGTAGCACTGGCCTCTTCTGAGGGAGGGGTCCCATCGAGGGAGGGGGGTCCGAGGGGTCCTTGTCCCAGTTCCCGGACCTTGCGCAGGTCATCGTCATTGCATCGAGTCGAGAGATGAGACGAGTTCCACAGAACCCCAACCCCACTCAAGCACGACCCCCCCCCCTCCAAGCACACTTTGGCACATTCACCACTAGCCACGTTCTCTCCACATCCCCAAAGCAGCTATGGTCGCCCATGCCCTGCGCCGCCGGAAACTGACGTCGGGGAAGTTCCTTTGTGGCTTCCACGAGCGCCATCTCGCGAAGAAGAGGGGCGCCGCGGCCCTGGAAGGACCTCCAGCGCTGAGCCTCATGGCGCCCCTCTCCGCCCCGCCTGCCAAGAAGCTCCTGGAGGTCTCCTCTATATATATATATATATATATATGTATATGTATATATGTATATATGTATATGTATATATATATATATATGCATATATATATATGTTTGTATGTTATTTTATACTTTATTATATCATATATATATATATATATATATATGATATAATAAAGTATAAAATAACATACATATATTTATGTGTGTATATATATATATAGATATTATATGTATCTAAACTTGTATTTACATAGATTCAGATATTTGGGAGCTCAAGAGAGCAGACTCCTCTTCCAACATGGCGATGCGCCTCACCAGGAGATGCGCGCGGCGGTGCAGCTGGAGACGAAGAGCCAGCTGCTGAGCAAGCTGCACGCGGCTCCAAAGAGCTGCAAGCTCCAATTTGTCTACGATGGCGGTTTGGAGATCTTGGAGAAGTGGATTCGGCAAGATCCACCGCTACAGAAAGCGAGCCTCTCCGTGCTGAAGGATCTGCCCGTGACAGCAGCCGACCTGAAGAAGGCGAGGCTGCGAGAAGCCCTGGAAACCCTTGGTAGAGAAGGGGATGACGAAGAACCCGACGAGCTCCTGGCGCAATGGCAGGCTCAAGGCAAGGGACGAAGCTCCTCTCTAACTTTTCAGACTTCTTGTAGAAGGGCTGAGCTTGATCAGGGGCTTAATGGATGAGGTGTGATGACGTCAGCGAAGCGCTGTCTTGTTTCCACGTCTTCCTCATAAGGAGGCGACGCGCAGCTGCTCCCGGCAGGTCTCTTCTCGGTGCCAGCCAGATCCGTGGCGCCCCCGAACCCGGCGGGCCCGGTCCCTGACGAGATCGGCTCGATCGACCCCGAGCTGCGGCAGCTGCATCCGCGCATCGCCGAGTTCCTGGCCAGCCGACCCGTGCTGCTGAAGTTCCTCAAGGCAGAGAGCAGCTCGCAGCTCGAGCGGAGATGCGAAGTCGAAGTAACTGTAACTCCGTATAATTGCACATTGCGACAGGTCTTCAATATAGACCTATAAAGTTTGAGACTAAGAGGGAGATCTGCAGCGCAGGCCCAGCCTGGCGCGTTCCTGAAGAACCTGAGCTCGCGCTCCGTGGCGCTGCTGGTGCGCCTGCAGAAAGCGAGGCTCGGGCTCGGAGCCGCTCCCGCCGCCGCCTCTTCGGAGGCGGCGAAAGCGAATCGAGCGAATCGAACGGTGCCCAGACCGCAGACAGCGCCTCCTTTGGTCGTGACTTTCTTGGCCCGGAAACAAACTGTAGGGTTTAGAATCTAGAATGAGCTCTGAGGTGCAGGTCACTGGCCTGGGTGAAGATGCCGAAGACGATGTGGAGTGGCTCCTTCAGAAGCTGCGGGAAGTGGGGCTTCAGGAGTGCAAGCAGACTGGAGTGGAGCTTCCACGGGAGAGCCACTACTCCCAGCCATGCTCCACGGTCTACATCAGGAGCTCAGAAAAAACAGTCTTAGATCACCGTAGATCAAAGACGAAAGCGCCGGGGGGGGGGGGGGGGGGGGGCCTTTGTTTGGGGAAGCCGAGCCTGCTGGGCGGCCCCTGGGAGGCTGGGCTCCGAAAAGGAAGCGCTCCTTGCCGCCGGCTGCCTCGACGACCGGTGCCGGGCTTCAGAAGGCCAAGGGGCGCTCTCTTCCCAGCGATTCCAAGCTGAGGTGGTGGGCTCCTTGCTGCGATGGAGGGCTCAGAGGTTAGCAGTTTTAGCAAGTTTGTTGAAGGTGTTCACCCTGGGTGGCCATACCCTGCAGCGAAGCTCACGCAGAATGTTTTCTATGGCTGGGCGCAGAGGCGACTCACGATCTCAACGAAGAAACAAGAGAACCGACAAACCAACAAACGACCAGTACAGCTTTACAAGTTGTTGGTTACAGTACACATGGCTCAAGAGGCTTTCCTACGCAGCCTTCCCCTAAGCCAAAGGATACAGGAAACACACATGTACAAGCCTACCTGAAGGAAACTATACAAGTGCCGGCAATCCCTTCAAGCAGACTACACACCTGTCTAACCTGATACCTGGGCATGCAGTGAGAAGCATTTCAACACTCCTCCTTGCTAGAGCCGACAGGCAACTAGCACACGCTGCACTATTTACAGCATGCCCGTTCCTGGGACCTCTAGCCTTGAACCTTGGCCTTTAGAGACCTGTACGGTGGCGGTCTCTGCAAACACGGCACAAGTTGCGGGTAGTTAAGGGTGTATTACGCCTTAAACCCCAACAATTAGAATCTAGATGAACACAATCCCCGTGCGCAGTGAAGTAAAAGGGACCTTGGGGAAGTTCATATTGCGTGCGGATTTCGATCCTGGCAGGCATCGGATCTGGTGGGACTCCTGTGACTGGTTGGAAAGCAGGCTCACGATCCGTTTGAGTAGACTGCTCACGCACTGCAGGGCGGCGACGAGACTGTGTGGCCTTGGGCCGTGGTGCAGCAGGCAACTCGTGGGAGGACTGCGAAGGCACAGGTGCCCTCTCGCTGTGAGCTGTGGACTCACCTGCTGGTGGTCTGGAAGACACGTCCTCAAGACTCATGCCCTGCAGTTGGGCAGCAAGCTCATCCTCAACAGCTCTCTGCATACGCCTCAAACGACGGGCTCGACGAGACGACGCATGCGAACCAGCCCACCACGCATCAAGCCGATCCCACAATCTCTTCAACCACTCCCACACAACAAGGACACAAACCAATGCCATGCCAAGAACGAAGTAAAGCTCCAGGGATCCATCAAGCTGCAAGCCGGGATACTCGGATTCACGGCTCGAGCTTCGCACAGGTTGGATCTGAAGCAAACACAACAAGGCACTCAACGCGACTGGGTCGACAGCTGCTGACGAGCTCGGCCTGACCTCTCGGTCGGCTGTATCACCCGCAAAGTCACGCATGCCCCATAACCTGACAAGCTCTTCAATCCTTGCAGACGGAAGAGGTTTGGTCAGTAGATCTGCAAGCTGTTCCACACCCGGGCAGAAGGCAAGCCTCAGCTTCCCAGAGCGAGTCTGCTCACGAAGGTACTCAGCTCTTACCCGTAGGTGTCGCGTTCTCCATGATCCATGACCGTCAGAAATCGCAAGTGACGCTTGGGAATCAACGTGCAAAACCCTTTCTTCCGCAACGTCAAAACCAACCGTGTGAAGCAACGCCTCAATTGATTCAAGCGCGATTGCACACTCAATCGAAGCAGTGAGTTCACTTTCAGCAGTAGAAAGTGTCACAAAAGCTTGACGCGCCGACCTCCAAGCAACTGGACATCCATGCACACACACGCACCAGCCTCCATGTGAGCGAAGGCCTTCTGGCGAGAAGCTTGCGTCACTCCAACCGTGAAGTTGGGTTCCGTCCGCCTCAAACACCAGCGATGCTGTCTTGGTTCGCTGCAAGTAAGCCAAGGCACGGTCAGCAATGCGTAGAGCACGACAAGGCGCCTTCGTAGACAAACTAGCAAGCAAGCTGGCAGTGAACGCGAGGTCCGGGCGAGTACGTTGAGACAACCACAGCAGTTCACCAGTCACCTGTTGCGCGCGGTGAACGGCCTCCCCGTCAGGGGGGCTGGAGTCTCCTTCGCCAACTTCAAACGACGCTAGCTCCCGAGGACAAGGGATTTTACCCCTCACGTGGCAAGGTACCTCATGAAGCCGCAAGACTTCTTCTGCGTACGACTGCTGTGAGAGGACAAACCCACGAGGAATGACAATGATGTCCACGCCAAGGAACTTGATCGGCTGCTCTGGGGTAGCTACCACAAACGGTGTTGTGGCCCACTTTTCTTGCAGCGCCTTTGCCAAACTTTGAAGGACACCTAGCGACCCACACAACAAGAAGTCATCAACGTACACCAACAATGCGCCCTCAACGCGACCACCTTCAACCCTGACGACTTTCCACCAGTTCGGGTCTAGGGTCGAAGGCTCAAGCCGGTAGGTCACGCCGTCAAGGTCCCACACCAACGCTGCCAAACAAGCATCTCGATACTGTCCCCACAAGCGCGGGGCCTCTCGAAGGCCGTAAACCGCGTGGGATAGTATCCACAGCTCATGTGCAACTGCAAGACCAAGCTTGACCAACAAGCGGGGCGGGGTCAACGCAAAGATGGGGAAACCTTCAAGACAAGGAATAGGCGTTTTGAGGAACGCGCTGGTGATATCCAACACTCCCAACAACCAACCAAAGAAGCTTGCCAGGGCAATCACTGTTCTCAAGCTCTCAGCCTGAGCACCTCCAGCATACACATCCAAGCCTGTATTTGGCGCCACATTTCCGCAAGCAACAAGTCTCGCTTTCCGACGGTACAAACTTTGGCCTTGCGACGAAGCCTTTGGAGCGCCCTGAAGGGCCTCTGTACTGTTGTCGGGCTGAGTGAGCGCAAGCTTCCCAGTGTCACCAACAGCTGCTGCCCCTTGGTCGGGCGGTTTCACTGTGAACACAAACTTGGAAGGTACCACCTGCAGTCGAGGATCACTCAAGTACTCGGCCTGCCTGGGGTCTGAAGGGCGCAGTCTGAGCACCGCATGCTCAATGGCCTTTACTTCTTTCTCAATGGACGGAATCCAAGGGATTGGATTGAGTGCGACTTCTGCGGGGTCTACAGTGTGAACGATTTGCAGAGGTGAGCTTAGATTGCTTAGAAGGTGTTCTATGTTCTTCGTGAACGTCGGTTCGGCTTTGCACAGGCGGTAGGGGATTACGGGTCTACCTTCGCTTACGAAACCCTCCTCCTCTAACGAGCTCCGCGAACCACTTTCTACAACCTTAAGCACCCTCAAACTGCAGTTGCTGGCGTTTGCGGCATCGCTCATGGGCTCCTGCGGAACATACATGTCCCAAGACACAGTAACCGGCCAGGCCTCATCAATCTCAACGGGTCTTTGGTTCTGCTCTGGTCCGGCCTCCTCTTTAGAGGGGCTGCATACAGGGGCAACTGGCCGATACGAACACGACCAGTTCACAGCGAAGTCTACAAACCCATCTGCAACTGGAAAGACCTCTTGCCAACCACCACCTTTGTTGACGGGTTGGCTCTCCGGGAAGCTAGGGTGTTGATGGATAGGGATCTCATGAGCCTCAGTGGCCTCCTCCTCCTCCTGTACTTGAGACAGACGCGGGGCCTGGAGATAGGCGGAGTCTGGGAGAGGAAATCCCAAATCTGCTAAGCCGTCAAGGTCATCTTTTTCGGCCTTTCCAAGCACGTCGGAAGTGTAGCCTATAACAACGACGCGGGTGCCCTTGAAGGGAGTTACGAAATGATGCCGCTTAGGATCAAACTCGAAAACTTCATCCTCTTCAAGTCTGTGCACCACACCGTGACGCTTGCGACCTCGTGCATCAGTGTGCTCTACAATAGACCCCCTAACAACATCCCCACTACCTAACTCAACCCAAAGATCGCCCCCACACTTAGGAAGACACACTGGTAGGATGAGATTTGTAGTTCCCGGAAGGTTGGAAGAATCAGTGTGAATGTCCTTTTGACACGAGTTGGACAGACACACCGACGTGAAGGTAGCATCAGGTGCGTGATGCTGCAACAGGCGCGCGCACAGTGAGGCAAGCCACGGCTTACTCCAAGTCGATCGCATACAGCCTACTATCCCTCCCCTACGGAACATTCCAGCTTGATACTGCTCTTCGGGATAGGCTTGGCAAACCTGCATGAGGAGATTCTTGGCAGCCTCAGGGTCCCATTCCTGCAGCAAAGTCTTTGCGCCAGCTTCAAGCTCAGACCACGTCCATAAACCCGCATACCGACCTGAAATCCACCGTTCGGCAATCTCGCCCTTAGCAGCTGCAACAGACGTGTAGGCCTTCACGCGCACCAGGCACTTAGCACCAAAAGGCGCTGCAAGCTTCGTGGCCATACCTAGTACCTCAGACCTCTGCTGTGCTGCAGCAGCTCGCATTGCACATGCCCACAGGGGCGGCGGGAAATCAGCAGCTCGCAGTAGAGTTCGTGCCCGAGTCTTAAGCCACCTGATGGTGCGCTCTGCTGAGCCGTTTTGGGCTGGCGCATCACCCTCAGTTGTGGTGACCCTCACGAGCTGATTTGCAAACCACTTGCGAGTGGCCTTATTCATGAACTCACGCGACCTATCGGTATGCAAACGCAAGACTGGAAGATTGAGTGCCCGCAAGTAGAGGTAAATTTCTTGAAGGGCTTCAAGGACGGAAGGCGACTTATTGTCAAACAGCGGAACGCAGAACATGAGCCTGTCAGACTGCACTGGCTCTTTGAGATCTGAGTAAAACTCCCAATCCCCTTCTTGAGGACCGCGATTCGGGAGTGCCTCCTCCTCGTCGTCAGCTTCCTGCTCCTGAGCCTCTTTTCCATCTTCCTCCTCCTCTGCTTCTTGGCTCTCGGCCTCCTCTTTAGAGGGGCTGTAACTGTCGTCCGGAGCATGTGGTGGAGGCGGAAGAGGTGGGGCATCATCTTCACTAAGATTCTCTAAGATATCCCTCGCTTCTTCTTCAGTTAGCCCTGTACCTGCACCCTCAAGGAAATCGTCCAGCGGCTCCTCCTTGGAGAGATCTACCTCATCTAAGGGGTCTGGAATTTCGGGCATGCCGTGCAAACGAGGAAAGCGATACGAAGCAGCTAGAAAATACTTGAACTTCTTCGGCGCCTTTGACCTACCTTCCGGGTCAACAGCTGGCACCTTCAGAGGTCCACAGACATCCGCAGACAGAGTGAACTGCGAGGGGTGAGTCACACCAACGTGGCGGCGTCCTGAGGCGGCAGTTCTGATGCACACACTACAGTCCTTCCGAAACGGTTGGTGATTATTCTTCACATGATCCCTCCAAGCCTGTTCGTCTGCCTTTGTTTTAGCAATGCGGAACCACCTAGACCAGTTTTGGATGCTCATGCTCACGGCTTGGGCAAAACCAGGGGCCCATCGAGCTGACTCATGGGACTTGCGATGCAAATGAGGCATGCCACTGCTCTCACTCTCAGGCTCTGCAGCGGCTGCCTGCACAGTGACACCACGCAAACCCTTGTCAAGGCTTAGGGTCTCTAGGTACTGCAAATCACCATAGTTCGTGCCTAAGGTCGTAGGCCTACTTATCACATGCTCTAAATCCCCCTTGTAGACATGAACTTCAAACAACCCTGCTTCATCGGCATAGGAATTCCAAAGTCCAGTATTCCAAAAACTAGGGACCTGACCAAACAAGGCATGCGAAGGAGGCACGTAGCGATCAATAAGCATCGGGTGCTCAAGCAGAAAGCCAACCTCAAGCCTAGTAACTCCAGCTGGCGGCCTAACCTTGCGACCTGCAGTCGCCACAGCATGCAACCAAATCTGTCGGCAAAGCAAAGCCGTTTCACGATCAACCTTCGACCGTTGTGCTGCTGACAAATCTGGAAGGCCATATAAGTCCAATGGCCCGCGCAGAGGTGGGACAACGCTACTCCCATGAGCATGTGTGTCAAACGTACCACGCGGTGGAGCACCAAGAAGATGCGACACTTTGCCGTGGACGGCACCCCAAACTAGAGCGCGCCAAGCAGGAGTGCGTAGCACATCTTGGTCTGAGCCTCTGGTAATGTCCAATTCCAGGACAGTCACATTCTTGGACTCAAGGTGCGAAAAGGGTTTAGGGCCTGGGGCTCCAGCGTACAGATGAACAATCCACTCTGGCGCATTGAGCAATGCACGACGGCGACGCCGATTGAGATGCATCAAACCCTTTAGGAGCTCCCATCCTGAAACCTGAGCAACATCCTCAACAAGTCCCTGCAAAGCTGCTTGGGGAACATCTGCCAAGAAAGGCGCGGCCTGCAACGCTAGTTGGGCTGAATTGGTGGATCCAAGGCTCACATAGTCCTGCATGTGATCCCACCAGCTCTTTGACATCAAGGCTTTGACAGCTCGGATGCGAGAGGTACCTTCGGCCACATTCGCCTCCAGAGACTTCAAGTCCTCTAGCCGCTTTTCTTCTAGCTTGCTGATTAGCACCAAGGCTTCTGATTCCATGATCTCTGGACACCCACCTTTAACCCTCAAGCGAAAGGCACGACCCGAAGGAGCAATCAAACGGCATCGCGAGGCAGTCCAATCCAAACGATACCCCAGCTGCTGGATGACAGAACCCAGCGGCACGATGGTTTGGGCACTGGATGTGGGAGGCAACAGAAGAGTACCAGCAGCAGACAAACGCATAGCCGAAGTCTCCTTTCCAGAAAGTGACACGACAACGGGTTGCGCACTAGCCCATTCAGCTTCGGAACTTGCAGCGCGAAGGGCATGAGTGGCCCCACTGTCTACCAAAGCCAAAAAACTAGGACTACCATCTACTTCCAAAACCTGCCCAGGCTCAATGGCTGTGAGATGGATGGTCTTAATGCTCGCTTTAGGCTCCTCCTGTGCTGCAGGTTTGTCTTCAATCGCCGGAGGCTGCGCGGGAGCGGCTGGGGTGGATGCAGGAGGAAAGGCTTCGGAAGAACTGGCAGCTGCAAACATCATGCGCATAAACGCTGTGAAGTCCTCCGCTCGGCCTGGGCTCGCGCCCGGCTGGATTGCAGTAGACGCCTGATCAGCCGTTGTGGGCCTGTGGCCTGCAGCATTGTTGGCGTCTCCTCCACCTGGCTGTCCTTTCCCCTTTGGGCTTCCTCCAGCTACCGGGCAGTCCTTTTGGCGGTGTGCCTCAGAGCCACATGCTAAGCACTTTTTGCTGCGCTCCTGACGAGAAAGTCCTGACATGTCGTGGCTAAACGTGCACTTAGGACCCCGCCTACACCCCGAAGTACCCATGAAAAACTTGCAGGGCTTTGAAGCCTGCGGCTGCCCACTGGCCTTTGGAGATGTTCCCGGACTGGGCGTGCCTACAGCTCGAACCTTAGGGGCACTCACACCTGTGGCCTTAGAGACTGCAAGGGCTTCCATCTCTGCAAGCAAGTGCTTGTGGTACTCCAGGACTGCAGACGAAGTTGGTTGAGCATCCATTTTTAACATGGAACGAAGCATAAACGTTCGAAACTTCGCTTCTTCATGCTGCGCCAAAACTTGGCTAGTGATGGTAGTGAGGCTCTTGGACAAAATGGTCGAGTCCGGAGGTGACATGTTGCAACTTTCACAGCGATTGTACCAACGAATCCACTCACGCAAAGACTTCACGGCTGAGGAGGGATCAGATGCTGGAGTGGGCTGCATGAGATTCTTCTGAATAACCTCCTTTTCTGAACCTCCACCTGGTTGGTACGTGGTGTGCAAACGGAAAAGGATGGAAGGAGCTGATTGATTGCATTTGCGGGCCACAATGTCTGCTTTGATAGACTCTGGAACTGCCGCCATAAGCATACTACAGATCCTAAAGTTGACACGCGCCCATCGCCCTTGAAGCAACTCAGCCGGTACAACTGGCTCAACCTTTAGCCTATCCAAGGGTGATGACGAAATCCAAACCCCATAGGCCGTATCAACCACACCCAAAACCTGACGCCACCACTCTGCTGCTGTGTCCGAAACATCACCGACCAAACCCCCAATCACGACTAACCAATCTTGGTACAGAAGAGACCCTTCATCCGAAGTGAGCTCTGCCAAAGCTGGGAAACTCGAGATGCCTGGCTTAACAGCTTCAGGGTTGGTGGGAGAATTGCCGCCATCGCGTTCGGCACGAGATCCCTTGAGCATCTCTGACATGGCATCTTGAAGTTGATGCATCCCAGCAATCAGTATCTCACGATCTGTGGGTCCTGATGCACTCGCGGCTCCTGCTGGCAGTGTGCCTCTGGGTTCTGCTTGTGGCCTCTGCGGTGCAGGGCTGGAAGACCGCGCACCGGAACCAAGGAGCCCTGAGAACAAACCAGCGAAGCCCTGAGGCTCGGGAGCGGAAGGAGGCGGAGGAGGAGGCGGTGAGGATGAAGAAGGGGCAAATCCAACCCCAGTGTTGGCGACAGGATGCGAACCGAACCCACTATCACCAAACCCACTAAAGCCAACCTCCCTAGTACCCACCTGCTGCAACGCCGTAGCCTCAACTTCACCAGCCTGCTGAGACCGAATCCTCGAGAGTTCGGCCTCAGCACGACCAGCTCTCTCTTGCTCAGCTCGCAGTTGCTGCTTCAACCCATCGAGCTGTCGCGCGACTTCTGCCTGGATCGCATCATGCGGAATCGATGAGGACTCGGTGTGCGGAGGCCTGTCCGGAGACCCGGACCCGTAGAGCAAGGGAGCTCTTTGCTCCATGGCAGCAAGCTGCTGCGCGTTGGCACCAGTGAACAACGGCATCGGCACTTGACACTCATCTTGCAGGACGCGGCCTCCTCTCTCGAGGGGCTGTAGTGGTCGCGACGGCCTTGGAGGAGAAGTCAGTGGACTGGGAGCCCACCCTTGCGGCAGTGGCTGTACGTTCGCCGCGCCACCAAACAGAGACTGCACTCTTCCTAGCAACTGACTAGCAAAAGCCTGAGCCCCAGTCTGCATGACCGCTGACGCCCCGTACGCCGTTGATCTGGGCGTTTCAAAGCCCTCAGCACTACTTCCAGGATTCGCTGCAGATGGGTTGTACCCTGAGACGCCTGCGGCAACATTGATCTGAGCGCTAGCCATTCCACTTTCGGTGGCCACACTGAAACCCTGAGTCACTGCAGTTGCATCTCCATGCACCCCACTCGCATCAGCGACCTCCGTGGTAGATACTGCTTCATACGTAACGCCAGCTGTGCCCAAGCCTCCAACCTGGCCTAGTGTTCCATCGCCTCCTGTCCTACCGACTGCTGAAGCTCTCGGTTGGCCGGCTGTTCCAACAGTTTCTTGTGGCAGCTGAGGGGATGGCACTGGACCAGCTGTGGAAGTCGATGGCCCCGACGACGCATCCATCATAGTTTGCTGGATTCCATCCCCAATAGGCTGCGCAAGCCCAGAGGGCGATGGCACTCCAACTCCGGCGGTTGTACCATTCACTGTGGTCTGCGGTGCATCCCCGCCTCCCCGCACTCCAGGCAGAGAGGCCGGAGAAGCCACCGCTCCGGTTGCTTCTGGCCCAGGCGTTGGGCTCATCACCTGTTGAAGGTGTTCACCCTGGGTGGCCATACCCTGCAGCGAAGCTCACGCAGAATGTTTTCTATGGCTGGGCGCAGAGGCGACTCACGATCTCAACGAAGCAACAAGAGAACCGACAAACCAACAAACGACCAGTACAGCTTTACAAGTTGTTGGTTACAGTACACATGGCTCAAGAGGCTTTCCTACGCAGCCTTCCCCTAAGCCAAAGGATACAGGAAACACACATGTACAAGCGTACCTGAAGGAAACTATACAAGTGCCGGCAATCCCTTCAAGCAGACTACACACCTGTCTAACCTGATACCTGGGCATGCAGTGAGAAGCATTTCAACAAAGTTCCTTAGTCTTTCGATTAAACACCAGGATGAAGGGTTGCATTGAGAGAGAGAGAAGAAGAGCCAGTTTAGCCAAAGGCTTGGCGACCTCCAGCTGGGAGTCCGCGAAGGTGTCCAATAAGAGGGTTCGCTTTGAGGACGATCGCTGCAGGGTCCTCTTCTGCCCCGACGGAGAGTCGGTGGAATACCTGAGCCTGCGGCTCGACAAAGAGCCCCTGAGCCTGAGCCTGGGGATGCGACAAGTCTCAAAACTTAAGTCCGCGTGCCAGGCTTACTACCTCTCGCAAGTGTCTTCGAGTGCTGTGAGCATAGTCTGAACCTTCCGCTTGGCCGGACTCCCCACGTGTGGCGTTTGCATGGATGTACACATGCAACCGACCAACCTACCGACCGACCGACCACCGACCGACGGACGGACCAACCTACCTACTTGTACCTGCATACATCTGTATCCAGTCATTTGCGTACCTGGATAAACATTGCAGACCTCGACATACCTACTTGCACATACCGTGTCGCATCCTGGCTTTGAGTTGTGTGGACCAATACTATGGAGTAGTATTATTCTCGGATGTTAGGGGGGAAGAGCATCTGCAGCCTAAGCAAAGGAGCTTCAGAGTACTAGGCAGTACTTGCTTTTGAGGTGCATGGACAAGCCTTGACAGCATTTCCGTTTTCGGTACACGGAAGTGAGGGAATTTGAGGAATTCAGAGATCGTCTGCTCCGTCTCCCGATGGGAAAGCCATGGAGGTTCCCACAGCCAGTCGTGCTGCAATTGTTCTAGATGAGGACTTTGATGTCGACGTGCCCTTGAAGATTGTGGGCCTGAAAGCAGCATCTCACCTGAACGAGAAGACCTGCTACATTCACAAGTTTAACAACGAGACTCAGAGATATGAGGTGAAGCTAGTAGAGTCCAACCAGATCAAAAGCGTGCAGCCAGCGAACCTCCAGCCTTTGTCGGGCGTTGACGAAGTCGCGGCTTGGGCCCAGCTGCTGCAGCGACAGGATTTGGTGGCGCAGGAAGGGCTCGTTCCTCTGAATCGCCTCGAGAAGCTGCAGATCACCATTGAGATTCTCACACAGACCAACGTCGGGAAGATCGTGAACGACTTCGCAAAGCGCTTCATACAGAGCGATGCCAGCGTGAAGGCACGGCAGCTTGTGTCCACCTGGCGCGTGAACTTCGCAAAGCAGAAGGAAGAGGTGGAAAAGTCCGCTTCTGGAAAGGGACAGGGGCAGGCCGGGCAGTCTGGCCACCGGAGGAAGTTGGGCCCCGTGGGCCCTAACGGCCGTCCGAGAGACAGCAAAGCCAAGCCTACCTCGACCTCTGCGAACACGTCGGCGGCCCCTGCGGGCCCAGGCGCTACTCGGGCGAGTGCGAAAGCTTCGGCTGGCGCTAAAGACGGGGCGACTGCGACTTCGGTGCCAGTGCCAGTGAAGAAAATGTCGTGTCCGCAGGATGCCAAAGGTCTCTTGGAAGCGATGCGCGCTGCCAACACGGCAGAGGCACGATTGGCCACTCTCGCGGCTTTAGACCAGTCGCCCAAACATTGCATGCGGCAATTTGTCGACGACGGCGGCCTGGAGATCTTGGATTTCTGGCTGCGAAAGAACCCTGAAGCACGACATACCTGTCTCCTCGTTCTGCAGAGGCTTCCTGTAGCTCTACACAGTCTTCAGAAATCCAAGCTGATCACTTCCGTGACAGGGATCTTTGACCAGGAGGTGGAGAAAGAGAACTCAAAGCAAGCCGAGGCCCTTTTGGCGCGATGGAGGTCCGCCGGCTTCCTTCCGAGACTTCCAGAAGAGCGCCAAACGACGCCGAATGGGCGCCTTCCGGGAACGGAAGCCGCGCCCGCGGCGCCCGCGGCGCCGGTGCCCCTTCTTCCCGTGACGGTCAGGCCCGAGGTCAAAGAGAGCCAGGACTCGGAGCCCGCGCCGCGCGAGGTGCCGGCGCCGAGGACTCCGCCGCTGAGCGAGCTGCCAGCAGCTCGACCGGAAAGCATCCCACCGGAACTGCGGAACCTCGATCCTCGCATCGCCTTGGTCTTGATGGAGAATCCTGACATGCTTGAGTTTCTGAAGAAGCATCCATCCGTCTTCGCAAACATGAATGTAGACAGCCTCGCCTATATCGGGCGCAACCTCAAGAATGCACGCAGCTCTCTGCAAGCACAGGACAGCAGCGACGCCACAGGCCGCACCGTTCCTTGGTCTGCATCTTCATCCTGTGGCTCCAATGAGGTTGCTCTAGCTAACGGTCTAACGTGGCCATTCCCGATCGCAGGTGACCATCTCAAACCTTACCGAGCTCACGACTGAGACAGACATCGTGAATTTCTTCGCAGCCGTCCAGCTGACAGCCGAGAAAGTGGACCTTCCTCGCGAGAGCCGACGGAAGCGGCCGTGTGGCACCGCCTTTGTGGTGTGCCTCGGCGTCACCCGAGTTGTACTGGTTCGCAGATCTTTTCCGATCTTGTCTCACTTTTTTTTGGTGTTCCGAGGCT
>CAJNDT010005146.1:227044-309544 GCA_905221615.1 Symbiodinium sp. CCMP2592 | reverse complement strand
GCGGTTGAGTGCTTCTGACTCCGGAGAGCCCGTGCTGTGCAAGAGCCAGGTGCCGACCTCCAACAGCTTCTCCTCCGCCCCAGCCCCAGCTCGGTGGCTTGGGCTTCAAACCTCCGACGTTTGACTTGCCAGGATCTGCAGGCTTCGAACGCGACTTCGGAAGGCCCGACTCCGTTTTTCCTTGCTGCCACTCGGTGAATGCCGGGAGGGTACAGAGGCCGGGAGAGCAACGTGGAAGCGTCGAGGTGTGGACATCCATTTCACCGCGCAGCAGAGCGGGAAAGCCTGGGGCGTCGTGGTGCACCTGCCTCGCTTCTGGACTTCGCACAGACATGATGACCTCATGTGTGTTGCGGTCGCCTAGCAGGTCGAACAAGCGAACGTGGCCTCGGTGAATGTGGGGACCATCAAAGCTGGCACAGGCCCCGCACTTTCCGGGAGAGCGGCTCTCGGCGGCCTTTTCGCGCTGCCAGGTGCCTACGGTGGCGTCTGCTTGGTGGCGGACCAGGCCTTTCTGCTCAGATGCCCCTGGCCCCGGAATGTCCTGAACTCGACGCTAGGCGATCACCGCAGGGGCAATGGAGACCATGTCGTTCACCGGCTGCTCCCTGGCCCTGGCCCCTGGCACGAGACCCATGGAAGGTGTTGGCCACGCGTGATCCTTCAGGTCATGGCCACAACCTACAAAGCCTTCGTCTACGTGGAGGCTCCTTCTGAGCCATATTGGCACATGAGCTTGTCAGCTTCTCTACACTTGCTGAGAGGATGGCAATGGCCTGGGCGACGGCACCCTCTCCGGGGCCGTGGATGTGGTGCTTCCCGCGTCCAACGTGTTCCAGATCATGCCGTATGAGCTGAGGCGAGTCGACTTAAGACTCGAAGCAGGGAACGTTCGATCTAAAATTTCCGCCAGGACGCCCTTCCCGTCGAGCATCAGCTACTCCTTTGCCCCAGCCTATGACGGAAAAGTCTGGGCTTGGCACCTGGAGCCCGATCCGCTCTCTCTCTCTCTCTCTCTCTCTCTCTCTCTCTCGCTCCCGCTCTCTCCCTCTCCCTCTCTTTCTCTGTGTCCCTTTCGGACGGTTTGTATTGACTCCGTGCTTTGAGGCGATCCTCACCCTGAGCACTGACTCCCGCACGCCTGCGGAGATCAAGGCCTGGCCTCGGTGGCTGAAGCTGCGGAGGAAGCCAACAAAAAGCAGAAAGCACTTCTTCTGGCTCAGGCCCTGCACATGGCCTCTGGGGGCGCCACTTGCAACGTGCAGGGTGCGGACGTCTTCCAAGGGATGGACTTCGAGATCGGCAACTTCACGGCCACGCCACCGGGCTGCGTGCTCACGGCGGGGCAGAGCTACAAGCTGCACGTCTACGTGGAGGACCCGAGAGTGCCCTAGTGCCTGAGCTGCCTGAGCTGCACTAGACGCTCTAGGGCTCCTGGCTCGGAGGATGACAGGGGCAACAACGACGGCACCGTGGCCATGGTCACGGCCAACGTCCGGCGACCCAAGTCCAAGCGCGGAGGACTCGAGGATACGGCTTCGCATTCCTTCGCTTCGTGCTAAGGTGGCAGCGGCCACCGTCCCAAACTCCTTCCAGGCGGGAAAAAGAACAAGTTGGGCGTGTCTCTGCAAGCTCTGGCGCTCGGCGAGGAGAGCCCCAAGCTTGTCTCGGCGCTCACGGGTGGCGGCTTCGATGTGACTTATCGCCTCGCCCGGCCCCCGACAACGCGCCAAAAGACTGCAGCTGACTGCCCAGTTCCGAGGCCGTTGCTGGCCGGTTCCACGCCATTGTCACTGCGCAAGGGGCGATGGTCAGCATGAGCCTCGGAGTTCTTCAGAGTCAGAGTTAAATCTACCGGAAATCCTGCTTCTTCGGCCGCCTCGCTCAGGTGTGGCCTCCTTGCTGGCGGGCACGGATGCCGTGGGCGACACCACCTGCAGTGCCCCGGCGCAATCGCAGCTGCCGCGGCTGCGAGGCGCCAAGGCGCTTTGTGCTTCTCTCTTCTGCACGGTCCCAGGCTTCCTGCCAGAAGTTGGCGTCGTGGTGGCGGCAACGACGCTGCAGGCTCGCGCCGCGAGCTTCCCTGAAGTGCTGGAGACGCGCACGTTTGTCCTCCCAGACCCAAAGCTTCACGGGCTGCGGACTGCTCGGAGGACCGGGTGACCGGGTGCAGGGAGGGAAGGAGGAAAGGACACGCCTCGTGGCCCGATTTGATCCCTGCCGCCGCCGGCTCCAGACGTAGATCTCAGGCGATAGGAGCCATGTCGCAGAAGGATGCGCAAGTGCAGAAGGCCAAGGCACTCCACGATGCCGCAGGCCCAGAAACTCGAGAGGAAACAGCGAGTCGCAGTCTGAGTCTTGGCCCCTTTTTTCTAAGGCCATCCGGCAGATGACGGAGCAGACGGAGACTTTGGAGGCTGAGCTTTCCAAGCTCGCCGCGGAGAAGGGCCAAGTGGAGGCGGACCTGGCGGCCTCGGCGAGCCGTGCCCGGGAGCTCCAGGCACAGCTTCCCCAGAAGGCGCCGGAAGCAAAAACCGGTCTTCGGAGACTCCTTTCAGGGCCTAAGCCTGAGCAGGGCTTCTTGCGTTTCTTGCAGTTTCGAAGAGGCCATGGAGCTGAAGCAGCTCGAGGCTCTGGAGCAACAGAAGGAGGCCGAGTACATGAAGATGCTTGAAGCCACGCCGACTTTAGTACAGGTCTTAAAGAAGTGAGGGCTTCCTTAGGAAAGGCCGCGTGAAGCGCCCTTTGCCCTCCGATGGATGAGCCTTCTCACCGAGCCCGAAGAGCATCCCGGCCGCGAAAGCGGGAAAAAGGAACCAGCTGCCGGCTACCGCAGTTTAGGGGTGTATAGGGTTTAGAGTTTAGGGGAAGCTAAGCTTCGCATGTTCGGCACGGAAAATCATGGTATAGCCCGAAGATCTGTTCCAGTCTTCTGCCCCCCGGCAAAAGCCTGCGAGCGGATCCATTGAGCTACCAGGAACCGACTACGAGCTCTGGGCGTACGCGGATGACATGCCCGGGGGTACCTGGCCGCGGGCTCAGCAAGAGCTCGCAATCTTGTGAGCTGTGCTTTCCACAATCAGAGCCGACACTTCGAGGCCCACAGGTGCTGCAGCCACGGACGGCACGCTCTTCGGCCCCATGCTCCTCAGCATCCCCCTCTCCAATCGTCGGGGCCCCTCTCAACATTTCTGAGCCCGAAGATCAGGACCCGAATTTTGTGGTCTCGGAGGTCTTGCCGACCCGGCGCAAGTGACCTTCGTCAGTGGCTCCACGGTCACCGTGGAAATCAACACCACCGCGGCTTTAGGCGCCGAGTTCCTGACAGGTGTTCACTTCATCTCTTCGGGACTCGGACTCGCGATCAGGGCATGCCTGGTTGACGGTGTATCCAGCAGCCACCGTGGTGGACGTCGCTGCCGCGTGGGGCTCCTGAGGGCTGGTCACTGGCCGGCAGGGAGTGAGTGGTGAGCGGTCAGGAGAAACGTGAGCAATGCGCTTTGCGGCGTGGCTGCCGTCCAGGCTTCTGTGATTCTGGACTTGATTCCATGCAAGATATACCATGCTTAGCTCTGCCGAACTTTGCGCTCGTCGATTCGTGCAACCTGTCTTTGTGACTGTTCCATGTCTTGAACCCACGCAATTGTTCGTACGATTTGCGTTGCCTTGCCTGAACTAATGCTTTAAAAAAATGAATAAGTGAAACGACTCGATCTTATGCGTCCTAGGTCTTGAGCATTCATCACCCTTTTTTTGTTTGAGCAAGAGTGTGAGTGCTGGGTAAAGCTTGCATGTTGTATGTTGGCATTGAGGGAGATGCAGCGATGATTCTATTGGTTGAGGTTGACGGTTGTGAGCGGGGATTCGGGGTGAGCAGAGTGTGACGGGTGTCATTGTGGGGTGTAAGCTGCACTCTCACATGTGCAGCCATCACGCTTGCCCTGGCCATGCATTTTTTTTGTTTTTTCGGGGTCGTTCATCAAGTCGCCGGGAGGTCGATTCATCATCCAATGCAGAGCTGTCGACAACCACGTGCGAGCTGGTTGGAGGCTGGTTTTCAGAGCAGGTTCAGACCGGGAAGCGTCGTCGTCCTCCTTTGCCCTGAGGTGTGGAATATCAGGTTGCAATCCTCGTGGAGGAGACGTGGAGAACCGTGTAGTGGCTGTAGTGCATCGCCTTCTTCGCATGCTTCTCCGAACCCTCTGGGAGGATCGCAACGATCGCAACGACGGAGAGCTGACGGTGAGCCCAATCAGCACGTCCGTTCTGAGTGCGTTGCTGACTGCAAGAGGTGCTCTCTGGCTCCGTGGTGGGAGCGATTCCCGTTTCGATCCTTGGCTGAGCATGGTATTGCCAGGCAAATCCCTCCCCCCATCGGCCCGAAGTTCCAAAGCGAGGCTGAAAAATTCAACCTCCGAAGTCCTGAATCCCGGGAAAATCCCAATAACAGACATGTTGCTCGTATCCTGACAGAGCTCTTGGGCTAAAGCTGGGGCCTGCAAGGAACAGCTTCACGATGGGACCCCGCATCTCCAGCGGCTCAGTCGGCAAGTGTAACAACCCCCCCCCCCTCCCCCCCTCCCCCTCCCCATGCTTTTTTATTTTTTCAAATCTGATCTTGTGAGGCTCCATGACGGCTGCCGGCGTCTGGGTGACGTTTTCGG
Source organism: Symbiodinium sp. CCMP2592 (assembly GCA_905221615.1). Taxonomy (NCBI): domain Eukaryota; class Dinophyceae; order Suessiales; family Symbiodiniaceae; genus Symbiodinium; species Symbiodinium sp. CCMP2592. The sequence continues at coordinate 304,880 of CAJNDT010005146.1, read as the reverse complement.
CACAAGCCGCCGGGAGAGGCCGGAGCTCAAGCTCGTCATGTTTTCTGCAAAGAGATGATGGGCCCCGGCTGCTCTTTTCTTTTTCGTTCCGTGATGTTCCGTGCCTCGCCTCTAGACTCTAGACTCTAGCGTAGACCTGAGTGAATCGAATGGCAGGGTTCCACGTATTCGTCTCTTGGCTTGCGAAACCCAACCTGTGTTTATTGTGGCTCAGGCAACATCTACCTGCTGAAGGACACGGCGCCAGCCTTTGTGGACATCGTGTCGCTGTCGTTGGCTCAGACTCTGACTTTATGACCAATCACGGGGCCTAAGCAACCGCAACCGGCCTCCTGTTTCTTGTACTTCAGCAGATTTCTTTCCTTCTTCTTCTTCGTGTTTTTTGGAGGGCTTTTTGCGTAGCCTGGTTTGCGCTCAGGCTGAGGGTCAGGCTCCAAAGCTCTACCGTGGGCTGAGCCGTCTCTTGAGGCGGTCCGGGCTTCCAAGCGACCTCATGTGCAGCAAGATGATGATGGTGCCGGGCCCAGAAAGGAGAAAGGCAAGAGGAAAAGGAGAGGGAGGAGGAGCGGGAGGGGGAGGGAGGAGAGTAAAAGAGGTACCGAGAGAACAAGAGAAGACTGCACACACACTTCAGGTTTCGGGTGGCGAGCAGAGTGAGGAGCTGTCAAGCTGCGCGCTGACCCACTCTGAGAGCTACAAGGCCGGAGGAGTCTTCGAGACCCCGAGACCCGGGGTTTCACATGTGCCCTTGCTGAGAGGTCTACGTCTACGTCAGCGACTCCATGGGCGGAACGACGGACGGCACCTTGCCGGAGTCTCGGATCGGAGAGGGTCCTAACAGCCGTGGGCCGAGTTTGAAAGCTGAGGTCGGCAGGTTTGCCTGCGACCGTCGTTCCGGGCGAGTCCAACTACTTCACACAGGCACAGACAACTGCGCGGAGATTCCCCGCCCCACCGCGCACCTCAAGGTTTCGCTTCCTCGGAGCTCAGGTGCCCCAGCTCTCCGGGGCTCTCACGACCTCGGGCTTCAGCGTCAGCTTCTCTGCCCGGGCGCTCAGGGAGCCTCTCCCGACGACTCAGCAGATGCGTCGTGAAACCGCTCAGGTGGCAACTGATGGCGTCGCGTGGGTCATCGCCATCCCAGCAGCCGAGGCAGCGCCAGCGGCCCAGGATGCCCAGGATGCCCAGGACGGACGGCCGAATTCCAAGAGCACACGGATCCGAGCTCTCAGGTCGGCGACGGCGATGACCGTGACCAGCGGCTACAGCGCCATTTGTCCGGCGCTCTCATAAAAAAGAGGGAAGCGGCCCGGCGGCCACTGCAAACGAGGCTCCAGCCTCGGTGTCGCGCTGCCGAGCTCCGGAAGCCACGTGCTCGCCGTCACCGGCTGCAGCTTCATTGCCAGCCCGGGGTCTCAGAAACGTGGAAACCAGCCATATGCCACAGGCCAAACCCCTTCTTGCTGACCCTGGAAGGTTGGAGCTACGCCGTTCTCGTGTACGTGACAAACCAGGCCGCGGGCCACGATGGCGCTCTCTCTCCTCCGGTGCCGCTTCAAATAACGCCCGGGCACCCACGACGTTCTTACAAAAAGGTTTTCGGAGGCTGAAGATACCAGAAGCCCTAAGCCCTGCAAGCCCTACTGATCATGCCCGTGCCTGCTCGGCATCTCCTGGCTTTCGCCGAGGCCCTCCAACGACTTCGCCGTGCTGCCCTACTTGACCGAGGCCGCTTCCCCCGTGCACGCAAGCTAGACCTAGCAAAAGCAAAGATTAAAGGATAGTAGCACACGTTTTGCGACATGGTGCTCCTGGTGGCGCCGGAGGCAGGACAATGTACATGGCGCTTCAGGTAAAGCGCAGGCGCTCTAAGTAAAGGCGCCCGGGGCCGATAGCCGCCTTTTGCCTTCGCCAGCGCTTCCACGGTCACCACAGCTTAGCTGAATCCAGAGCATCTCCGTCGGAGAGCACGTGGGTCACCAGAGCTGTCATGTCATCTGACTACGTTCACTCATGATCGTGCAGTTTCAGCATGGACTATTCCTCAAACTTTCCAGGGCATGATGACGTTAATGTCGCAGTGCATAGGGTCACAATGACCTTGCCCAAGACCAGAGCATCCAGGCCCAAACCGTGATGACGTCCATCCTCGAGCGCGCAGGGGGGCATGCCCAAAACCATGATTTCATCTCGAGAGCATAATGTAGGCTGATGGGGACGTACGTGGTCATCCATTGTGTTTGAATTTGTGACTGCGTGCCTTGCATTTTGCCTTTGGATGTTCCGGCATAGCCCTCGGGCTGGTAGCACAAATCAAGTGCATGCGAGGTGCCCACGCCGGACATAGTGAAAGCCAGCTTTATGGGCACGGCCTCCACAGGCACGTCCCCGGAAGTACACTTTCTTTCGGTGCTTTGGCAGCCTCCATAATTACCAACATTTCCAAGATCCTTGGGTGCCACCCCCGAATGCCCCAAGCAAGCCCATAATTATCTTACCCCAGCACGTAGTAAGCCGGTCCAGTACAGAGCAAGATTCTATAGTACAAAGTACCAGAGCCCTCCTGGTACCCTCAAACAGAGAATGGTCCCAAATAATGTAATGGGCATTTAGGGTGTAATGGAGGGTAGATGGAGGGCAGTACAGCAGGGGCCTGCAGGCCTGGGGGCTTTTTTGCTCTGAGAGGCCGGGCCTGGGCTTGTCTGGTGCGGGCCGAGAACGCCAGCGACCTGACCGTGCAAGCCCGGGCCCTAAACAGCGGCTTTGGAGCTTTGGAGTTTTATGGAGCTTCGGGTTTTGTCAGGGCCTTGAGGCCTTTTTAGGCTTTTTTTGGGGGCTTCGTGACCTCCGAGCTGTGGGGTTTCTAGGGGCCTGGTGGGTTTCGGATCTAGGGCGGGAGCCGTAAGCAGCCTGGTACAGTGCTTCAGGGTTTTTGAAGTTTGTGATTTTGTTGTGACTTGCTGAGGTCATCAGTCCATGCGCAAGAGGGTGCTGTAGAGTCGGGACACTGGATGTGAGTGAAGAGGGATGGGACAGCCCAGGACGTGAAGAGTGGTTGCAGTGGCTGCTCCTCCGGTGAGGCTGGATGAATGGAAACCCCAAGCCGTGCCAATTGCGCGCGCACCTATCGGGTGTGTAGTTGCCACGGGGTTTCCAGGCGATGCTGAGCAACTCAGAAGAGTTGGAGATCAACATGACCGGATGCGGCCTGGAAGTGGGTGCCATGCCCTCGGCTTCGACAAGACTTTCACATGCCCCCACCTGGTGAGCGGAGTTCTCAGGTGGAGCATCGCCTGGTTGCTTATGCAGAGGCACCCCGCTTTCGATTTTTCTTGCAGCGGCAAAAGTGACGCCCAAGACGACACTGCGAAGGACAACAACTATGCTGGAGACGGCTACATGACAATGCCTGGCACCGACTCGAGCTTTTGCAGGCGGCTCTGTCGTATGCTCTGCTCCTCAGGAACCTGGCGGTGAGAGTCCCCACGTCCAACGCCTTCGTGTCGCCTGCCAGTGCCACAGCGCTGCCTGCGCTGCTGCTGCTGCTGCTGCATCCCCAGCCCGAAGGATTGGTAGCTTATGCTTGCGAGGCCAAAATCGTAGATGACATGGCCATGCTCTTGGTACGTGTGTTGCACATGGTGACTTAGTTGGCCTCCGAGACTCTCGAAGGTCACACCTTACGGCTGCACAGTGGAGTACGAGGTGGACCCAGGAGATAACCACCCAGGGAGCTAATTTGGCATGTCTGGCAGGTGGCTAATGCCATGGGCAAGGCCCGAGAGGGGGAGAGCGAGAGACAGAGAGAGCACGCAAGAATTGGAAAGAGAAAGACTGATGCCTTTTTCATCCCTGCCCCGCGTGGTGAGGTCTGGGGCCGGGTGGTGAATGCCGGGCACGCGAGTCTCGTGACAATGAACGTCATCAAGAACAACAACCCCGCTCGCCTCTTACACCAGACCTCCACTGGGCGGCGGGGGCGGATCTCAGAGAGTGTGGCACCTAGGCCATCTCTATTGGAGGCCCATGATGTTCCGTGGTGTGTGTAGGACGTGGTCTGTGTGTGTGTGTGTGTGCGTAAGTGCGTGCTGCATGCTTGGGTGCGTGTATGTCTAGCGACGGAAGTCGGGTGTTCTCAAAGTTTCTGCGCTGCAGCTGGTCCCTGTCACCTGGTCGACGAGACGAAGGCTCGCGGCAAGCACACGATCACCTTCGACTCGCAAGAACCCTGGCAGCGCGCTTCGCGCTTCCCGCTGACTCTTTCATCTTTTGCTGCAGCAGCTTGTCAAAGGTGCAACCTTACCAAAGGCGCCACCTACCAGGCTCCGAGAGAAGTTCACGCCCTTGATACAAGAGATATGCAGCGACACCTGGACCTGCACCGAGATCTACCTCTATGCAGAAGACATGTCCGACGGCGGTGACGGGATGTTGAGCGAGGCCAGGAAGGGTAAATTGAAGTGCTTCCGTTTCACCACCTTGAACCCCAGCAACTCCCAGCAAACCGCGAAGTTTCGAGGCCATCACCTTCAGCGTACCGCCCTCAAACTGGCTTCACCAGTCGTTGGAGTTGACGAGCACGCCCACAGCCGCGACCTCGGGCTGTGAGATCTGGGTCGCATGCAAGAGATCCCATGAGAGCTTTTGTGTGCAGCACTGACGGCTCCATCAAGATTCAAAGACAAGTGGTTTTCGAAGTTTGACGCAGGTGACACAATGTCTGTATACAATGACCCCATGAGGGTTTTAATTTCTGGTCTTGAGTCTTGATCAGCCCAAAAGCCAATATCGCCCTCGCGAAGCAAACTGCTCGTGGGCCAAAAGCATCAAGCGAAGCTTGGCGGCATTGAATAGCTTTGGATGATGACGATGCCATTGAGTTGATGCTGATCGCGATGATGTTGCTGATGACGGTGAGGCCTAATATGTTGAATTTTGCTGCTTGTGACGTTGGTGCTGCTGATGGTGGCACGACGGCGATGAGGCCAAAATAGGGTAAACCATGGTCATGTCCAGCACGAGAGCGTTGTGGCCGTCAGGAGCAATCGTGGACTCTGCCTGCTTCCAGAATGAACCTGTCGCCCGAGCTCAGCATTGCTCTTCAGCGCATAACAGCCTGCAACAGAAGCGAGCGCTTGCTAATGGTAGTTCGCGACGATTTGTTCAAAAGCTTGCAAGCGGGACAGATTGCAGTGGCCTATGCACACGAAGCGTGGATGCAGCTTGAGCAGCTGGGTGCGGACGTAATGTCGATCGGCAGGTTGGTGGGTTTCGTGGACAGGGACAAGCTGCACAAGGCTTTCAAGGACTCCAAGCTGCTGATGCGAGACAGGGTTGTGTGGCAAGCTATGGGTCGTTTCCGCACGATTCTGGACACGCAAGTGATCATGGACTACCTTGCGGTCATCGTCAACAGCGACAACACACGGCTAAGTCAGCTTCGGAATGCCTATTACAAGGTGGGTGACTAGCATGATTCTGATCTCTGAAAAGGTGTGCATAATCGATACCTCTAAACTGTCTAAACTGTCAGCAGTCCGTCCTGGAAGCATTGCCGCCTCAGGTGCAGTCCGATGTCGTCGCGGCCATGATGGAGAACTACCCAAGCTGGGAGAAGTTCGCTCGCAATGTGTGTGGCAATGTGGAAGATGACGACATGCAGGTGGTCCTCATGAACCTGGGCCTTTTCGTGGACCTCAGCGCGCAGAACTACTACCCGAGCTTGATGGAAGTGCCCTACATCGTCAGCGATGCTCTTTCCAAGACGCGGCCACCCTCGCAGACGCAGTTGCCAGGCGGCACCACCTCCGGCCCAAAGATACCGTCTGACGCCGTCAACCTGCAGGAGTCTTTGGCTGAGCTTGGGCGTGTCTTGGCCTATGCGGACTTCGTGGACCCAGTGCACGAGGCCCTGAAGCTGAGCAACAAATCCAGCCTCGTTGCCATCCAACATTCGATTGCAGCCTGGGCCCGTCTACGCAACGACATCGATGGCAGTGGAGTCTTGTCTTGCGACGACGGGGCCCGTAAGTTCCGCAAGCTCGATTCCCTCCTCCAGGAAGAGATCCTCCACACCTGCTACGCGTTCCTCGGGAAGGACGGTGCTGCAGACTTTGGCCTCGTGGATCAAGTCATTCGTGAACAATGCGAGTCGAAGAAAGACATGCCGCAACTGAACATCGAGGCCCTCCTGACCAAGCTGCATACGACACATTCGCACCTTCAGAAGGCAGTCCTTACAGAGTTGACATGCTCAGAGAATGTGTGGAAACGTACCCTGACGAGGATTTCCCAGCTTCAGCGCAAACCAGCTGCTTGAAGTAGTTCCGGAGCATGCTGTTATTGAATGATATGAAACTTGGTGCAGAGCAATGGTTTCGCTGAAGCACTGGGCGACGCATAAGACAGTCTGTTACCGTAGTCCAAAAAGGCAGACTTTTTGTGAACTCCGCAAGCCAATGGTGCACCACTGTCCTGCGGGCTGTGTGCCTGCAGTTACCGTCACGATGCGAAGAGTCAAAATGAGCGAAGCGTGGCATCGCCTGTAGGCTGTATTCACGGTCACTAGCTGAGTGAACCTCCCAGTATTCCTGGGAGGTCCACCTGGGAGGTTCACGTGTCAAAGCGTGGCTCTCTCCCGCTCGCTCGCTTGCTCGTTCCCACGATTCTGCTCACGCGCTCACGCGCCCACTCCACTCGTGTAGCCGCTTGGATTCTCTCACTTGCTCCACTCCACGCTCCGTCCACCTGTTCATGTAGCTCACGTTGGTGTTCGCTTCTGCACCTGCTCCACCGAGACCGACGGCGTCTCGTTCTCCTTCGCGGGAGGAGTCGCTGTGGGAAGAGCATGGGTCGGGTCCTCAGGAAAACGGCTCTGTGCTGGAGCCAGCCTCGAAGTTTATCGAGGCACAAATCCTGCTGACGAAAGATGTGGCACTTGCCACTGCCGCCGACATCAAGGCCCTTTCGTGTGAATTCTGGCGATGACATGTACGGACATGGGCTCCTTGGCCAGCCTCTTCTGTGCAGGCAGGCACCTATGCCATGGGAGTCGGTAGCTGCCGGCAGGACGATGTAAATGTCGGGGTCGTCGCCTGAGACGGGGCTGGTTCAACTTTCGACTTTGAATGTCATTCAGAGTGTTGGTTGGCTCTACGAGATTCTAGGGGAAGGTAGAGTTGAGATTCTGCTTGCTATGGCTCAGGTTTCAGTCACGGCACACCCCGCAGAGTATTTTCATGTGCATGCGCCGAAACATCCAAGATGAGCGCCCTGTTCTGGACACTGTCCGGATGCAGTCGGAGCCTCAGCGCATCACTGCAGAGTCAGGCGGAAGCGAAGAGAAAGAGAGAGAGAGAGAGATATACATATATATATATATATACACACATATATACTATATACATACATATATATATATATATATATATATATATATATGGGCGCACCCCTATTTGGGGTCCCCTACGTTTTTCGCTACATCATCTGACTGAGCTCTAACCACCAGACTAGGTTATAACCAGCCGATTAGGTTATAACCAGCCGACTAGGTTATAACCAGTCGACTAATTTATAATCAGGTATACATTATCGAATATAGTATTATGCTTGTATGGAGCAGCTCGATGGCAATGGTGTACGCCATCGACTACAGTATTATATCCGGTTTGAAGACTAACCCGGGAAGTTGCAACAACCCATGCTTTCAGAATGCTGAAGCCCGCGCAACGCTAAGAATTCTATGACACCCTCGTCGAAACCCCGTTACAATGTGCTAAAATCCTTGCCTTGAAGCCGTCGATATATCTTCGTAGTTCATCTTTGTGTGACTGTATCTAAACCGCTGTATTTCAGTTTTTTCCAACAAGCGCGCTGTAGTCATTAGTCTGGCTCAGTCATTCCTTATCGCGAACTAGATTTTGGAACGAAAAGCTTTCCATCTTTGTACTGTAATGCCACAATCCCATCAAAGTCTCTGTTGTTGGACGCATTGCTATCACGTTTTGGCAAACTGATAGCTTTCAATGACATATCCCTGTGCCCCTATGTGATTGCTTTTCAACACTGGTATATCCGGTAGGTATATTTGAGTGGTGCATTCCTTAATTCTGTATGACGGCTGCCCCAAGCCAACATTGAAGACTTGCACACTACAAGCTTAGCAAACGTTGTACAGTGTTTTTCCTGGGGGACGACATGAAGCGTCGCTTCTTAGGCTTGGCACTGTTTCTATATGCTGAGTGATGACCGACTGAAAACCAGAAGGCTACATCTAGCTTGTCCGAATTTCTGTTTGTGTTCTTGTGAATATTGACTGAAGGTCGAATAGAAGCCATGGTTCCCAGTCCAGAACTTGATCCTCGTGTTAGAAAAAGTGGTAAACACACACCGAATCACTCCTCGAAAGAGGTTCATCCATGTAGTTGGAAGTAGCATTGCTAGGAATTTTCTACGTACCGAGCGAGGAAATTTAACAGTTTGCAAGTTGCAAATTTTGTTTCGCTCACCACACATATTCTTATCAGTTTTGTCTCATCGAAATCCTGCTTCCTTGGAACGGTCTTTGAACATAGCGTTGCAACCAGTTCGCCTATGTACGAAGTGATGAAACCTGACCACGCTGTAAACTTTGAAATACTGTCTCTCCCTACAATGACGTCATATCAGTCGTATCTCAACTTTCTGTGTACCGTGATTTTCCAATGTTGACAACACTTACTGACCTACTGTAGTCCCGATAGAGCCCCTTCATATTCCGCATTTTGATTCCTGGGTCAGTGACATGTTAGTGGCTATTCTCTCAATGTGTACATAGATCTCATAAACCCGATGTACTGGAACGGACAGACCATTATGTAAAGTCCGCCATATAGCCTTTCCGCTAAAGTTGGGGAATGCGCATATGGTCCCCGGAATTTTGTCTGTTACAAAGCACTGCATCATGCCTCAACAACCGAATACATTCCATTTACCTCGGACCCTCTATTCTTCTAGTCCTTGTTTAATTTCATTGCGGTTACATTCCCCCTGAAACACCGAAACTTTCGAACGTTTGGATCTAGGTGTTGATGAAGTAGCGGTGGCACAGATTTGCTTCGTAAGGTTTATAGTGTGCAACAAACAATCAAGGCACCCCAATTTACAAACCACAACCCTGGTATGTAAGCCCCCCGGTGTTTCGACACAGTTTACCAATATTGCAGGTTCACCATCAAGTGTTGGGTTTGTTTGGGTTTTACTGCTTAGGGTTTGGCGCTAGGGTTTGGGGGAGACTTAAACTTAAACTATTATACCGGCTCGCTTGCGCGATACGACACGGAAGACTTAAACCATCAAACCAATAAGCCAATCCATTTGGTCTATAGGGCACGGCGGGAGTCTTCAAACCCTGAACGTATTTTGCCGCCTGGTTATAACCTCTGTCCCCGGTTATAACCAGGACACCTGCGTAGTAGGCAGCTCTAGACCCAACACTAAACCATTAAACCATTAACAAACCATTAAATTAGTACACCGTTAAACCAATCCTTTCCCCCAAAGGACCCAAACCAATAAACCATTAAACCATTAAACCAATCCTTTTGCCCCATGCCACTAAACCATCAAACCATTAAACATATCCCTTTACCCCATACCACTAAACCACTAAACCATTAAACATATCCCTTTACCCCATACCACTAAACCACTAAACCATTAAACCATTAAACCAATCCTTTCCCCCAATGCACCTAAACCACTAAACCATTAAACCATTAAACCGTTAAACCATTAAACCATTCCTTTTGCTCCATACCACTAAACCACTAAACCATTAAACCATTAAACCAATCCGTTTGCTCCATACCACTAAACCACTAAACCATTAAACCATTAAACCAATCCGTTTGCTCCATACCACTATACCACTAAACCATTAAACCATTAAACCAATGCTTTCGGCCCATACAGGGATGTGTCTCTCTCTATAGGGGAAAATGATTGGTTTAATGGTTTAATGGTTTAATGGTTTAGTGGTTTGGGTCCATTGGGGGAAATGATTGGTTTAATGGTTTAATGGTTTATTGGTTTGGGTCCATTGGGGGAAAGGATTGGTTTAATGGTTTATTGGTTTAGTGGCATGGAGCAAAAGGAATGGTTTAATGGTTTAATGGTTTAGTGGTTTGGGTGTGCAAAAACCCAGGGGACCCCATATAGGGGGGTACCCATATATATATATATATATATATATGTATGCGCTTGAGATGTATTGTCCGCAACAGGCTTAACAGCACTGGTCGACTACAGTGTGGTGCTCTACATCGAGGCCCGGCCGAGAGTTAGTCGAGAAGTCCGGCCAGAGCCTGGAGCCAGGACATGGCGGGGATGGACGACGGCCAGTTGTCGAGTGTTCAGCTGGTCCGGGCTCCTGTGCTCCCGAAGGGTCCCCCCATGGCCCCCTCTCTCGAAAATCAAAGCCCTTTCCCAACCCAGATCGTGCCCTCGAGCGTGAGCAACTACTTCGTGGAGACCCCGTGCCATGCCAAGATTGCGGGACTGCCAGCCGGGAGGTTTTGGCAGCTTCTGTTGGATTGGCGACAGGTCCGTTCTCGGAAATGTCACCTCGGATGGAGCCAGACGCTGAGTTGCGGATGCCTTTTGCGTTTACGTATATGGGAGTCCTGCAAGTCTGTGTCCCTGGCAGGTGACGCTGAGCTTCAACGCCCACGCTGCCAGTGGCATGGCTTGGGGCTTCGTTCTGGAGGCAACCGCGCTCCATTCTGTGACGCAGACTTCGGCCTTCCCGCAGAGTTCCAGGTGGGCTCCGCCAGCATCGCCTCGAGCACAGAGGCAATAACAATAGCCCCGAGATGAGATGGTGTTCCCCGGGCTTTCTCGCTCGGGCGCTGCCATTTCTGAGCGCTGCGAAGGCCAAGCTGGCGCAGAACTCCGTCGGCGGAGCTGGTCGGGGGTCCTAGCATCTCATGTGAGCCGCTCGGAATCTCACACCGCTGCAGGCTGCAAGCCGTTGGAAGTACCCATCGACAACACAAGGCGGCTGCTGCGGCCGCTGCGTTGGATCGGATTCTGATGTCTGGTATGTCTGGGTTGCAGGCAGAGCATGCTCTTCACGGACTGCGACCTGGTGCCAGGACCTTCCTCTGAACAAAAACTGAGCACGCCTCTCTCCACCACCCGCGAGGACAGACGTACCGCGCGGTCGTCTACGTAGAGGCCACGGCGACCTCGGTAAGCGCAGTGGCCAGGGCCTCGGAATCATCACAACCTCTATAAACACGTCAGCGGTTTCGCGTTATGTCCAGGGTGAGATCGAGACTAGAGCTAGAACGAACGTGTCACAACAGGCGGAAGTGTGAAACGGCCGCGAAGGTCTTGCAACAAGAGTCTTCGAGATGGCAGCTGCTCCCTGCTTCTCTGCCATGAGCTTCCCAGGATGGTGTGTGGCAAGGCGTGGACCTCACGGTTCCCCTGCTCGAGGCACTGGAGGAGACATGACATGGCACAGCAGAGCGACCGAGCGTGTTAAAGATACACATGACACATGCAGCACATGCAGTTACTGAGTTACTGTACCTGAAACACAGATGCTAGGACCCTTTGGCACGGCAGTTCCAAGACTTGCAGGCGCTCGGAGGCTCCAAACCTGGCTTGGTCAGCTTGATGCGCCTGAGGTGCAGTCGGGCCAAGACTACGTCTACCACGTCAGGGCCGTGAACTTCATCGGCGTAGGGCAAGGGGCTCTTCAAGCGCCTCCTTTCATCTTCGACAGCTTGGGGTAATTTTCCAGGCAGCCATCCCCGGCATCGGCAGAGATCCGAGCCGGCAGCCGGACCGCCCAGTCTTAGCATCCGCCTAGCTGCCTAGCGGCCTAGCTGCCTGCGATGCGTTGTGCTCAGATGCTCCAGCCGCCCCCGGGCTGCCTATCATCGCCACGAGGGCGCTGACCTCCCTCACCGTTCAGCACGCTCCTCAAGGGTTCGGAAGCCGGTCAGCGGGTCAGCGACAGCCAGCACACCCAGCAGCTCTGAGGTGGGCTCCACCTTCGGCTCTCGGTTCGCAGATCCTGCGGCTCGTCCTCTGCGCATTGCGAGAGAGAAGCGATGGGTCCGTAAGCATGGAAGGTTGTCCCGGTGCTGAGGAGCTACCGGCTCTTCATGTCCGGTCCGCTCGACGGCGGCGTAGGGCACCCTGCTTCGAGAGCGGCTTTGGCGCCTCTTTCTCTTTTTGACGGGCGATGGGAGGTCTACCAGGAGGTCTACAACGGCCCGGACACCGCCTACACCAAGGCCCAACATGGCCCTCCGGAGCCGCGGCGCGAGCCTCGAGCCCTTTCGAGGCGATGCTCACCACGGGCACGGTCTACTTCTTCCGCGTCTCCGCCGTGAACCACAACGGCCCGGAATCCCGGGAACCGAGAGGCTCTGACGTATAGCTCCGGCTCGGCTCCGGCGGCGGCTCGGCTCCGAGGCGAGGGCTGGCGCAGCGCCGCGAGGGAGGCGGCGGCCTGCGTGCTGCAGGGGAGCCCAGGGCGCAGAGCCGGATCTCCAAGTCGATGGGAGGCGTTCTCAAATTTTTGGAGTGCGTGGTGCTACTACTTGTATCGGATCGGTTCGGGGCAGTGTTTCTCTTGTGGTGGTACGTAAAGCCTTAAACAGGCTTCTCGGCATCTTCGTCGCTGGAAACATCATCCGAGTGTGTCTTCTGGCAACACTGGCACCCCTCCGGGCTGAGGCCGTCGATGCCGAGCAACTTCACCGTGAAGTCGCGGCCGGTGCCCAAGTTCAAGCGTTGCTGCTGCGGCGCACATTGAATCGCAGTGAGAAGTATGGCAGTGCGTGTTGTTGGTGATAGGTGCCGATGTCCTGCATTTCTAGAGGCATCACTCTATGTTCGTTGCACCCGCTCCCACTCTCACCCTCACCCTGACCCATACCCTCACCCTCAACCGAAAATGCCAGAAGCCTAAAGAAGCCTTTAACACTCGACCCTCAAACCTAAATCTGCAATCCCTAAACCCACAGTGAGCCGAAGGAGCACGCTGGGCGTGACCGTGGAGTGGTCGGCGCCCATCGCAGACGGTGTCTCGACAAGACCTTTGGCAGTGTCTGCGTTGAGAAGGGTTCAGGAGTCTAGGATGAGAGTCCTACTAATTGCTTTGGGAGTTTCGAGTGCCAGGCGGCTGCCCCATCCTCTCCTACGTCGTCACCCAGGTGCCTGCTCTTTACGTTGGGGGCGGCAGTTGCTCTCAGTCCTTTGCATTCCCAGACGAAGATCCGGTCTTGCAGGATGGTGTCCTGGCGGCGACGCAGACACACAGCGAGCAGTGGACCCAGAGTCCCAGTTCTCCACCTTGGGCTTTGGCTGTGGCGCTGTTCACCTGTCGCTTTGAGGTACTCTTTGCCTGTGGTCGTGCCGGCGCAGGAGCTGCAAGTGCTGAGAGGGTCGAGTGGCAATATGCAAACTTCTTCCTTACCGTCTCATGGACAGTTTGAGCCTGCCCTGCCTCCTCACGCGAGTTTCTTCGAGTTCCGACCGATTGGGTTGACTTTCCGTCCATGTGTCAGACAGCATGGCTCCACGATGCCAAAGCTGCTTGGAAGGGACGGGGAGATCCACTGCGGGGGAAGCTGGAGACATCTGTAAGTTTGTTGCACTTGGGTTCCTTACCGCCTCCGTGACAGTTTGAGCTTGCCCTGCGGGCTCATGCGAGCTTGCTCATTTTCCGACCGATTGGGTGCACCTTCCGTCCATGTGTCAGACAGCATGGCTCCACGATGCCAAAGCTGCTTGGAAGGGACGGGGAGATTCACTGCGGGGGAAGCTGGAGACATGTGTAAGTCGGTTACACTTGGGTTCCTTACCGCCTCCGTGACAGTTTGAGCTTGCCCTGCGGGCTCATGCGAGTTGTTTGTTTTCTGACCGATTGGGTGCACCTTCCGTCCATGTGTCAGACAGCATGGCTCCACGATGCCAAAGCTGCTTGGAAGGGACGGGGAGATTCACTGCGGGGGAAGCTGGAGACATGTGTAAGTTTGTTGCACTTGGGTTCCTTACCGCCTCCGTGACAGTTTGAGCTTGCCCTGCGGGCTCATGCGAGCTTGCTCATTTTCCGACCGATTGGGTGCACCTTCCGTCCATGTGTCAGACAGCATGGCTCCACGATGCCAAAGCTGCTTGGAAGGGACGGGGAGATTCACTGCGGGGGAAGCTGGAGACATGTGTAAGTCGGTTACACTTGGGTTCCTTACCGCCTCCGTGACAGTTTGAGCTTGCCCTGCGGGCTCATGCGAGTTGTTTGTTTTCTGACCGATTGGGTGCACCTTCCGTCCATGTGTCAGACAGCATGGCTCCACGATGCCAAAGCTGCTTGGAAGGGACGGGGAGATCCACTGCGGGGGAAGCTGGAGACATGTGTAAGTTTGTTGCACTTGGGTTCCTTACCGCCTCCGTGACAGTTTGAGCCTGCCCTGCGGGCTCATGCGAGCTTGTTCGTTTTCCGATCGATTGGGGGCACCTTCCGTCCATGTGTCAGACAGCATGGCTCCACGATGCCAAAGCTGCTTGGAAGGGACGGGGAGATCCACCGCGGGGGAAGCTGGAGACATGTGTAAGTTTGTTGCACTTGGGTTCCTTACCGCCTCCGTGACAGTTTGAGCTTGCCCTGCGGGCTCATGCGAGCTTGCTCATTTTCCGACCGATTGGGTGCACTTTCCGTCCATGTGTCAGACAGCATGGCTCCACGATGCCAAAGCTGCTTGGAAGGGACGGGGAGATTCACTGCGGGGGAAGCTGGAGACATGTGTAAGTTTGTTGCACTTGGGTTCCTTACCGCCTCCGCGACAGTTTGAGCTTGCCCCGCTTGCTTGCGCGCGAGTTTGTTCGGTTTCCGATCGATTGGGCGCACCTTCCGTCCATGTGTCAGACAGCATGGCTCCACGATGCCAAAGCTGCTTGGAAGGGACGGGGAGATCCACTGCGGGGGAAGCTGGAGACATGTGTAAGTTTGTTGCACTTGGGTTCCTTACCGCCTCCGTGACAGTTTGAGCGTGCCCTGCGGGCTCATGCGAGTTTGTTCAGTTTGTTCGTTTTCCGACCGATTGGGTTGACTTTCCGTCCATGTGTCGGACAGCATGGCTCCACGATGCCAAAGCTGCTTGGAAGGGACGGCGAGATCCACTGCGGGGGAAGCTGGAGACATGTGTAAGTTTGTTGCACTTGGGTTCCTTACCGCCTCCGTGACATGCCCCCAGGGCTCACGCGAGTTTGTTGGATTTCCGACCAGTTGGGTGACTATTGAGAGAATCTTCCGTTCATATGTCACACAGCATCGTTTCACTATGCTGCTTGGAAGGGACTTCAGACATGTGCAAGGATTTTTCGCTTGGGTCCCTGACTGCCGTTGCCTGCGTGACGATTTGTGCTTTGCCTAATGGCCTCACGGGAGGTTGTCTTTTTGCCGAGGGATTTGGCATTTCTGCTGTCTGCGTTTCAACTTGCATGCCTTACCCAAGAAGTTGCATTGCCAAATTTTGATTCGCAAGACGCGTCTTTTCACTCGGCCTGTTTTGTAGATGGAAAGAAAGAGTACATGATATGGTTTCTTTGCCTCAGCGTGGCCACTCCTGAACCTCGTTGTGCATGAAAGTCTCATATCTGCCTGGGTGCAGTGCAGACCTACACTTTCAGCGTGTGGGCGACCTCGCGTGTCTGCAACCCAGCTTCGCTTGAGGGTCGCGTCCGTCACGCAAGTGTGGGACTTGATGCACTCCTGCGAAAAAGGTAGGCAACTCCCCGAGCACGTCCACTCTGACGGTGGTTGCCGCAGAGGCTCCTGCGAAGGCGCTAGACTAACACAGCCCAAACACGTCTTTCTTCTCGGAAAGTGCATACATAAATGATGTAAGGTCATCAACCTGGTGATCACGGCTATGTCGGCAGCTGCCCCAAGTTGCAGAGAAAGGCTATCCAGCACATCAAACTCCTTGTCAGCAGAGGCCAGCGGCATCACACTGTCCTGGGACGGCGTGCCGAGCAACCTCAACGGGGGGGTGCCGATCCCGCGCTCCCGTGAGATGCGCTGACCGCATTGCGGGCGACATGCCGGTGAAAGTGCACACACCTCTGCATAGCCACGAGGTCTCGAGAAAGATGAAGCTTCGGGTTCGACATGCCTTCATTGCGTCATTGTACCACCACTATGTCTCTTGCCCGCTGTCATATCAAATCTGCGCCCGTGCGCCCCGGCGGACGCCATGTACATCTCCAAGCCGCTGGCCTCGCCCATGTGGAGGCGCTTCTCCACCCGCTGCTCTTTTCCGCGAGCCTTCCGGCAACCATGGCCTGCGCCCACGCCTGTGCGGAGCAGGACATCTATCTGTCAAACTAGCTAACTAACAGCCAACCAACCAACCATGAGGGTGTATGTATGCATGCGTGCATGGATGCATGTATCTATGTAATGTGCGTATATGTAAACTGTAATTTGACTAACTAACTGTCAGTCAGCCCGTCAGTCTGTGTGTCTGCCTGTCTGCCTGTCTGCCTGTCTGCCTGTCTGCCTGTCTGCCTGCCTGCCTGCCTGCCTGCCTGCCTGCCTGCCTGTCTGTCTGTCTGTCTGTCTGTAAGTATCTAAGCCTGTACGCATGCAAGCATGTATGCATGTATGTATGTATGCATGTATGTATGTATGTACGTATGTATGCATGTACTTATGCAGATTTTGGGTGTATATGTAGTGTACATTAATACTTATGTCTCATTATGTATGAATATACCTGTATATAAGTACACACATACATACATATCTGTGAAAGGAAGCCCTTCTTGGCGGCCGCCGTGGCGGCGGCGGCCTTTGCCTCAAAGTCCATCGGGGAGGCGACGGGTTTAAGTGTGGCGAGGTTTGGGGGAGTTTGGCCATTTTGGGGATCTGGGGGCAGATTATGCTTGTGGATTTGGGTTTGGGGGTTTAGGGTTGGGCCTTCGAGTCCGAGGGGTATTCTAGGGAGGTTTTGTTAGGAAGCCGGGACGGTTCAGGCCCGTGGGCGCTGCTGCTGCGCGGCCACGCCGGCCGAAAGCGTGGTGCCTTTGCAGACACGCGCGGCGTCGGCCGGAGCCGATGAGGGTCTCCGCACGGTGGTGCTCATCCACGGCCTGGATTCCTGGTCAGGCCGTTTGCTTCGAAGCCTCTGGGCATTGCGATGCATCGCGCCTTGGCTGCAGGCACCTGGCAGGGTTTGATGGAGGAGCTCGCCAGGCGGGGGATTCGGACCCTGGCCGTCGATTTGCGAGGCCGGAGCCGAGAGGAGAGGAATTTAAATACACAAGTGTTTCCTTGAAGCCCTTTCGTGCTTTTTCATGTGGGCTTGATTCCGTGTGAGAGGCCACGGTGAGTCGCCCTTGGGAGACCCCAAGGATTTCTCCCCGCAGCAGTTGGCGGCCGACGTGCGCGCCACCCTGAAGGCAGGCTGACTGCACAGCGCCTTTTGCCCAAGTCCGCGAAAGAAAGGCAGCCGGCGTGCTGGAAGTCCCTGTAGTGCTTGTGGGGCACAGCATGGGCGGTCGGATCGCAATGCAGCGCCGTGCTCAGAGACCGCCCTCAGCTTCATCTTTAGAGTCCTCGTCTTTCGTCTTTCGAGGTATGCGGCGGACTATCCCGAAGACCTGTCCGTTCTGGTGATCGAAGATATGGCAGCCTGGAGAAGAGGGACCAGCAATCCAAGAGTCAGCAGTGAAGCAAGCAAGGACTGTGCTCGTCGCATCTATCCCAAACTGGAAGGGGAGGAGTTGGAGAAGAGGCAGACTTTCTCCCGTGACTTCCCATCTTGGGCAACCCAGCTGCAGTCCATGTCAATCCGCGCTCGCGACTCTCGGGGTTTACCCGAGCTCAGGAGGAGGCCAAGAAGCAGTTGATGTCCTTCGGCTCCTGGCTGGAATTGGAAATGCGTTGATGGAAAATGGAAACTCCACCACCTGGGATCTCTAGAGACTCCGACTCAGGCTATGACGAGGAGCGTGTGGAGAGCTGGTGGACCAGCTCCACCCCTCGTGTCTACACTCAGCCAGGAACGAAGGGCGTCCGATGCTCGGATGCTCAGACTCAGACCCCCCCAGAGATTCAGGGCAAGAGCACTGCGCGTGTGGCCTGGAGCGAGGTCTGGAGCTGCATCAATCCCCACGCCCAGTATCTCGCGAGGCAGACCGTCCTCAATTCCGAGCAAGGTCCGAATTCAGACTCACTCCGCCAAAACCTGGGGCTCTGCAGCGACAGCGACGCAGGTTACGAGTGCTGGCAGAAGATCGCAGCGCTGACGCAGTCCGGGGTGGCGACATTCCCGGTCCACGTCTGCGTGGCAGGCGGAGCATAACCTTTAACCGCACAGCATCCAGAATATTGGAGGCCTGTCCGGAACGCTCCGCCCCTGCTTCTCCCTGACCGGAGGCCCCTCCGGAACGGTCTGCAAATGGGAGGCGCTGCCAGGCGGCTTGCACGAGCCTCCGGCTTCAAGAAGCAGAAGAGCGAGAGGATGGTAGACTGCGGAAGAGGTAGACGAGGGATGACGAGGGGAAGGGGAGTTTTGCGAAGTGTCATTGTCCTCAAAAGGACATGGGCTCCGTCCTTCCGGCTCTCCAGCTCCACGAGTTCCCGACGGCGGACCACTCGATTCACAACACGGACTCTCGGCGAAGCCCAAGAAAGCGACCAGCAGAACCCCGGTCCGTGACATATGTGACATTGAGTTTCCGTCTTTCCGCCTCAGGCATTGCAGAGCTTGGCAGACTTCTTGGAGAAGTGGCAGAAGCAGCCTGCAGACGCGGACGATTGATTAAAACGCAGTGCCATGCTGCCCGGCCCGCCTTGGCTTCGCGCTCCCCCGTCTCCGGCGCTCCACTCCTGCCTTCCATGGCAGTGCTTCTCCGCAGCGTTTCCGCGCAGGTGCCGGTGACCGGATACCGTGTGTATGTCGGTGGCGTGGATCAGCCGTACACGCCCGGGAGCTTAGTCGAGTTCAGATGCCTTCCGCTGCCTCCGTGTCCCTACTACACAAGTCTTTAAGTTCCACAGGCTCGAGAGCTCAGAGCCCGAGCCAGGGCAGCCATGGCATGACATGACATGAAGGGCCAATGCCGCCAGGGGATGAGTGCGTTTGGTGCCCCCGTCGCGAGCACAGCGAGAGACTCGAGAGCCTGGCGGCTGGCGCGGCCTTTGCGCGTGGCTTTGATCGGGGACAGCTGGGTCACGGACCTTTATCAGAAGAGCGATGGGAAACGGGTGCGCAAGTCCCACACTGCTTGGGCCATGGAGGCGAGTTTGCGGCAGCGATTGGGGCAGATGGGTGCGCAGCTGGACTTCATCTTCGCAGGATTCCCAGGCACGAGGTCGAGGGCGCTGCTTTCAATGTGTTGGCTCTGCCGGCTTAGGGATATGGCCAAGCTGGCAAGACTGGGGTATTCCTGGAAGTACGACCCAGCAAAAGCCCTGAAAGAGCAGCGCCTCCTGTCACTCTCTGAGCTGCTGCAGGACGAGGAGCTAGATGTCGCTGTCATCTGCGTTGGAAGTAATGACCTCTACGACGAACCCTCTTCTGAAATCCTCCGCACACTCTCAGAACTCTGCAAGCACCTGGAATTTCGAGGTGTGGAGGTCTGCCAGTGTTCCCTGTATCTGCACGAAACCGAACGCCAGGCATGGCCAGAAGCTGAGCAAACACGCCAGCAAGTGAACGAGACTCTGAAAGAGAGCAGCTGCTGCATCGACCTCGACGGCTTCTTGCAATCCTTGAGTCCTCAGCACTGGCGTGCCGCGGCTTTTCAACTTCAGTTGAGAGGTTTTGGGGCGCCGAAGGCATCGTTCCACCGACTCTCGCACCTCTTGAGGTGATGAGCACCATCTTGCCGACAGCGGCTACAAGCTCCTGGGCCAGAAGCTTGCCGGTGCCGTGGAGGCGGGCTTCGACGCTTGGCCACTCCTAGGCCCCCTAGACGTCCTAGACCTAGTCCTGCTGTCCTTAGAGTCTCTGTACTCTCTGCCGCCACTTCGCAGCAGGAGCGCTTCTGCTCTCCGCCGAGCTTCGTTCCCAGAAGCTGTCCGTACCTGCTCCACGTGGAGGAAGTCGGCGAGCGCAGCTTTGTGGGAAACCTGGTCGCAGGCCCCGAGTTCCTCGATGGGTGGCACAGACTAAGACACTAAGACTAAGACCCGCTGCCCTCGAGCAGGTACCTATGCGAAGCAGTGGTACGAACACCACGGCAAGCCCATCTACTGGAAGAAGGTGGTCACAGAGCCGGACGTTTGCCTCTTCTACTGGGACGATCGCAATGATCGAGGGGGCGTCTCCTGGCAGGGTTGGTGGCTGGGGCGCCTCGGCCACGGGAATACGGCTGTCGTGGAGCATCCAGGTTGGGCCTTTTGCCCCGGTGACTCCACGGAACCCCCGAACAGCGGCTGGATCGAGGTGCGCTCCGACTGCGCTCTGCAGCTCCGCATCTGGGACACACCACTCTCAGAGGGCTCCCAGCAGCCCTGGCCCTCACAGCAGGGCCCCGTGTCACCTTGGAAAGGCTCGCCAACGAAGCGAACCCGTCACGAGGTTTGGCACTAGGTCTTTTGTAGGTTCCAGGTCTTGCGCCTGCCCCGAAGCGAGCAAAAAGGCTGCTGGCAGAGATGGGCGGTTCTACCGTTCTACCTTTCTCCAACCGTTAACCCCAAGCCCTATAGCCTATAGACTCCATAAGCACCAGAACCCTGCCAACCCCTATAATCTTGCAGCGCCCAAACCCCGCAACGCTTCATAAACCCCCAGTGTCTCTCAGGACCTGGGGTGAGACCAACAGCTTGACCACCACGGCCTTCGTGGACCGCCTGGCCGTGGGAGGCGCACCGCGAGATTGCTTGTGGAAGAAGGATGTTCCGGAGGTTTCATACTAGACGTGTGTCAGAATTAGATCATTGTCACAGGTAAATCTAGAGAAGAGTCCCTTCATTAGCATCATGTTGCACTCACATTCGGGAACTCCGCGGGAATATTCGAAGAAGAAGAAGGGGGGGGGGCGTCCGTCAGGATCCCCCTCTAGGGAAGCCTCCTTGCATGCGCCGGCCTCGCAGCCTTAGTCGGGTCTCAAGACGAGACATCGACGCACATTTCTTTGGTTTTCATTCCCATCGAAGAACAGGGGCCCCTTAGTATTAAGAGTTCACAAGCGCTCCTGCGACGCATCCTGCTGGCTATTCTCCCAAGGAGCATCCATCCGTCAAGCCCATGTAGGACCCAGCAGCCGTAAGTCATGCCTGCCGAATAGGCGGCCTGGCACATGGTGATACCTCAGCCCCATATCCGAGGTTGACTTGCCAGCCGATGAACTAACACACACCAACGTTATCACTACCATTCACTACCCTGGTCCCTGGTTACGACGTGACACGTCTCCGGCTACCTTCGCGCCATGCTGCGGCTGGTGGGCCTCGCATGGCTAAGCCAGGCCTTCGGGACTTTGGGGACTTTGGGGGGAGTTTTCGAGCTACGAGTCGTGCCGGGGCGTGCCGGGGCCCGGGGCCCTGGAGGCTGCCGACATGAGCTCCTGGGACTACACGCGCCAGGACTTGCGCGGTGGACGCGACGACATGACGACATGACGTGCTGTGTTTTGTTGAGGACAGTTCTTGGGGGCAGCTCTGCGTCGGCCACTTTCAGAGCCCGATCGACATTGAGCCCAAACATGCGGAGAAGGGCGCCTTGCCTGCGCGAATCTGCGCGAGATTGGGTTTCGGGCCTCGGTCTTGCGGGAAGTCCAAGGCGACTTCGAGATCCGCATGCTCTACAGCCCCCTGCGGCTACAGGACAAGACGCGACATTGCACACACGAGCGTATTGCCCAAGCCCCCAAGCCTCGCCCCGCATCGAGGATGTGGAATCGGCGGGCGTGGACCCGGATGGCGTGCCTCGGATCCGCTTCAAAGCAGGGCGATCCGTGGGGAAGGCGGCACAGAACGGACAGCTCCTCTAGCAACGCCAAGCCCGGCTTCTCGCCTCGTCAGGTGCAAATCGGCCGCGGCTACGGGGACTTCGACGAGTACTCGCTCTCGGCGATTGAGGAGAGCCACGGAGAGAGAGCGGCAGCGGTCCGGCCTCGCTTTGGCGCAGGTCCACGCCCCCAGCGAGCACACGCTGCGCAAGGCCAGCTGGGCCCTGGAGGTCCAGCTCTGGCACGCTGGGGTCTCAACAGTGTCGGATGATGCTCGGTGGGCATCGGCGATGCCATGCCTTCTGAGGACCCCATGCCTGTGAGCCGCACGGACACGCTCCTTCAGCACACGCAGCAGGTGCTCGAGGCTCGAGCAGAGCGTGGGCAGTGCCGCAGTGCGTGCGTGAGCTCTGTGCGAGGCCTTGCAGGACTCGGACAGCCGCTTCGCAGCGCTGGAGCGATCCCAGGCGACTCGCGCTGCTTAGCGGCTTAGCGCTTGTTCCTCGGACGGAGCTCTCAGTGGTGGCCAGTGGCCAGGCCACGCTTTCCAAGCAGCTCAACGGCGAGGCCACGCCCTGGGCGGCCAACTCCGCCGAGGGCCGAAGCCTCACTCCATGGATGTATCCCACGCCTAAGCCATCCGTCGAAGCTTTCCCTGCCAGGTTCCAGAGCATCGCAGCAGGCCCAGGACTGGGTGGATGCGGCGAAGGCAGACATCTCTTCTGCAGAAGCCCCGGTTCCGTTATTTACCAACCGTACTACTGTAGAGGAGCTCGATCGTTGTCATGGGTCATTGGCCACGGCTCTTTAGCTTTGGTTTCTTTGTGGCTACTGGCCGAGGTCAGCACGCTGCTCCAGCAGGACATGAAGGCTGTCGGCCCTCGCAGCAGACCCTGGTCGAGATGAGTGCAACAGTGCTGACGTGGTCATTCAAAGCGAAGACTGATCTCTCGAGCCTCGATACCCCTGTCCTGGTAGGGGGTGACCCAGCATGCCGACAAGCTGCAGGAGGAGGCGCTAGGGCGGTGCTTATCTGCTGAGCTGCTAAAAACGGGTAATGAACCCGACCCAGGTCCAGAGCCTTGTCGCGGCTCAGAAGCGTCGCTTTGCAGGCTTTCGAGTGGCGGCCGCCCCAGCGTCCAAGCGTGAAGCCTTGAGAGGCCAGCACTGGGTTCTTCTCAGGCCCTTTCCCTCTTCGTGCTCCGCGCCTCTCCCGTGTTTCTGGGGGAGATGAACGGCACGGCCACCTCGCTGGTGAGGCACAGATCCGGCAGAGGCAGCTTCTTAACTCGACGCGTCGGGAGCGGCAGGTGGCTCTCGCAGGCTTTGGCCGCCAACAAGGACAGAGCCAACCCCCTTTTAAGCGAGCCACAACCCCTAAAGCCCCAGCTTCCGTGCAAAAACCCCTATAGTCGTAGCCGGAGAGCCGAGAGAGTTTGGGAGGACTCGGATAGCGCCGCCTTGGAGCTCGAGGCGGTGATCGGCAGCGGCAAGGACCTCTACAGCCGCTCGGCTCAGTGGCCCAGAAGTAGAGAGAAGGCGAAGGAAGGCTCTTCTTTAAGAGGCTTCGGAGTGGTGCCGTCTCTGCTGGCATCCGGTGGCTGTGCTGTGAGGCTACGAAGGCAGTGTCCCTCGGCCTCCCTGCACGCCCAATGTGCGCTGGTTCGTGCTGGGCCCGGGCCTCGAACGAGAGCGTCGCTGCGTCGGTTGTCGGATGCGTTGGATTTTTGCACGTTCTGCGGAGAGGTGATCCGCAGCCTTCCGACATCGAGCAGCCGCTTGCCGACAATGTTGAGAGATTCCAAGATGAGATTCTGCAAGTGCTGTCCCGGAAGGCTGTCTTTCCTCCTGAAGCAGACGCAGCTCGCAGGCCCCAGCTCGGCCTGCGGCATCCCACGGCTCTTCGTGCTCTTGAGACCCAGGCCGTGTGCACGGCAACGCGCGCCAGGCCGGGCCGGGGGGGACCCCCTGCGCCCCATGGATGGCGGGTTTGCATGGTTTGCGGGTTCTGCAGGTGCAGCCCTTCGGTCCGTCCAGAAGGCAGGGCTCCCCGATAAAAAGGTTTCGATGGCCTTTGTAGCTTGATGGCAGCTCCGCGCGAGGCTACACGTCGTCCAGACAGACTGGAAGGTGGGAGGGCTTTTGAGAATAGTGTTCAACACATCGCGGCAGACGGGACGGGATGACAAGTTCCAGCTCCTCACATGGCTTCAGTACATCGTACGACCACGCCCGAACCCTATGTACTGCACGAGCCTACAGGGCAAGGGCACGGCACGGAAAGTCAAGTCGCGGGAGCGAGAAACATAACTTCTGTATGTCTAGTTCACATCTTCTACGTGTCCTCTTTGCAGATCTTGAGCCCTTCGAACTCCATATATTCACGAGCAGTCGGCATATCCACGTATATAAGCACACACGCACATTTTTGCTGCTTTTTCTTTTCTTCTCTCTCTCTCTCTCTCCCCGTTTGAAGGTGGTGGGGTCTGAGAAGGAGGACCCGAAGAGACGTTCCTTTGCCAGGTCTTCGAAGCGCCGGTGATCGTCGCAGCGGAGTCGATGTCGCCGGGCAGGTTGGCTCTCGGCTCTCTTTGCCTCCTTTTCGTGGCAGCCGGGTTTGGTTGGGGCTTTTGGGGATAACGGGAGTTTAGGGTTTCAGGGGTTGAGAGTTTGGGGCTTGGGTTTGGTTGGGGTTTAGGGGCTTTGGGGGTTACAAGGTTTAGAGCGTTTCACGGCTTAATCCTTTCGGGTATCGTGGCAAGGTAGCAACTTGACTTCGCATGCCACCGGCGGACTGCCTGCGTCCGAATCTGGGAAGATGCTTGCAGCGAGGCAGAAGATGATCCTGATCGAGAGATACTGCAAGGCGTGTATCATGCATTCCCGACTTAGGAACGGGGCAAGCTGAGCGCTCCTAACGTGATAGCAGAGGATGCTGTTTGGGAAAGATTGGCTTGAAAGTGCGCGGCTCGAAGCTTCGGAAGGTCTTCGTCCTTTGCTCGGTCTTTCTGATTTGCACGCCGCCGCTTGGCTTGCTGAGATCCGCTTTGCGACGTCGCAAGAAGCGAGGCCCGGGAGCATTCCCTGCAGTAAGAGTCTAAGATTTGAGGCTCTTCTTCCGCATCTACAACAGCTGCGCGGACGCTGACGAGGAGGACCCGCAAGTCCCTCCTAAGACAGCCACACAGCCTTCTTCAATGTCCGCCAAGTTGTCAGATGCTGTTAACACATGTTAAAGGACAGGAGGTCCGAGGTTCGACCTGGAGGGCTCAAGCTTGCGAGTGCGAAGGACACAACCTGGGACGCTTCGCCCTTGGTCCATCAGCGGAGTCCGAGTTCTACAGACGTCGGCAGCTTGGATCCTTGCCCTCCCAAAACATCCTACGATTTCACTCCGGCTGCTGAGGCCGACGGCAGGAGGCCGCTGGTTCTGGAGAAGAGCAGAGTTGAAGCTCCTGCCTCTCTTGTCATGGCAGGGTGGAGATGGTTGGCGCGGAGTTCTCCAAAGGCTGAACGGGCCCACTGCGGGACCGTCCTGTGTAGCCAGAGACGAAAGATGCGGCCGCCCTCGGCAATGCCTGCAGAGCTTGGCCCCGCGAGCAAAGCCCGCGGGCCCATCACCTCCAAGCAGAAAAGAGCCATGTCAACCTTTGTTTGAGCAGACCCTTCTCTGCTGATCTGCGACCAACTTTAATCGATTGGAGTCCGAAGGCACTTTCTGCTTCAAAGTCGCTGCTCTGAACTTCGTCACGGAGACGAATGCCCTGGATGACCAACAGCCCCGTGCTTGGGGGAGCTTGCGATCACCCAGAACGTCCGTTAGGCGGCGATGTTTCTATGGATCGTAATCATACGTACGACGTATCCCATCTGTAGCCGCAGGCATATAGGCTTGTGACCATTTCACACACGGTCCATCCCGAGGCCCCGCCTGAGTGATGCTGCCTGCGGGCACGTGGCACAACCACCGGATCCACCAGGTGCGGGCGGGAGCCACTTTACGAGTTGAAAGCGCCAAATAGATGGCTGCTTTCGGAGAGACCTTCAGGTGCCATCTACTTCATGTACCCAGCGCTGGGCGACGTCATCGTCGGAGCCTTGCGCGGGCCGTCGGCTGCAAGGTTTGTTTGGCATGTGCGACGCGGCTGAGGTGGACTTCCCGCCCTCCCTGGAGAACGGTGGCATTGCAGCGCCGCGGCTGAATCCGGTCTCTGGTCTGGTCACAGTCACTACACGCTTCTTATTACAGGGCTTCGAGATCTTGAGAGAAGGGATGTTCAAGAGTGAGTCATCGAAGGTGGACCTCTACGAGATCTCCATGAACCAAGCAGCCGCGGGCTGGACAGTGGCCGGGATCTCAGCTCAGATCTTTGTGTACGCAGCAGCTGAATCTTGCATTCAGTACAGCAAAGTATCTATATACATGGCTTTTTCCATGTAATCTCTATCCTGCAGACTGTTGGTGAAGTTTGCCGAGTGGCTGGATCGACAGGAATGCCGTTGATTGGGCGCCGCCGGAGTGTGAACCAACCTCTCGTTCAACGCCCTTCCTTTTGTATCGTCTGGCCCACGCTTTGCTGATTCTCAAGCGCAGAGAGTCCTCAGACTATGCGAACTCGTTCCTTTACGATTCCCGAAGCAGAGCTGAGACGCAGTCTAGTCAGAAGGTGTTTCGGAGCCTGTTGGCTCAGGTATTTTGGAGGGGAGGGGTGTTTGAGTGGCATAATGCTTTCGGCAATGATAAGCAATGGCACGCATTCCAGGTAGGTCTGTCTATTGCCACAATAACTTGAAGGTTTTTGGCCACACTAGCGTGAGCCACGCAGAGGATTTCGTTTTCTGATTCGAATGTTCAGGTTGCGACCAACGCTGCTGGCGATTTCTCGACTCTGGTGCAAGGCTGCACACAAGGCAGCTGACCAGCTCGTCTGAGCCGAAGCAAGCCGTCCCAGTCTCGCTCTCTCTCTCTCTCTCTCTCTCTCCCTCGCTCTCTCTCTCTCTCTCTCTCTCTCTCTCTCTTTCTGGCTGGACCCGAGCTTGGCGCATTTGCATTGCGGAGGTGCGGACCTGGTGTTCCGGATCCGTGCGCGAAACGCCGTCGGATGGGGCAAGTACGGCAGCGAGGCAGCGCCCAGAACGTCATGACAACGTCATGGGATGCATCGGAATCGTTCTCCGTGTTGGGAAGAAGTTCCCTGAAGGTGAGCACAGTGTGTGCCACAGAGCCTGCCAAGCTGCGCGCCCAGAGAGAATCGAAAGAGCGACAGCTTCAAGAACTAGACGCATCCAGCCCGTGACTGGATCTCTGCAATGACCAGCAGCAACGGTATAATACGTGGAATAATATATATATATATATATATATACATATATTTATACTCAAGTATATTTTGTTCTTAGTCGGGAGCCCAGGATGGCCACGCCCACGCGGGCCACGTCCACGCGAACGTCCATCACCTTGGCGCCGGAGCCCATGTGAAACTGCCCGAAGTCGGAGAATCGGAGCGACTCTTTAGTGGGTCGCAAGTTGCAGTCGGCTTTTTTAGTCTTTCTGAGGTGGGTGGCGCCTGATAGCATGGGATCGGCCATCACCGCCTACCGGCTCTACCAGGTGCCCTTCGCAGGAACTCGCCGCCGCTTCGCGCTTATTAACACTCCGCGCAACATGTGATCCGCGCAGGCGCTGGATGGAGCCGCCTACAGCCTCATCTACGAAGGCTTTACCTTGTCCTACGAATCCACTGGGCTCATGACCGGCTCCACGTGCTCCTGCGCAAGTCCTGTGTGTAACTGTCTTGCGCCTTTCACCCTCTCACCTCGAAAGCATGTCGTGCCGCCGAGACGTGTTGTTTGCGTCCCCCCACCTGTAGAGAGCAGCGTAGAGCAGCGTTCAGAACGTGGGTGCGAGATGCACAAGAAGAAAAGTGTCGCGATGCCCTCACAGCGGCTCATGTCATAGAGCCTTCGGCCTCCACCTCGTGCGGTGGGCCAAGCTGCTGAAAACAGTCCCGGTCCCCCGTTCCGCGTTTGTCACCGGCGCCGTTGCCAGACTTGGTGTGGTCTGGCAGCTCGCGCGGCGGGCGAGTCCCTGCAGACGTTTTAGGAAGCCGAGAAGAACGAGTGCATGCTGATGCAGACCAACGGGCAAGAAAGAATGGATCGTTTTCAATGCATCGCCTTTGCAGGTACGGTATCGAGGGCAGAATTTATGGTGAAAGAGATCCGTTCCACCGGCTCTGCGTCATGATTCCTGGTTTCATAAGCTTCAAGTTGCTGCACCTCGCGGTCTCTGTGACATGATAACTTGGTGAGTTGGTTTGTCGGTTGGTAGCTGAACTGAGCAGCAGCTTCGCAGACATTCAGTAGTAGCCGTCAGCTTACGAGCCCAGAGGTACCACTTCCAGGTGACAGCGGTGAACAATGCCGGAGAGAGCCCGCGGTCGGACACCGTGGCATCCTCGACTAGTTGCGAGGTAGTCGCATTGACACTTGCGGTACCTGGTTGAAAGACGGGCTTCTGCTTCTCCATGTTTGGCTTCGAGTGGAGGGAAGAGTCCTCCCACCCTCGCTCTGCTTGCCGAGGCCACGATGTTGGCGGCTGGGCTCCCTGGTAAGCCGACGGCCGTGACCTTCACGCACGACTCCCGCATGGGCCCCAAACCGCGGCTTTTTGTGAGTGCGGAACACCGCTGCATGCTGAGGCACACAGACTGTAGTAAGCTGGACAGCACCGTCCGACGACGGTGGGTCTCCCATCATCCGCTACGAGGCACCTGCAGCCACCGCATGAGCCCAAGCAGTACAGCAGTTTTTCCATGCTCGAAGGTTTGGTATCGCGATGGCCTGGATGCGGGCCCGATTGACAAGCTTGCATGGAGTGGCACAGGCACGTGGAAGCCTCATGCTTGGCTGTCATGCTGTCATGATTTGGATGTGGTGTCCGCTTCGGTCGCTAGCCGCAGGCAGCATCTCGTCGCGTTGTGCCTTCCCTCTCAAGGTTATACTAGTAGCTGGCAGCTATTTTTAGGAGCCTCCCAGCTGAGCAGACTTGCCATGGCACGGTTTCCGTGGGAGAGACAGGAGAAGGACGACGAAGCCGACGAAGCAGAAGTGACCACGGACGATGAGATCTTCTGGCAAAGCCGCGATCCCGAAAGCCCTCCTGAAGCCGGCTATCTTCCTTCAACTTGGGTCATGGCGCCGGTGCCACTGGCACCAGTGTCGGTGCTTGTCTTGGAGGATTTCCCGACCCCGAGCACCACGGCGGCGGGAAGCCCAATGAGCACCAGGATTCTGGGACTTCCGCACTCCGACAGCTCCCAGTGCTCCCAAGCCGAGGCCGAGGCCCCCTTCCCCCAAAGCCCGAACCCTGGGGACGCGCGGCATCCCAACTGCAGGCCGGGCGTCCTTAGCCCTTTTGCTGCTGTGTTGTGGACTCCGGCTTCCGGCTTCTTCAGTCTTCCCTTCCTTTCCCTCATTTCCCTGTTTGGGAGGCCGTGCAACAAGCAGGGGAAGTGCAAGCACTGGCAGCTCGGCGGCTGCAGGTACTGCCATCATCCGAGCCACCACGCCCTGAGCTGCAGCCGCGGCCAGCGGCGCCGCGACAGCGCTGCTCGACGGGCGCGGGAGCGGGATGAGATGTTCCAGAGGCACGCCACGTCCGGGTTTGGCATGCCTGCACTGCCTGCACAGCCTGCACATGCGATGCTTGAAGATTGATTCTGCTAAATCGGAGGCTTGCGCAGGAAGCGACGAATCTCATCCGCATGGATTGGCAGCAGCAGGATCGCGTGGAGGTCGTGCGCCGTCTTGGGGAGCAGGCCATCAAGATGAAGGGCCGCGTGAAGACGCAGCACTTCGAGGGCCGCAGTGCCGGCCTCAGTTTCCGGGACTCGACTGGAAGTCCAGTGCTATAGTATTCGAAAAGGGGGGGGGCTATGGGCCCTTAAGTGGAGGCCCGGAGAAGTGGCTGATCGGGCGTCTGGCGCACCTGACAGCCGAAGACGATCGCTTGGCCATGCTCCGAGCCTTGGTTGAGGCTCAGGAGACGCGAGCGCTGCGTGACTCGTGACCGAGCTGCGTGAGCTGCGCATCACAAGCTCGGAGGGGGCCATTTCTGGCTGTAGTACGGCCAGGGCCGGCCAAGGCCTCACAAGAAGCCCTTCCCATCGCATTTCCAAGTCTGTGTTTCCAGCTATTAGAGGAACGAAGAATCAATTTATCACCGCAGGCATCAGCAACAAGATCTGATGCTTGCGGCGCGTCTGACGTGCTTAGATGATGGCATATGAAATTAACTAGATATCACTAGATGCACGGCTCCGCGAAGGCAAAGAAAAGGCTGCAGGGGGATGTCGCGGCTGTGGGAGTCTTCTGAAGCGTGGCGGCGTGGGCAGGCACAAAGTCGGACGTCATCACCTTCCTGACTGGCGCATCCCTGCAGATCGAAGTTCCGACCCCATGAATCGACGTGGTCGGGTTACACATGCCATCCTTGAGACTTCTCCAAGGTGGCGGTTGTGAACACCATGGTCTGCATGGCACGGTTGATCGCAAACTCTCAGCTTTCTGTTCAAGGAAGACCACCAATACACTACGCAGTAGCCTTGTTTTCGGAATGGGACTGCAGCATTGCAGCATGCCGCGGTTCGCCAGGCAGAGTCCCACTCGCTCCCGGGTACTCGCAGCGACACCTCGGTATCCCCGGCTAAAGTGGAGCTTTTGTCTTTCAGCTTTCATTATGCGCTTCGGGCTGTGCTTTCATTGCCCCCTTCGTCTTGTTGCCATCTATATGTCGTACAGACGCAATCAGGCCGTCCTTTGACCGCAGAGCTACACAGTTCTAATGCAGCTTTTCCCACATTCTCTGCAGCTGTGTAGCCTCGGCTGCCAGATCTACTACTCTGCCACCTACCCGACGGCACCTGTGAACCTGGCGCTGGCAGTCGCCACCTCAGACGCCGTCGGCCGGACTGCCACGGCGCTCTCAAAACTGGTGTCACTCACGAGGCTTCGACGCTGATCTCCGTGACCGTGTCCTGGGACCCGCCCAGCGACACTGGAGGAATGCCCATTCTGGGTTACAAGGCCACGCCACGGAGTCTGGTTCTTGAGCTTTCATGTGTGAAGTACATGGCACAGCATCACTCGCGTTGCTATTTCTGTGCCGGATCTGCTTAGAGGCATTTTGCAATAGATCTCATTCGAGCTCTTGTCCCGCGCTTGCCATGGCTGAAGCATACTGTCAGGTGTTCATGGACGACGCTCTTGGTGGGCCCATGGTAGAGGAATACTCTGGCACAGCGTCACAGCCCTACTGCCAGCTGGCGCAATCGACTCTTCAGAGACATTTTGGAGTGTCCCTTCCCTCTGACTCTTTGAGGCAAGTCTTCCAGAAGGTCGGCTTGGCCAGTGGGTATACCTACAAAACGGAGGCCGGGCACCCCCCCCAAAAAAGCAGCTCCTTTGGACTCTAAAGTTTGTTTCGGCACTTTCAGGTGAAGGCCTTCACGGCAAAGGGCGAAGGCACTGCGGCTGCCGCTGCCTGAGCTCGCGATCTGCAGGGAGTTCGGGGTACCTGTGGCTGCATAACCGTGTCTTTTGAGGCCATTGAAGTGGCACCCTGCAACGAGCCAGGCCCTGCACTGGGGCTTCGGATGGCCTTGAAGCCTTCTAAAGCTGTCCTCTCACGCTCTGCCCCCGCTCCGACGAGGTGCGGTTGGGAACCTTCGCGTTCTGCAGCGGTCAGGCAGGGTCGTCAGAGATGCGGGGGTCCGGAGTTTCTGACTTAATTGAGGGCTCTAAACATGTTTTGATAACAGGGTCCTGAAGACGTGTAGGCGCTGCTTAAGAGGGGCCCCACTGCGCGAGCCGCCGAAGCCAGAGGCACCCTGGTCCAACTCGGCTGGGAGCCTCCCACGGAGACGGGAGCATGCCCGATTCTGGGATACATTGTGCCTGGGCAGAGATGGTGGGCGCAAGAGAAGCAGAAAACGGAAATGGAGAGGAGCCATGGGGATTTCAGGATTGGGAAGGCCGCCGAACAGCAGATAGCCCAGGTCTTGGCCGGCACCTCCGTGGCGACCATGGCCAAGGCCGAACCGGAAGGGCCCCACTGCGCAGCTCAGAGCGAAGCTCCGTTTTTCAGACGCTCCGGTGCTGCAGGTGGGTTCGACCACCTCCGTGCTGCAGACCACCTTCAACTACGTGCCAGGGGCCCTAGCCGTAGCCGCCGTAGCCCTCTTAGAGGGTGCTTCAATCAAGCCCTGCAAATCTGCTGCAGAGCCGATCCTCGCTCGCCACTGGAGGCCTTCCGCGGCGGACGTGGCTCTCGTCTTCCGGGTCATCGCCGACAACTTCAAGACCCAGGTCTCTGCGAAAGCCTAAGACCGCTGTCTTGAAGCAGTTGAGTGCACGAGAGAGTTGCACGACTCGAAGAAGTAGTGAATGTGTGGCAATATACTGCTGCTACGGCATCTCTATAGAGCTAGCGTGCAGTATATAGTTGAGGCTACTCATGCATACGTGGAGTGCATGCATATGTTGAACCACAGACGTGCAGTGATCATGCTCTCCCCGAGTTTTGATTCCGTTTGCTTCATGCCGCTGCACCACAACTCCTTCCTACACCGTGTATGGGAAATAGGTGCCTCTGTTCTTGTTACTTGTTTCCCGGCACAGCCTACACTCAAACCCTACATCCCAAGTCTCAATATAGGAAGTACAATGTTACAGTGGGCGCAAAAAGCTCTACAGTAACAGACCGATAGTACTTCGAAGAAGACGATGAGTGCATGTATACATATATTCACACACATACACATGCGTACAACGCATGGATATGTTGATGTACTCCTTATGTTTTACGGGGCATCTACGTCTCGGTTCTTTCTTACATGCACCGCCAGAAGCCCTAAACCCTACATAAACAGACTTTCGGCATTTCGGCCGTTTCGAGACGGAGTTCGCGAAGCTTCTGAGGCTTCCTTCACCGGTGCCAGCTCCGACATCTCGGTGATTGCAGCGGTCGGGCCCCCTGCGAAGCCAACTTGAGATTTGCTTGTTCTTCTCTGAATTTTCTGAGTTCGGGTTTCAGGCTTGTCTTAAAAGCAGGCACGGAGAGTTCGGAATCACATATCATATATGTATAATATACACTATGTATATATGTATATATATATATATATATAAATATAAATATAAACATAAATATAAATATAAATATAAATAAATATATAAATATATATATATATATATATGTGTTGATTGAAACCCCACCTTGCGGAGCCCAGGCCTCGCCAGCGGCACCCACGAATCTGGTGCGCACGGGCGGCTCGCACAGCACCGTGGCGCTGCGCCGACCTCATCCGATCGATGTCGGGTAGTGCCATTGGGCTTGGACGGAGTCTGCCGTCGCTTAGGCCTAGACTTGGACTCTAGTAGTTTGGGATTTGTTGGGGACTTCGTGTCCCTGTCTGGTTCTGCCGCTTTCCGCTGAGGTCTTGGACGGCTCCGACCGACGACGGAGGGTCCCCGATCACCAAGTACTACGTCAGGAGGAACGACGGGCGGAGTCCCCAGACCTGAGAGGAAAACCCAAGCTCCCGGAAGCTGGTTTCAGCTTTTTTTGCTTTGGGACCTTCCCCCGCAGACTGGCTCGTGTCATGACTTCAGTCCCAGCTCCGATCCGTTGCAGTAGCAAGAGGACCGAGAAGGGCAGATGAGCTCATGAGCACAAGCGCTTCACTCCTCCCTTTCACTGCAGAGGAACCCCTCGTCCCGTCCCAGAGGGCCTTGGAAGCACTTTGCTAGCACTTGGCCCCGCATGGCGCTGGGACTCACACGCCATGCGGTGCTGTCCGCGCTTCCGACTGGGCGTGTGGATGAGCCTTGGGCTGGAGAACTGTCGGAGAAATGCATGTGCGAGGCATGGCATGCTCTAGCTTCCAGTCACTTTCGAGGACCTTTTTCCTGAATTTCTTCGCCTCCTTCTCTTACCACGTCATGGCAGTTCTGCCTCTGGGCCAAAGATGGCAAGGGCTGTCGAAGATGGCTCATGTCTCTTGATCGGTCTCAGGTTGGTGCTCTATGCCACCGACGAGTTCGGCTTCAGCGACAAGGAAGCTGGAACCTTGTACGGCTGGTGGGGCATCCTGCTCCCCAGCTCAAGAAGACCCGTTAAACAAATCCCTATGATCTGCACCCTCTGTCCCAAAACCGCGCAAATTGCACTCCTGAGACCTAAACTTAAAAGCGTGCTCGGAAGGTCCTCCTTGTGGACGGGCCTTGGAGGGATGTTCGCAATTGACTCCTGGCTGCTGTTGGACGGTGGCGACTTGAGAAGCGTGAGAGGTTTATTGCTGTCTAGCCAGGGCGTTTGAAGGAGCCACGATGCAGCAAGCCATATTCAGTTGTGGAGCTGTCTTCACGGGAGCCCTTCGTAAGGATGCGGTCGGCTCGAAGAGAATGGCAGTCTTTGCCACGGTGCTGCTCTCAGGTATCAAGATGCGTAAGCCATGTCTTGCGTTTGACACGCAGAGGTGGCCATGTTCGTGACCCGAGCGATGCTGGTGCTGGCAGAAAGCCCGGACACCTTCCAGCCCGGCAGCCCAAAAAGCGCTCGATAAACACCCATTGCCCCTAAATCGAGTCCTGTGGATCCCCCACGCTCAGGTTGGCTCTACTCGTCTTTTCGCCGGTGGCGGAGGGCCTGCTGCTCCCGGCAACACGGTCGCACTGGAAATCTCTCTGTTTCCGGGCCGTGAGCTGGTGACTGCAAACCCCTGGTGCCCTTAGGTGTTTTTGGTGGCCCTGAAGAGGCTCACCAGTGAGGAGGAACGGCCAATGGCCTTCAGCCTCAATTATGCTATGCACAACGCAGGCCTCCTCGACTGGCAGGGAGCCAGAAACCCTCTCTCCAAACGATAGATGCCCCTAAAACCAAAACCCCTAAACCGTCTACCCTTAAACCCTAAAACCAAAAGCCTTAAGTCCTAAACCCTAAACCCTAAAACCAGAAGCCTTAAGCCCTCAACCCTTGAAGCCTAAACACCCCCCATGGCTGTGGGCTTCTCTGGGCTTTGCAGGCGGCGGCATCGCTGATCTAGTCATCGATGCCTTCCGGTCCTGGCAGCATTTTGCACCTCGGAATCTGAACGGCGTCTTTCCTTGCATGATATGCTCTGCAAAATACAGTAACAATGGGTTCATATTATATATATATGTGCATATAGATATATATGTATGATATAATATAACGACAGGATCTTGCCCGGGTTTTGACAAGCGAGGAAGTTCCAGCTGCTTTGGTGATCTTGTGCAACTGCCCACGCTCGCCGAGGATCCTTCTGGCTTTTCGGCCCTGTTTGGCCGCTTTTCCACACCGACACGGGCTTGCTTCCTGCTCTCCGAGGGCGCCTTGTTGGCTAGCTGCTTCTTGGCCTGCCTCCTACCAGCCGAGCTGGCGCCGCCTTTGTCCTGCTGCAGAAGCCATCAGAAGTTCCAGGACACTCCAGTACTGTGGGATTGCACTGCATGTAGATGTTCCATGGAAGAGATGGCATACAATGGTTCGCAGCTTTCTTCTGTGCCAATGAGCGCCACCAGGACGAGGATGAAGCAGGCTCCCCTCGCACCGTCGTGGGTAGGGGGGCCCAGCAATCCGACGGCTCCTGAAGCCCGCGACATGCTGTTTTGCACTTTTACACCACCCAAAGGCCTGATACCGAAAACCCGAAAAAAAGGCTCTAAGAAGGGCCCATCTTAAGACGCCCCAAAGGCACCGGAGGTGCCGGCGCCTCTCCGCTGCGCGTGGCTTGGACGCACTCCGTGAGCCTGCTGCGCCTCGTCAGCAGGCTTAGACCGAACGATGCGTCACCGAATTCCGCAACATGTGTTACTTGCACAGGGGGTTGGGCATGGCGTGGGGTATGGCATGTAGATCTACCTGTGCTGCTTCGGAGGAGCGATCGCGGTTTGTGGTTCATCGCGGCGTGTTCGACGGCTTTGGTGGGTCACGCCGGCCGAATGTCTGTTTCTTGGATTCGTGGGCCGGGGAAGTCCCTGCTGTCAGTTTGCTCGCCAGGCGTGAAGGCGCAATGGCACCACATGAAGCTTGGCATCTTTGGAACCCGGAGCTGCCCGGAAAATGCCCGGGACATTCTGCGCCCACATGGGCCCCAAGGAACGCTACGATGCCCAAGTACTTGGTCAGAGAGCTGGGCGAAGATGCGGCTCGGCAGCTACAGGATTTACAGACTTGAGCAATATCCTTTCAAAGGTTAGCATGTCGATAAGAGCCTTGTGCACAACCAGGTGCCCTGGGGATCTGTGAACAGCATCAACTACTGGATGTGTGCGCTTCTGCCGCCCCTCATTACCGTGGCCACGGCCAAGTGGAGGACTCTCGAAATTGTCCCGAACGGGGATGTGCAGAGGTCTAGCGTCAGAGCTCGCAGAGCTTCAGGAACTTTTCTGCCATCCTCTTCGGCAGTGCTCCTTGGCGAGACTCGTGGAAAGTCAAACCGCATCGAAAGCGAAGCATCGCAAAGCTGGGTTGGAGGTCGTGATGTCTCTGTCCCCGGCTTTCATGATCTTCGAGGTCTCCGTGGCCGCCTCGGTGGAGGGAAGCAGCTGAAAGCCAGCGTGCTTAGTCCTTGTGCTCATTTTTTGAGAGGTGCGTGCCACCTGCGCCTGGCTGGTTACGATGAGCATCGGGGAGGCCCCGTCAGATCCGCACCATGAGGCTGCTGCTTTGTAAGTCGCTCTTCGAGGTGATCTGGAGCCCCCGCTTCAACACGTTCTCCGCCAACCTCTCCCCAGATGGCAAAGAGGCCGGCGGTTTTTCCATCTTTTTCGCAAGATGTCCAGAGTCGAGATGCAGGGTGCCTTCATGGTCCTCGCTTTTACTCCGCAGCCAGAAGCCTCAGAAGCCCACAGCGCTGTGTCGGCCGCGCTGCCTGCCCTGCTTAGGTTCCTGGCCGCCCTGCCCACGGGTTGGCTCTCGGGCGTTCTGCTGGCAAACTATTGCCCGGACTGCCCGAGCTGTCGCCCTCACCTCGGAGTCCCGGAGAGGAGCTCTTCCGCAGCGGCCCTGCCGCTTCGCGATTGTAAGGAGAGCCTGGGACGGGAGCCTTCTGCCGCTACGACTGCAAGGCCCAGGGCGGGGCCCAAGCGCCAAGCTCGAAGCCAAGCGCACATCCCGAGGCTTCGGGCGCTCCGGTGCCTTGCAACGGGACTGGCACTGGGCCAGGCCCGAGGACTCAACTTTCAATAGGCTTTGCAGTGCAAGTGCCCAAGCGGACGCAGCCAGATGCCCTCTCCTGCTCCTCGCACAGAACCCTGCCTTGACCCAAGCTGTGGCAGATGGTGGGGGGTTTTGGGCCTTGCCGTCTGGCGTCTCAGATCCCCGCTCTCCTCTTCGTGAGGTGCGCCGCCGCCGCGCAGTCGGGAAGCTGCCCAAGCAGTTGCCGGGAGTGCACTGGACCTGGCCTAAGAAGCACAGCGAGCAAGGAGAAGGGAGTATTTTGGAAAGCCATCTCTTTTTTCAGGCTGGCCGGAGCGGGCGGATGGACCCACCTTGTGGATCTGGGTCACCTTGGCCTCGATCCTTGGGCCGATGCTCCTCCTTCTGCTGAAGACCATGTCTCTAGCACCCCGGCTGGGCCAGCTTCAGAGTGTTGAAGAGCCCAGCAAGTTCAGACTCAGAAAATAAGATCTAGAGGGTGTATGAGGTTAGACGGCTCTGGTTGTGAAGCCCAGCGTTTCTTTGCATCACGAGGATATCTCTGCCTCCGCCAAAGAGCGCATCTATGCCGCAGCGGAGCGCGAGGGCGATGCCAGCGATGGCGAGGCAGGGAGAGTCTCAGTGCGCCGCGATAGGTTTGAGAGGGACCGTGATGGAGCGAGGAGTTGGCGACCAAGCCGTCGGCCACAGTCCTAGGGGCAGTGAGCCCCGAAAGCGAAGCACTTCGCTCAGCTGGGTGGAGTTTTTTTGGGATTTAGGGCCTTGGCACTCCGCTTTTGGTCCCAGCCAGTCGCAGAGCTGCTTGTTCGGGCAGCATTGGGGGTCCATGCGCGCGGGATGTTATACGCACCGGCACACAGACTTCTCAGTAGATGGGACCTCCCGGATCCGTGCACCGAGGCTTACCTGACGCCAAGCCCTGGGTGATCAGAGAAAAAGAGCGCGCGCAGCGAGCATCTCCACTTTGGCTTCGAGATTGAGTTGCTTGATCAGAAATCTGCAAGACCAATAGTCTTGCACGGCTGGGCCCAGGGTGGGTGGCACCACTTACGTGGATGCCACAAATGGAGCCGAGCCGACCAGCACCACCTTCACCGTCACCGGCTTGACACTGGGCTACTACTACCTCATCCAGGCTCGAAGAGCCCCTGAACAGCGTCGTGAGCTGTGACGGAGCCTTTGGACTCTTATTCTCGTCAGGTAGCGGCTGCAAACCGAGCCCTGGACACGAACGCCCTGACGGACCTGGTGCCCAACTATGTAGAGGCCATGCTCCAGCTTTATCCACCATTCAAAGACATGTCACCAGCCTGCTCCCCGACTGTCATACACCATAAAGCCCTATAGGGACTAGAGTACCAGATTTTCCCCTCCCTGCGGCTGGAGCCTTCAGCCTTTCTCAGGCCGGCTTCTACGCCGCGGCGGCTCCGGCTACTTGGCTCAGCCTTGGCTTGGCTCTGCTTCTCTGACGTGACTCCGCATTAGAGTACCCTTATAGATCCCTTGTGGTAACCCTTATAGACTTCTCTTGAGAGAAAGGGCCCCGTTCTAGGGCTTCTGTGTGGAATCTTCTTTCGTGGCTTCGTGTCTCCGATGTAGGAAGTGCTGTGGTTCTTTCCACAAGGATCCACCGGGCGCTCCGACCGTGGTGGCCTCCACGCGCACGAACACCGGGCCGGACACCGAGCTCAAAAGCACGCTGAATCTCTCCCTCCCTCTCTCCCACTCTCTGTCTATCTCTCTCTCTCTCTCTCTCTCGCTCTCTGTCTCCTCTTCACCCCAAGCCCTTTCTTTACAGAGAAAGCCTTTCGAAGAGCTCTTGGTCGAGGCTGCAGGTCTCCTGGACCGCGCCTGTCAGCTCGGGTGGTATTCCAGTGCTTGGATACAAGCTTTACAGGCCCGGTGAACAGGATTTCGGGGCTTAATATTGAGGCGCTGGAGGGAGGGCTGCTCGGCCATATGTATAGAGTGCCGCGAAGGCAGATACTCACAACCTACAGGGCCAGGTTTACATTTGTGCATACCTGCGTAAATGGTGTGTGCTCCACATGCCGCGGCTCTCGGCAGGGACAATGGTGCCAACGACCCCATCGACATTTTGCTGTGGAACGGCTCCGCTCCAAGATCTTGAGACGAAAGAGGCGCCAACCCAAGGCGAACGCGCCAACCGTCGACGCAGCACTGAGGCTATGGCCAACCCGACGTTCTGTCCTTCACCGTCACGGGACTATCAGGCCGGGACGTCCAAGCAAAGGCCACTCGGGCGGGATCGTGGGGTGGTCCCGAGGCGGCCTGCTGTACCGCTTCGCTGCCACGGCTCTAAACTCCGCCGGCGAATCGCTGCAGTGCCTTGGACATGTCGGACGATGCGCTGTGCCGCTGTGCTGTGTGCATGGATTGCATCTTCCCCCCCTCTGCTGCGCTGCTACGCTTCAGGTCAGACATCACCGTGGTGGCCGGTGGCACCGAACCTTCCCAGCCCCTTGGGCTGCCAATCTGGAAGGGAAGACATGAAGAAGCCGGAGCGGGTCGTGACGGTTTCAATTCGCCAGGATGAATGCTCTGGTGCGCGATGCCAGCGTGAATCGCACTTCTACGTCGGTTCCCGAGTCTTTTCTCGGCCAACCAGGAAACTATAGGCTTCATAGTTCGCATGACATCCGGGTCTCCAAGGTCCGTCGCTCTGTCCTGGACTGCTCCCACAAACAACGGAGGCTCTCCTGTGACAGGACACTCGCTTCTCGCGAAGTAGGGTTGGCCAGTTTTCAGCTCTCCTACGGCAGGATACATCGTGTCCTTCGACGACGGTGATTACACTGACTTCGCAAGCAACAGGACGCAGATCACCCCACCGCATGTCAACCGTCCCATGCCTGAGGGGGTGGCCCGTGGCGGCGGCCTGGGGCTGTTTAAGGGAGTGTCTGAGTCAAAGCATTCCCTGGAGGACCTACAGCAGCATCGCGTTCTCAGACACCATTGATGGGCTGTGCCCTCGCCGCACCTTTCTTCCAGCCATGAGCGCAGAGTCCTGGCTTTGGGGGGCTGTGAGGCCAGAGGGCAAGTTCATCCGCTTCGTTGTCTATGCGGAAAATGCCATTGGCCTCTCAGAGGCGCACGGCGGGTGGATGTGGATGTGGAAGGGGGGGGGGCGCTTCTGACTCATCGTGGCGACTGTGAGGCAAGCCCAGTCTACCGGACGCAGGTCTGCGCGCTGTCAGGATCCCGGTAGAACTGTAGTTTGTTTATAAGGGGTTCAGGGGGGGGCCATGGGCCATGGCCATGGCTTCTTAGGCCGGATCCCGTGGACAGCCTCACCGCCTCGGATCACACGGAGAACTCTGTGAAGCTGACCTGGGTGCCGCCCTCCAACACAGGCGCTCCGCGGGCGCTCCGCTTCCCTTCGAGCCTGGATTTAAAGGTTTGTCACTCTCATCGCAGCCACGAATCAGGTTGCACCGGCTCCCTGATTACGGGCTACAAGGCCACGAAACCTTGCCTTGGGGCGTGGGAGGCATGTGCAGCAAGTCTATATATCGCTGAGGTCTACATGCGACAGGGTGCCAACCCTTACTCCCTGGTCCACGACGGCGGGCCGGCGGTTTCGCAGCCCAGATGCCGTGCCTTTTTGTAAAGACGCTTGCTTTTTGTCTCTTACAGTAGAGGGACCCCGGACCAGCCTCTTCTCAGGTCCTCACCCACTTGCAGCAGGGACTCGCTGCAGGGCTGACGTATGGCTTCATGGCGAGGCGCTCAGGAGCGTCGACAGAGGGATGGCGGGGTTGATCGCACCATGAGCGGCTTCATGTTCTTGTTGCTTTGGGCTCAAGCTGCTGAGCTGCTGCAAGTGGGCCGCAGGGTGCAGGCCTTGCTTGCGACTTGGGGTCCCATCCATGCTCCTCTTCAGCACGAGGAGTGGCAAAGCCAACTATGGAAACTGTGCGGGGGGCTACAAGCTGGACACGAAGCGATGCCTCAACGGCAAGCCAGTTTACATCAACGAAGAGCAGGGGAGATTCTTGGGCAAGACCGCAGGGGGTCATTGGGTCATTGGGTCGCTCTCTGAGCTCGACTCTTTCCTCGCGCAGGATGCGAAGAACTTTGGGGGCTTTCACTCGGCCTCGTCTAGCGACCCGGAAGATGGTACCTGGGAGAATTACGAGGTCTCTCGCGTGGAAGGCTTCGAGTTCGTGGCGAAGCAGGGCCAGCCGGACTACGGCGAATGTGCCGGAACGTACCATCAGACGGACGCCTCGCTGAACGGGCGGCCGGTGTACCTGAACCGCGAGAAGAAGCGGCTGCTTGGGGCCACGAAGAACGGCTGGGCCATCACGGGCTTGGAGTACTTAGAGGACTTCCTGCGCACGCAGCCCGGCTCCTTCGGAGGCTTCCACGGATCCCAGGCCTCGGAGCCGGAGGAGGGCTGGAAGAACTACGACGTCCAGCGGCTTTTGCCCAAGAAACCCGAGGAGCCCTGGGAGAAGCTGCCCAGCTCCAGCGTGACCTTCAAGGCCGTGGCCAACTCCGGCATCTGCCGCTCCGAGGTGTTCTGCCATGTGCATAATATATACATGCAAGCATATTATATTAATGCTTGCTCTCTCTCTCTCTCTCTCTCTCTCTCTCTCTCTCTCTCTCTCTCTCTCTCTCTCTCCACCGATTTATTTACGTACCGGCGTACTGGGAGCTCCTTGCGTTCGCCAGACAGGCTGCGGCCTACTCAAACTCTTTGCCCCGAAAGCCGAACATATTTATCCATCCATCCAAGAATCGGGAAGCTACGTAGACAAGTATACACAAAGGCTGTTTCTTCAGGGACGCCGGAGTAAATTCCCTCTGTAAGCCATGCCAGGCCGATTTCGCCGCAAACCGCCGGCGTTGCCTGGACAGCGACTGCGGCGGCTTCGCCTGGAGGAAGCCGCATTTCAATCAATTCGGCGAGGAGGATGACCCGCCCGTGTGCCCGTCCTTGAATTTCTGAGCCTGAGGTAGCAAAAGCCCCAAAGCCCCAATCCGACTTGAGCCCCAAGATGCCGGGTTTGATGCTTTCAGTTTGTTTTCTGAGGTGCTTCTTCTTCCGACGAACGCAGGCAGAGCTCCGTGGTGCCCTGAAG
Organism: Symbiodinium sp. CCMP2592; assembly: GCA_905221615.1. NCBI lineage: Eukaryota > Dinophyceae > Suessiales > Symbiodiniaceae > Symbiodinium > Symbiodinium sp. CCMP2592. The sequence continues at coordinate 262,565 of CAJNDT010005146.1, read as the reverse complement.
AAGGACGAGGCCTTTGACTTCTACTTGGCTCCCGAGAGCTTCCAGCCGGACTGCGCCTTTAAGCCTGGGAGGGATCCCGCTCCCGCCTGCCACACCCGCTGGCTCAGCGAGCCTGGGAAGGTCCACGCCTTTGCCTGCCAGGTTCGGGTGCCGGAGCCCGCGGAATGCACCTACTACTGCGCCTGCGGCTTCCAGAGCGGCTACTGTGGCATCCAGCAGCTCGAGGGCCAGAGGCAGATGATCCTCTTCTCCCTTTGGAACCACCAAAAAACCGGGGAGCGCGTGGAGAACCTCGTCACGGCCCCAGGCCAGGCACTTTGATAGTTTACTTCTAGTTCTACTTCTAGCCAGGGTCTGGCCGTTGCAGGCGTGGATGCCAAGCCCTTCGGTGGGGAAGGCATGGGCATGGGCGCCTACTGCGACAAGGGCCCTCTGGCAACCTGGCATGCCGGAGAGGCCTTGCCGAAGGGTAAAAAAGAGAGTCTTTGTTGTTGTTGTTGTTGCGAAGAACAAGGGACGGGAGCCAGCAAGGCGTAAAAGGAGAATCTTTGTTGTTGTTCTTGAGGCCTACCTCTTCGTGATCCGGTCCAGGGCCGTGGAGTCGGGATCGGAGGTGAGCTGCCACCTCCACAAGCCGCAGGAGGGCTGGGTGGAGTTTGCAAGGCACCTTCGACCGGAGCCCGAAGAGGATCGAGGGAAGCTCTGGGGTCTTTACAGTTTCATCGAGGACTTCACCGGCTCCACGGCAGAAGAAGAAAGTAAGGCATGTAAGGCTTTTCGTTTGTGGGCTTCTGTTTTGGACCGTGGCCGTCCCGTCAAACAGTTCTGAGAAGACAGAAGGGAGGGAATGAGGGAGGGAGAGGTGTTGGCATGCCCTTGCCGTTTCGCACGCGCAAGCGATCTGCTCGTGAACGGCCCGATGACGGACTCGGTGAAACAGTGGATGCCACGCGCTCCGCGACATGCGCGCAACTGCATGTACATAGACATAGTCTATCGTCTGCAGAGTGGGGTAACGACAAATCCGTGAAGTGCATGATCATAATCTGGCTGGTGCGCGAAGGGCCACAGATTTCAGGAGCTTACTGACTGTTTTCTCTTGCATCTGGGGCGTTCAATGTCCATGTGAGATTGTCCACTTAAAAATTCGATTTGACATTTTGGACACACTGGTTGTCCAAATTTCAAATCACCATGTGCATCAAAAGCTTGCTGAGTCATTGTGGCAAACTGCTTGGTGTTACGATCGTGCCCATGTGAGTGCACTTCCCAGATGGATCAAACCATGGTTGTGAGCAAAACTAGTTCACCGACGACATGCTGTGATCAAAGTGCACGTGGTGACTTGCAGCATCAACTGTCTACGGCATGTCATGCGAGATGTGTCAATGAGGACGTGATGTTTCCTGATGACTGCGTTGCATAGGGAAAAGGACCGCCAGAAAGAAGGGAAGAAAGAACATTGTGATGGCTCCCGTATGGAATCGACTGCTTGAGCTTTGAAGGCAACTCCGTGCGCCGCTCGGCGCAGTATGCCGCCTGGGTGCAGGTGGAACCTGGAGCAGAATGGCAGGCCGTTGCCAGCATTCAAGGCACCAGCTCTGCCGACCTCGACGTTCCCAACAAGTGCGTCCGGTTGATGGAGTGTGGCAGTGAAGGATGCGAGGTCGTCTGCATGGAGAGCGGTGGCGATGCCCTGACAGACTGCGGCCTTTGCTCTGGATCCTGGCGCGCCCCGCCCCTTCCCAAAGCACTCTCCGAGCTCTCGGACGCTTGAGTCTCAAGGAGGCCTCCCCTGACCGGACCTCTCCAGCGGCCTCCTCCGACTCCTCCGACTCTGACTAGGAAGCGGCACTCGTTGCCATGAGGGCGCCGACACGGCCAGGGCCAGGGCCATGCAGCTCACAGAGAGCTTGGGCTTTGGCTCGGCAGCCTTACAACGTCTCACGCGCTCAGAGACACGTCTTGCGGCCGAGAACAAAACGAGGACGATGTCCCGATGTACGGTGCGTCTCCTTCGCTTCTCGACTGAGGTCTACGTTTGCCAGGTGGACAACTGTGATGCGGCGGGACCCAGTGCTCTTTCTGTGCTACTGTACTACTGTCTATGAATGCCTCCTACAACATGACAGGAGCTCGCAACTCCATACAACGTATTGCAGTTGCGATCTCATGCCAGACTCAGCTTAGGTTGGCTTCCCCGATGGCGGCCTCGAGGTGGTCGTGCGCGCCTGATATCCGAGCGGCTCTGGTTTCCTGATCCAACAGCCTGGACGTCCTCTTCCCCAAGCCTTGAAAATCCCATACCCTGCAGAGACAGCTCCGAAATTTACAGCCCATCTTTCGGAGCTTTTTCAGGACAGACCCCCAAAGTCCTGAATCGTCCTGAAAGCTCGAAGATACAAGACCCACGATGTCCCTCCGCCCTCAACAAAAACCAAGCCCTGAAGCCTGAACTCTGAACCCCAAGCCCTCTAAACAGCCGTCTAAACCGCTATAAATTGCAAGCCGTAAGCCTGAAAGGCCCCGAGAAAACTCCCCGCTTTAGGCCGGAGATGCGCCGACCTTTCCCTCGAACCCCTTCACGCTGGTCTCCGCGCAGCAGACGGTCATCGAGGCGCCCCAAATAGTTTATAGTAGTTTCCCAGGAGTGTCCAGGACCTTCTGCTTGCACAAGCTTGTAGAGCCGGACACATAGACAGATAGACAGATGGACAGGCACATGTGCACATGACCTGTCTGTATAGCATCATCTGAATCTCTCTCTCTCTCTCTCTCTCTCCCTACATATAAATTCACATGTACATGGATATTCTGTAAACGCAAAGAACTTATTATAATATAGGCAGAGAGAGGCAAGAGTTCTCCGGAGCCCCTCATGCCCCGCGCCTTCACACGCCAGCTTTCCTGGGGCTCGCCTTCGGGTGCACGGCGCCTCGTCGGGGGCCTCAGCAGGCGCTGCAGGCCTTTCTTGGTGCTCAGACAGTCCAGTATATAGTACCCAGCCTATCATCGGACAGAAAAAAAGGAAAAAACACATACACAAATCAGGAGACAGCATCTAGAAGAGCTGGTTCCCCGCCGAGGCTGCGGCCGTGGCCCCCAGGCGGCGGCTCACCGGGCTGCCGGTTTTGGAGCCGGGGAGCCACAGACGGGCCCTTGATGGTTAGAGCGTTTGGTGCATATAGAACTTATATATAAAGCTTGTAAAGCTTGTTGGGTTGAAGGTCTCTAGGGTTTATGAACAAAAATTGGCTGGTGCAGCTTGCATCTCAGCGCCTTCTCCCAGGTACCAGATCTTCTCCGACAACGGGCAGGGCGTTGGGGGCAGTCTCACGAACTCCATCTATGCCGGGGGCCTCAAGTCTTCGAGAGGCCCGGGCTCCGCTTCTTGCTCAGGTCGGCTCGGCCACCTCCTTCCGGGCGGACACCCTAAACCGAGGCGTCACCTATCGCTTCCAGGTGCAGCATCGTGCAGCTCCGCTCATCTCTGCTCTCTGCTCTCCTCCTGTGCTCTCCCTCCCCAGATCCGGGCTCGCAACGCCAACGGCGCCAGCCCAAGAAAAAGACGGCGGCACGCACGGCACGCACACGGCACGCACGTGCGGCCTCCAGCTCCAATGCCGCTCAGGCTGGGGACCCCTCAGCGGGATCATGTCCTTCGCGGCCTCCGAGGCACGACTCTCCGAGAGCGCTGACGCAGAGAGGGCACAGGAAGAAAAAGGGCAAAGAAGCTCGACGAAGCTCCCTGCAGGCCCCGGGCGTGCCGCGCAACCTGAGGCCGGGCGGCTCCGGGCTCCGGCTCCGCTTCGGGGCCGCTGCCTGCGCGATGGCTAGTGCTGCACGGTGCCGCGTGCACCTGTTCAAAAGGTACCTGTCCTCGACGACCACCTCCGTCAAGGCCTTCACAGACACGCAGTGACACGCAGTGTGACGCAGTGTGACGCAGTCTCCTGGCCTTCTGGGCTTCCTGGTTTCTGTGTTGAGCTGTCAGGTGGTCTGGGATGTCCCAACTGCCGTGCACAATGACGAGTCGCCCATCACGCGCTATGAGGCGTGAAATAAACCTCAACGGCATCAGATCAGGACCGCCACTGTGCATCGTGTCACAGGTGCTCTGGAACGACCAGACCACCATGTCAGCCACACAGATGCTCACCACGTCACCGGGCTTCAAGGAGGCCCCGATGAATCCGCTGAAAGCGCCTTGCTGTGAATTTTGCTCTTCGTACAGTCGCCCTTTCGGAAGGTGAGCCCTCCTGGTCCGCTCACGACGGGGAACACCATCCGCTTCGAGGCGCGCTCTTTCCCGGACAGGGAGAAAGAGCGAGAGAGAGACGAGGAACATGGGTCAAATGCGAGGTGCGCGCCTGCAACATCAACGAATGCGGTGCCTACTCTTCGAGGCCTTGAGGAACTGACCGGACCTGCAGCTTCGCGGTCAGCGGCATGAACTCGTGTGCATCATCAATCTTCGAACCTAAGAAAGATCGGCCCATGGAAGCAGCGATTCTACTGCTCAGTCCTGTCTTCACACTCATACTCACCCTAAGTCCCTCTGCCTTCCTTTTCAGGCTGGATCTGGTGATCGGAGGCCTGCCAGAGGCTCGCCACCATCCACTTTGCAGAGTGGTTTTTGTGCAGTATTTGGCAAAAACACCCGCAACATGTTGTCTTCTAGTTGGACTGCATCAGGCAGATGAATTGTGAACTGGGATGATGCCCCACTTAGATGTAAACGTTCTTGTATTACCCGATAACTCCAGATATAAACCTTGTCCAGTATTGTATGAACATAAAGAGCGATTGCAGAAGGCACGACATGAAACGTTTTGAAGAGTCAGCAGAATCCGGAACTCTATCGGTTGCTCAGGGTGTAGGACCTGCTTCTGAATATCCATGAAGGTTACATCGTCAACACAAGACACAGACACTAACAAGCACCTGCAAAAGAAAGCGACGTTATAATGGTTATTGTGGGTTTACTCATAGTTGCCGCAGTGCCACCGTTTCTCAAATGACGGAGGGTTCCGGAAACAAATTTAGAGCTCGTAGTCATAGCACTCCTCATGAGCCCAAGCAAAGAGCCGGAGACTTTTGGAGCAAGTGTAAGAACAAGAGGTCGGGGCGACGTTGCCAGTGTATCCGAAACATCGTTAAATCATGTTATGTGACTACCCTATTGAGTTCTGAAGTGAATGCCTGTTGTTGGTGTTACAAGGGCTTCACACACCAACTGACTGTCGGGCTTGAGCCGTTGTGTGGTCATTTTCACAGTTCAAGCAAATGCCGCTACTGCGAAAATTGGGCATTTGAGCCCACAAGGCTTAACCTTGGTTGTGTGATAAAAACGCGATAACTACGACTACGATGAGGACTGGAGGATACAACTACATAAATGCGCTACTCACTCCTATTTGGAAGCTTGTTGGTTCCTTTGCTACAATAACAGTGAAATGCTCTTCACATTTGCAAAATCTGTGGGAAATTCGGCCCCCGGCCGAACCATACAGAAGCTGCCAGAGTCTCCGCGTTTTTGTTTTGTTTGCTTTGAGCATTTTGTGGAGAGTTCGGACTTCTTTTGAGCATAGCAGTATTTTGTGCATCCCTGTGAGCAATATACACGTATTGGTTGGTTGCAAACACTCACTAACTACGTAGTATATGTAACAGGTAGTCATATACATATGCCATGCTACACGTCTGTGCAAAGAGAGTATATTTGTATCTATCTGTCTATCTACCTATCTATCGATGCTGCGTACGCCACGGCTAGGCCCCGTCGGCGCCCTTCATGGTCTCGTCCACCGGGGCGCAGCTGACCTTGGGCTGGGACTACGTGGGCAAGGACCGCGTAGTTCCCGAGCCGAGCACTCCACAAGTTTGGAGGGCCAGAGACGGCCAACAGAGCACCGCAGAGCACTACACTTGTAGCTGGAAGCCTTTGCTTGTGACATTGTAGCTTCAGGACAACGGGGGCGTGCCTCTGACACAGCCATCGGCTTAGAGGGCGCTTTTGCCGAGACATAAAGGACTCCAAAGTGAGTGGTCCTCAGATACAACGTGAAAGTCTCCTCGGACGGTGGCAGCACCTACACCACTGCAGGCAAAGCACAGCCTACAGGCAGTCAAGGTAGCACGTTGATGTAATCTACGGAACTCGCAGGCAGCACGGCAGATGCCTCGGTGTTCACGTTCACCTACACCTGCGGTGCCAGTCAGCTGTGATGCCGGCACGCTTGAGTGCATCGGAATTGCAGGGCACTCTCCATCACTCGTCGTGGAAGGTTCTTCTTCAAAGTGTCAGCTGTTAACGGTGTTGGTACCGGTGAGGGTGTCGGAGACCCAGCGCTCTGCTGAATGGCGGTTTCTCATGCGCGGAGATTCCACCAAGGCCGATTCCGACCCAGTGGGTCTCTACTGCGTTCCGCCTCCCGACACGCCGACGGCGCGGTTTTGGGGAGGGGGGAGGGGGAGGGGGAGGGGGGGGGACACCATGGTGCTTTGTACCTGATTGTACCTCTTTGGTGGCAGCTGAAGGCACCTGCCCTGACGAGCACGGCCTCCTCCTTGACGATTGCTCTGTGCCTTGGAAGCCGGCTCTAACGAACTTTATTGGGCTGCTTTAGGATATCTTGAAGTGGCTTCAGGGCTTTCAGCCTTTAGGAATTTGGGGCTAGGGCTTGAAGGCTGCAACGGGCTTTTCGGGTCAGGAGTCTCGGTCCTCAGGTATCAGCCGACAGCCGGACAGCTCCAGAACGCGCAGCACACCGGGTGGCGCATTCTGGCCACGGCGCTCAGAGGTCCAGTGGTACATCCACCCATCAAGGTGGAGTCAGAACGGTTCTTTTATGCTATTGTTTCAGGTTTCTCTTTACCCCTGAAACCTGAAGCCTCGGGCTCACTCGAAACCCGTGACCCTAAACAACCCCATATCTGAGTTCGCGATGCAAAAGCATCGAGGTGGATGATGTCAATGATGCGGACAACATCTACGACGAACTGGAGGTAGCGGACACGCCCTTTGCTCAGTCCTTCTCTGGGGGGGGCATCCAACCCGCGCGGTAGCGGGGTATACTGGAATGCCTCCTTAGTCATCGGTCATTAGATTTTGCAAGGCTCCGAACTCAGCTCGTAGCGAAGCATGCACATGCATAGTGTACTTCTGCAAATCAACACAACAATGCATCCATATGTAAACGAACGAGGCAGATATGACATGCGCCTTTACAAGAGGTTTTTGATGCATCCGACGGACGCAGTAGTAGATGCATCACAGGGACAAGTAGGGCCGCTGAGGACGATTCTGTCCTACACCATCACCACGGGCATCACCACCGGGCACTACTACCGTGCGAAGCTGAAGCTCTGCTCAGTCGCCCGGACCTGAGGGACGGAAGGCTTCGGATCACGCAACAAAGTGCCAGTAGAAAGACATATTCATCATATGGTCGCATATGAACTCATACAGCATCCTGTATACAAATATACACATACAATCGAATACACATACATGCGCTGCTGCTTTACCTGACCTTAGTTGCCTTGCCTTAGGTGTACCTGTTCTGCACTACTCTGCCTTGCCCTGCCCCACCCCGCCCCTCCCTGCCCAACCTGACATGGCATGGTGACTTGAGACGGCCTGACGTGCATTGCAATACATTGCATTTGCTTACCTCACATGACCTTACCTTACATCAAATGACATCCTTGCAACTTTCAGATATCCACAGCCGCGACAAACACTTGATTTAGGGGTCTGTGTGTATATCAATACATGCGTATATGGACATGTAAATGCGTTGTATATAGCATATACATTCTTTCATGCAAGTACCGTACGCATATGTCTGATGCCACGTGCTTCAACTTCGATGACGTCTCCAGGCGCACTGCAGCGCCGAGTCGGACGTTGGCGGCCCCGTCGTTGCAGCCTCGCCGCCGGATGCTCCTGCAAGGGCCTCAGAGGGACACGAATGAGGAGTATAATCAGAATAAGGCAATAAGTAGCACCATACATATATATACATATATATATATATATATATATATACAATGGTAATAGCAATAACAGTAGTCATGGTTCTTGTAATAATCATGATACTGATAAAGGCCATTACAATAATGATAATCGCAACAAGCAAAATATTGCTATCACTTAATGGTAACCAATAATGGCAATCGATACAATAGTAATCTATGGGAATAGCAACAGCGCTGATACTAGTGAGAATGTTAGGCATGAGCATCATGACAAAAATAGTACGCATGATATGATTATTCTATTTGGGGGAACCTGCCCACTGGAGCAGTGGGCGCTGCGTAGCTCCACTTCAGTCTAAGCTGTCGGAGCAGTCCTCGTGGTATTTCCGCTCCACGAGGAGAGTGCATGGTTTTTAAGAGGTTTGAGAGGCAGGGAGAGTCTTCGGCACCCCGGCCACCTAGAGTAGCCAAGTCCACCCATCTTCGTGCTGTCTCAATCCCCGTTGAAGCTTGTCCCGGAATCAGCCTGCAGCCTGTAGCGCTATACATCTCAGGTTCAAAGTCCTTCCCATCCCTAGAGATAGAGATCCACAGGAAGCCTTCGTTGTGATTTCTTTGTCTCAGGCGCCAGTCTACGTTCTCTCGTCGGGGGCCGAGTGCCGCGATGGGAGGGGGCGGAGAAGAGCAGGAAGCAAATTTTCAGGGGGGAGCTGTAGGGTTGAGGGTCCTGAGGGTCTGAGAGTTCTTCATGCTTGGGGTCTTCAGGGGCTTGGACCAGGTTCTGGGGTTTCGGGTTACGAAACGATGACTCTGGTGGTTCTTGAGGCTTTGGAGGGTTATTTATGGATTAAGGCAGGATCTGAGGGATCTTAACATCTCGAGGAGCATAGCATTGGAAGTGAAGTCAAGCGATGCATGCGTGTGACCCAGGTCAACAAGCAACAGCATCACCTTCACTTGGGAGTGCGCAGCTCAGCCTTGCGCTGCAACGCTGCACGTGAGCATGCGAGGTGATGAAGTTTTGCAGGGGTTCAGGCTCAGCTCTCTTGGATTTGCTCCAGCGTCGTCCGCACAGTTGCGTTCTCCGGCCCAAACCGCCTTGCGGACCCGCCTGCCGCCCGATGGCACGACGAGGCCCAGGGATCCGCAGCGGCTCCAAAGACTAAGCCGCTTCGCCGTCGCTGAGAGGCGGTCTCCTGAGCTTGGCGCTCCTGGCATTCGCCGGAGTCGCCAGAGCCCCACTGCCCTGACTGCTCGCTTGTGCTTTCACTTCGCTGTCGCTTCTTCGGAGGTCGGGTGCAGCCTGGCGCAGAATGCCTTCCTGTCGGCGGTCGGCAGGCAGCCCGTGCCCCAGCCGAGTCCGAGCGCGTGGGCCCGATTCTTCGAGCTCCCGGCGGCAGCTCCCGAGAAGTAGAGCATCCTTCGAAACTCACAGAGGCGTTTGGGGCCGAATTTCTTTCATTCAGTATAGTCCACATACTGCCCCGTCGCAGTCCATGAAGCGGCAGTCGGATCGCCAAGGCCCGAGGCTGCGACGAACCGGCGGCAGATGCTGATGGCATCTGGCCTCGCAGGCACATCACACTCACCGATGCCATGTCTGTTCACAGTCTTCAGACGTCCCGTTCGATATGCTGTAAACCCCGACCAGGTCTAGGCGGCTTTGCGCAGAGCGCCTCTGCCGATGTCTTCGGCGTCGGGGGCCCAGCGACAGATATAAACTCCGAAGCGAGTCCTGAGCGGTCGTGCGTAGCCAGTGGGGCCGCGGAGAGTCGTGAGAGCCGTTTATTGACAAGCGCCCATGCACGTGCGTGTTTGTGTGTGCTAAAGCCGCCAACGCCCAGCTACCCATGCTTGCACGCCTCGGTCTATTGTGGACACCACCGTAAGGCCCTATAAGCTAACCCCAGCTCCAAGTGTCTTACACCCTCGAAGGACGTGGCACCGAAGAGGATGCCCTTCAGGGGCGATATGAGCACTCCGCAAGCGCAGCAGGCGCTAAAGGGAGGGATCAGATCGCTTATCGGTTTGCTTCACTCAGTGAGATTCGAAGGTTGCACAAGATCGATTCAGTGATGTTCGAAGATGTCAGAATTTCGGTTTGATTTGGATTCTGGGTTCGAGGTGAAGGAGTGCGACATCAATCCTTACTTGTATTTCGGGGTAGCTACTTGCATCTACCTGGCAGACACTGCGAAGCCTGCCTGGCAGACCCAGCACTACCACTCACGCGGCACTGTGCACACCCAAATGACAGTTTCTGCCTGCGAGCTTCAGGCGATGGTGGGCCGGAGGCTAAGCGTTCACGGCCTCACTGGACACATGTTTTCCTAAACGCAGCGTGAGATTATGAGATCTGAGGGAAAGCCAGAGACATCGGACCCGTCTTCAGCCAGGATGCTTGCGGCCAAGGGGGGGCGTTGAGCGGCGCTCTGCTCTCGCCTTCGCGGGGGTGCTCCATCCATGGCTTCGTCCGCTCAGGGCGTCTGCTATGAGATCGACAATGCTCAAGTAGGCCGGGAACGGCTGAACGGCGGCCCCGAATCTCTCGTCACCCACGGCTCGTCAGAGGCAAGACCATGCCCACGAAGAAGGGCGTCATTGTGTCTGCGGCCCAGAAAAGCCGGCGGTCAGAAGCATCGTTTTGTACTCGCTGGGCATTACATACTCGTAGAGGTCGAATATGCAAAAGCCAGACAGAAACATCTACTTAAGTAATTATCACCTGCTGTATAACTCTCCCTGTACGTGAGGTACGACCCGGATGCGCCGTGCGGCGCAGGGAAGCCCGGGCCTGAAGAATGGGGGGAGGAGACTGAGAGGCTTTCGGGCGGAGTTTGATCTGTCTTGGCCCTCTGGCAGGGCCTTCGTCCATGCTTCTGGCAACGGCAACTTCGAGCCAATGACTGCCGGGCACTCTGGGACTCTGGGCACTGTCTCCTTGTCTCTGATCCGTGTCATCTCTGCCTTGTCCTCAGGCCGGAGGCGGGCCGGGCAAGCCGCTGGCTGAGCACTCTTTCCGGCACGGGGTTGGGCCCTTGGGGTTTGGGGGGCGCCCAAATCCGAAAGAGGCACAAGTACTATGCCGCAATCTTCGACCCGGAGGCGTTCTAGCGGCTAGCGATCCGCTTCCTTATCTCTCAGCCTCACGGTTCCTTCGCTTGCAGCTGGTGACGAACTTCAAAGACAACATCGGCAAGTGTGCCAACATCCCTCAAGGCCTCGACTCTTGATTGTCCAGGACATGTGAGTGAACTGTACTCTGCAGACCCTCTGGATTTGCAGCTGACAATTGCTCAAAGCCAGGCGGCAACGAGACCATCAGCTTCGAGGCTCACGTGTTCCCAAGGGGTTACCAATGGAAGGAACGGGATTAGGGTTTAAGGTTTGGGGTTGGGGATGGATGGGGTCACACTCGGCAGATTGCGAACCTCGAGCGCGGCGGCAAGTGTGACTGATGACACGACTCTCGAGGACTTTCGAAGGGCAAGCTTGCCTGTAGGAAGCCCCCCACGCAAGCCCTCAGACTTCCTGAACCCCACAGAATAAGAGGATGATGCCGAAAGCCTCGTCCGATTCTCTTTAGATCTTCGCACGATTTACCGATTTTCGCGGCACAGCCTTCAAAGGGATGAGCAACAAATCCCAGGCTCGCCGGGTCCACTGGCAACCGAGCTTAGCTTGCTATAGGCGAAAAAATCAAAAAGTATGTATGTATATGTATGTATGTGTACATACAAAGATATCAAAAAGCATACGTAGAATACAGAAATATATTGACATGATCATCACCATTACTAGTGTCATTAATGTCACTACCCCTCCGAAACCTATCAAGTCCGTGGACACGGCGCTTTCAGCGACCTGGTCAGCGCCAAGTAGTTGCGACATTCCGGCGCGCCATCCGGGATGGCCGAAAAAGGCATGTCGCACAGCGCCACTGCATTGCCCTTCCTGGGTTCCTGCTCGCTACATTTCCAGCAGCGCAAGGTTCCCTGGATCCAATGGCGGAGCTGTCATCGAAGGCCAGCCACGCGTGCACTCTGTCGCAGAATGCAGGAGGATTGCAGTTTAGTTTGCTGAGATCGGAGATCACAGGCTGGTACATCTACGTGTCCAGCGATGGAGAAACTTGGCCCGATGTTTCGAACCCTGACGACGGGATCGCGGATGTAAACAACCGGGAGCCAGGGGCTCGGAGCAGACTCCGTGTTTTGCTTTGTGTTTTGGGTATGAAGACAATGCATGTGTCTGTTGTATATACATATATAGTTTTATGTAACTACAGACATACACAGACATATGTGAGTCTCTCTCCCTGCGTAGCTATGTGCAAACACACATGCACACACATTGACATGGAGGTAGGAATACGCATGCACATACAGATAGAATCTACGCGCGCACACACATACATAGACATACGGACGCCTAAACACACAGGTACATACAGTCACATGCAAAAAACAGCTTTCGATCTACATGCACACATATTTATGCTGACGCACATGCATGCTGCTTTGCACACATTGTATGCGTGCATGCGTGCAATGCAGGTATAAACGCAGATACGGTTAAATGCATACGTAGACATGCTTTCGTCAACATCTCTCTGTCTCTCTCTCTCTCTCTCTCTCTCTCTGTCTCTCTCTCTCTCTCTCTCTCTCTCTCTCTCTCTCTCTCTCTCTCTCAGTGTCTCTCTGTATAATATCTGTCTATATTCTACCAACACACATACATGCACACGTGCCTACAGGTACTTACACAATGTTAATGTAGATGTCTGCATGACGCGCATCCATGTCCAACCAACAGATGATAGCATTGACCTGCATTCATGCATGCATGCATGTATATCTGCACACGTGTATAACACAGTATGTGGGGAGGCATATAGCATATAATGGACAGTGTATAAAATACACTGTTACGGTTGTTCTATGATATGGCATAAAGACATATAGGTTTTCTACACATGAGATATCCACTGTATAACATGCAGTATGTAGTGTCTGAAATCTGGCTGACAATATATAACATGTATTACACAATAAGATACTGTATTTTTCTACAATATACTGCAATACACAAGCATGCACGGACATTTGCACGCATACATACACACATACCCACATGCATGCATGCATACATACATACAACGTCTACGCATGTACATACACATGTGTATGTATACGTATACTCAGTCGTATCCACACACGTATGTACATGATGCATGTGCATACACACACCCAGATACACATGCAAAAGTAGGGTTAGGAAGATCTGATAGTGTCTTGTCGGGTCTGATCTGATCCTGAGGTTTTACCTCGGTTGTGGGAACTGGTCGGCCAGCAATATGATGCTCTATGCAATAGCCTCAGGTGTGGGAAGCCTATCGGAGTGCAGCGAAAAATGACCTAAGGTGAGGGTCGCTGCCTACAGCCAGGCCGGAACCGGAGCCCTCTCTGCTGGGCCCCTAAGCTTCTCCTGGCTACGCAGATCCGTGCGTTTTGCTGAGCTCGTCTCCGAGGACACGCTGCAATACCGATGCTCACCGCCGCCGGCCACTCCGGCCGCGCCCACACTGGTGACTTCCAACGCTGAAAACATCACCATCGCCTGGTCCGGTCCTTGTAGAATGACTGTGGTTCTCAGAAAGTCGCGCGTGCCTTGCATCGAATTCTTCATTTACTGCAAGGACGGTGCCGACAAGCACGGACTTGGCCCAGTCTCTGCACCTGGGAACCCAGGCCCACCTGCAATCGCTTGGCCAAGAATTGCTTCAACCACGGTCCAGTGTTTCAACGCTTCGCGAGCAGTTGTAGACATGTTTGTGTTCGAATTGGGGATCGTTGCAATGTGTTGCAAGTTACTGTTGCTCTTCTACGTGTGTCGGAGGTGCAGTACGACGATGGTGCGGCCGGACCCTACACGACCGTCTCGCTCACGGACACGTTGCAGGCCAGACCCAGACGACAGCAGCAGAACACCAACGGAGCAGTATACGGACCGACGAGGTGCAGTACACGCTGACGGGGCTGTCTGCAGGCTTGACGTATAGGCCTGGACTCCTTTCCGAACTGTAGGGAATCGGAGGCATGGCCCCGTTTGGCAAGGTTCCGCATCCAGACGGTTTCGGAAACCGGGACGAGCACGGAATCCACGGCCTTGTCCCAACCTCAGCTAAGCTAAGCAGCTAAGCCGCTAAGCTTCCCTTCCCTTCTTGCCTATGGTTGCCTTTCTGTCTAAACTTCTGCGAGGTCCGTGGTGGCGGCCTCCGTGCCGGATGCTCCCGTAGTCTCGATCGCAAGGCGCCCAGCGTTGAAGGAACGGAAAGCGGCGATTGCAGGGGAAACGAGAGATTCACTCTACCGTTCTCACGCTTTCGGCGGTGCCGAGGTCTCGACGTCGGATACCACGCTGGAGTATTCCGCAGTGCTGTCGGGCTCGACAGGCACCACGCGACGGCTTCCTCCCAGTAGACGGTGTTCCTCCGATCTGGATTTCTGCGCTTCAAATCACATGAAGAGCGCGGTCTCAGGAGTTCAGCTTCTGCGGAGCCGTCATTTCACCTTCTCTCTGTCTCTCTCTCTTTTACAAAATACATTATATACATACACATGCATGTATCTGTATATATATATATATACATATATATATATATATATGTAGATAATGAGGCAGTGTAGCATGAACTTGGGCAGCCGCAGTTGAGTTGTGAGGTGGGTCGCCCATTACGGAATGGCGAGCCTACATCTCCATCGACGGCGTCGCGTATCCGATCAATCCCAACATCCCTACGGCCGGCTCCTCCGAAGCTCCGGCTCTCTGACGCTTCCGCTTCCGCACCCGACTCCTTGGCTCGCGCCGAGGCCACCTTGGCTGCGGCCTTTACGAGCTACTCCTTCGACTGTACAAACTTTGCCGCTGCAGATTGGAGTCAGCAGTGTGCTTCTCAGGTTGAGACTCAGAGCCTCTTGGGCCCAGCTACGCCCTACGCTGACTTGTCTTGTCAAGGTACATCTGGATCATCATGTCCGCCGTGAGCAACGCCGGGGAGGGCGCCTTCTCCACCCCTCTGCAGCAGCGCTGCTCTGCCGTCCCCGTCCCAGAAGAAGAGCTATGATTTGGCCGTAGTTTCGATGGCGGCCCTCGCCTTCTCTCAGATCCCGGGCACCCCAGCGGCTCCGGGGCTGGTGCCGAGCCGGCAGAGTGCAGAGTGGGCAGCAGCAGCGCGGTAACGGTAACAGGGTTAACAGGGAGCCGCTCCGAAAAGCTACGGAGGCTCTGCTCACAGAGTCCAGAGAGCCGCAGGTCTCCTCCACGGCGAACTCCATCACGCTCAGCTTCGACACCAACGGCGCCGGCCCCACGGGGAGCTGATCCGCTGACCTAAATCGCCGAGCACGAGAGTCCGAGAGAAGAGAGAAGACAGGAGGGTGCCTCGCGGGCTGAGGACTGAGCGGGGCGTTCCTGACGGGCTTCAAGGCCCCCGAAAGGGCCAATACTGTCGTCGCAGGGACGTTTGTAGTGCTAGATGCTGCCATCCACTGGTGCCACTTGGTGCGACTCAGATCTACACGGACGACGGCAACGGTGGGCCATGGTCCATGGACCTCGTGACCGACACCACGCAGAGGACCTTCACGAAGTGCGGGGCCCGCCCAAAGCCACGGCGAGGCCACGGCCACCGCGGCCACCTTTTTAGAGATGCGAGTCCCAAGGTCGGGATTGAACGCCGGGTTGAACTATCGCTTCAAGGTGGAGGCACCCGACCCGACTCATCGACCCACGATCTTTTTGCAGAGGCAGCAGAGGCCGCAAGCACTTCTTGGCAGGTCGTCTCCGAAGTCGGCACAAGCGCTTCCTCGCCGGTGGCCACCTACGTCTCAGCCGCCCCGCTCTCGGCGCTCTCGGGCTTCGCCGCGCGGCCGCGGCATTTGCGACACATCTGCAGGCTGTCCCCGATGCACCGACGGTGAGTGTGGCAAGCTCCACCAACAGCGACATTGACTTGACCTGGGTGGCAGGAATAGACCTGAGTACCGGTCAAGACTAAGAAGCTGGCAAAAGCTGAGTCTCTCTCGCAGAAACGTGATGCAACTGAGGTGCGTCGGATGGCGGCTCGGCCATCACCCGCTGGCACGTCTTCACCTCCAAGGCGGGGATGTAGGCATCTGAAGCGCACTGTTTTGGGGGCCTTGTGGGCAGGACGGGGCCACTTGGTCGGCGCTGGACAGTCCACAGCGCCCCGAGAGCCATCGCAGACCATTCGAAGCACGCGCGCCTCTGGTTTGTGCGGGTCCAGGTACACGATCATCACCCCCACCACGACGACTCAAACCGTCGACTGCCACCCGCCTACGGAGCCTTGCAATGAGCCCGTGCTGCACTTGGGAGAGCATCTTGCGCCGAGGCACAGATACCTTCAAGTGGGGAGGCTCCGATGCCGGGGGCCCACGGAGACGGGGCGAGGACGGGGGAGAGAGGAGGGCCTCGAAGCAAAATTGTCTGAGGTGTCGCAAACCTACGTGTACTTGAGGGCCGGCTGCTTGGAGAGGTTTCTGAAAGTCTGAACCCCTTCTTGCTTGACTCTTGGCAGGTGTCGGCTCTCAACGGAGCGGGCATCGGCACTCCGTCCAACTCGTTCCGATGGCGCTGCTCTGCCAAGCCCGGAACACCTGCGATCCCTGCCAAGGCTGACCCGAAGGTTGCTGTGTTTCCTGGGATGCAGCGGTAGCCTGCCAGGTGAGTGGCACCACCAACACCATGACGATCTCGTCGAGACCCCGGCCTCACAGCCAAACCTCGACTGAAGCATCGATGGCTAGCGCCTCGCTGTCAGCTCCAGATGTCCAGGTTCGCTCCAAATGGCTTGAACGAAGCAGTGCTCTATGGGTGCCCCAGTCCCATGCGGGGTTGCAGGTCTTGCATTCCTGCGGAGCGAGTTGCAACAATGTCAAAACTCCTCTCAAGCTGGCAGCACGAAGGCTGCTGCAACTTCTGCGAAAGGTACAAGCTGTATTACGACGACGGCTTAAGTGGCCCCTACACAGAGGCGGCCATTGAATAAAACTTGTTGGCGGTTTCCCAGAATGGAGGTGATGTCTCTGATCAGGTCTACGTGAGCTCGGGGGCCACGTCGCAGTACACGTTCACGGGCCTGACACCGGCCTTGCCATACCGCTTCTACCTGAAGGTGAGAATAAAGAGCGAAGTCTTGAACCCGCTTGTTCTTGTGAAGATCTCACGTGTTGATCAGACTCTCGCAACTCCACCGGCCGGGCTCCGTTCGGAGGTCGTCTCGGAGGTCGGGGACAGCGACCCCTCGCCGGTGCTCACGGCCGTGGCGGGCGCCGCTCCCGGAGCGCGGCGGAATGCGGGGTGGCCGCTTCTCGGCCCAGGGCCACGCGCATGGAGAGCGCGCGCGCACGCCGACGCACGCAGCCGCAGCAAGGGTGCCCCTATAGACGCAGGGATCGCAGCCTCGCCTCTTCCAGTTTTTCAAGACTCTTACGTTGCGCTTCAGACCTCAGTCGACCTCTGAGCCCCAATCAAAGCACAGCCGGCGGCCCATGGTGCGGCAAAGCCTTCCGACCGATGGTGTCGCTGGCCTTCCGCAAGTGGTGCCCTGCGATGCGTTGTTGAAGGATGAAGGAGGTGGTCTTTGGAGTGTCGTTTTGCCATCGGCGGTACGCCAGGTACCAGGCGCTGGCCAAGGAAGATGCTGCGCAGAGCGAGCGACGCCTTGAGCAGAGGCCGGGCATGCAACAGTGGAACAGGCTACCTTACATAAACTGCACGAAACTTATAGGCCTGGACAGAGATAGACAGATCGATGGATACGTCGGGATACAGCTATACAGAAGTATAGCTGTCAAACTAAAACACATATTAACTACATACAGAAAGGAATTATGTACATATGTAACTTACTAGATTAAACATGCAAGCAAACATAAGTAATCAGATACAAAGTGTAAACAACTGTATGTATAGTTGATATATATATATATATGCACATTTGATATACCGGAGATGCACAACTTGTTGAAAGCTTGGCCTGTCAGGGTGCGTGCGGCACAGATCTGGACCTGGCTCTTGAGCGTCCGGCGGGTGCTGGGAAAGAGCTCTTTGCCCTGCATGCTTCGCACTTAGAAGAGGGAATTCCATTAGGGTGGGGTCTGCAGGGTCTTGCAGACATGCTCAGTTCGTAATCACCTTTATTGTTTGAGCGGCGAGAAGTAGTTTCTGACCAGCTTGTTTGTGAAGTGTCGGCGGTGATGACCTGGTTGCCCCTTCGGGGAGCGATGCAGGACAGCACCCTGACACTCTCTCACAGAAGGCTGCAGTCAGAAAGCCGTGGAATATAGAAGCGGTTCTGTTTTTCTTAAGAATGTCGCGTTGTCTTAACGCTCTTGCTTTCTCGTCTGTGCTTTTCGGATAGTGCACTCAGGGTTCCCGGCAGCATCCACCGCACCCCAGTATCATCCTCCTGAAGCTCCTCCCAGAAGAAGGTGTGAGTTTCAGGGTTTTCCAGGTTGGTTTCGGTGTATGCCCGAGTACCAATACAATGTATATGGCTTTCGCCATCGGGGGAGCAAGTAAAAACAGATGATGTGATCCACAACTTTTGCCTGATCAAGGGGGCAGGTTCAAGAAATATGAGAAGCTGCTATCATCCAATGAGGGTTGTTTTTCAGGAGTTCGATCAACCGCCATCGCCTAATGAGGGGGCCTGGACAAAGAGCAGGTGGTGACTGATGAGATAGCTGGTTCAACATATGTGCTCAACCGCCATCACCTGATGAGGGTGAGCATAGCAATTGTGAGACACTGCCATCGCCCGCTGAGGGCGCGGGTTTATGAATCAAGATCAACCGTCGTTGCCGAAGAAGGGGGCTGGCTTAAGAAATTATGATCAACCCCACTCGCCTAATGTGGAAGCAGGTTTGCGAAATGGGAGCAATCATCATCATAAGTTTGATCAACCACGGAGAAAGACCCGCCTCCTCATCAAGCGATGGCGGTTGATCCGCCAATTGTGAAACAGGCCCCCATTCCGCGGTGGTGTTAAAGCGGCCCCCTCTTTATGTGATCGCGTTTGACCCAGAAACACAGGCGACAAACCATCACAGCAGCTCATTCACCAGAAGATCCTGAAAGTTAAACTTTGTTCTTTCTTCAATCATCTCTCTTCATACTATAAGAGTTCAAAAGATCCAAGTAAAGATAATGGACTGAGCATGGTGAAAGGAAGCATGCCTTCCTTGGGTCTTTCGGCCCTCTTGACCTACCATTTTGACTCACCAGTAAACACCAAGTAAGCGAGAATGAGGAACGTCTGTTGGTTCCTGATGTTGTAGACTGTGGATCGAGGATGAAGTACGTGGAGCCTTCGGGATTTGCTCATTTTAGTTCAACCTTTTGGACTTTCATGCCGGGACTTGACAATTGAATCCAGCACACGGCTCCTTCTCGCACGTCGCTCTTTGTCGTTCCCCCAGCCTAAAGTTAAAAGACACGGGAAAATATGAAGGAAGGGAGCGAGGCGGAAGAGCGAAAGGAACACACGGCTTTCTTAATTTTAATGAAACAAAATGCACACCTAGGAACCCGGGTCATCTATCACCCGGCTTTCAGGGTCTTGCGGCTGCCTTAATTTGAATGAAAGCCTGCACTGCGTGCCTTTCGTTTATCTTTCATCTAGTTAGGCACACTGCACCCGTCATCACACCAGGACCAAAGCCTACAAGAGGGTTCGGTGGTAGAACACAAAGGAAACAAAGATAATAACATGCGGTCTCTTCTGGATTTTTGGCTCCTGGTCATTTCCAAGCTTACCGAATTCTGAGTGGCTGTAGCATGCGGTTCGTTCTGTGGCCTAGTTAGATAAGAGAAACAATAAAGAGAACAAGCCGAAGCATTTTTCTCTCCATTTAAAACCAAGAGGCACACCTGGCAAGCGATTGAAAAAGTTCACATTTATTTACAACTGACCACGCGCATTCAATAGTTTGCATGAGAAGAAGTTGTTCTTTTCCCCCTCTCGTTTTCTACCTGCATCTACTGACCCACTTAACTGAGGAACCCCCAATCAAGTCATCTATTGGTTCTGGAAAAAGACCCAAATTCAACACTGAAATGAATGAAATGAAGCGAAGTGATCGCCTGCTTCATTTCACTTCTCTCAAGAGTGAATGTCAAGTAAACGAAGACAGCACAAGAGTTCAACTAGCGAAAGAAACGCAACGCACCACCAAATACCTAAAATAAAAAGGTGAATGAAGAAAAAGCATGCGTTCCCTTCTCCTTTTCCTTTTCACTTTTCTTTGAGGTCTATTGGCGCTTAGGACTGAGGCTTTGGAGCAGAGGCCGACACCTAACTCTGCCTAGGCCTAACTCTAGGCTTATCTCACTTCACCCTGGCATCCACGGCTCATTCATTTGCTTTCTTTGGTCCGTGCTTCCACTTACCACAGGAAAGAAGCAACTGCCAGTCACGAAAAGAACTAAATACAAAGGCAAGGAACAAACGACGTGGAATGTAGTGCGTGTGTTTGCCCTTTTAAGTTTGGTCTTTTCTCTTCACCTCCGGTTGTAAAAGGGCAAAATGAGTTATGAAGCAAAGCATGCTTCGGTGGCCAGAAACTAGTAAACGAGGATTCTAAGGTAAACCCTGGGCTGTAGACGGCTTCCTGCTGCGATGGTTCCTCAAGTCATCCAAGAAACCCCAAAGGCAAGAGACTCACACTCCGCTCCTTATGGTTGGGTCTTTGTTTTGTTTCCTGTGTTTGTTTCATTTTGTGCTTACGTTACAACGAAACCGTGAAGTGAGCGCAAAGAAACAGAAAACACACAGCGACCCGAAAGGATGCAGTGGTTTGTTGAGTTTGTTTTGATAAAGCAAACACATGTTCTGTTCTTTCACTTGTTTTGTTTTTTTAAAAGTAAGCACAGCACACTCACAAGCAAACCGAGTAAAAGAGGATGAAGGGAAAGGAACAGGAAGCCACAAGCCCAAAAACTTGAACAACGATAAAGGGAACTAGTGCATGCCTTGTTCATTCATGCTTACAGTAATACAGGCTTTCTGGAACGAAAGCACGACCTAGATTCCAAGCTTCTGTCACTCCTGTTCCCCGAAGGCCTAAATTAGTTCAGCAACGACGAAGGAATGAAATGAAACAAGCATTATTGAGTTAATTTTGTTTTTTTTGCCTTCTGGTTGTGTGTATGTTGTGTTTTAATGAAGAAATCACGCTTACGTTCCTTCAGTGTCTCTCTTCCTTAACACACAGCACGCAGGCAGGAACGATGGGAGATAACACAGTTAAGCTTGGGAAGAGTCATTCCGTTCGTATTTGCTTTAATCGTTTCGTTGCATTTCGCGTTTATTGAAATGAAACAAAACAAGGTAAGCAAATCATTCTCCTCATTGTTACACCGCCTGAGCTACTCGTGCAGGAGTTCATACGGGCTTTGTGGTTTCGAAGTTTCGGGGTCAGGGGTGATACATCACAGGGTTTTGATAGCCTTCCTGGGCTTAATTACAGACTACACACCACCGAGGCCGTACGATGCCCAGCAGCTGCTGCTCCAGTTCCTGGCGGGCGACGTCTTGCCGAAGCCGCGGCCTTAGCCGGCTTCTTTTTTGAGATCAGTCGGAGTTGTGCTACGCTCCGTTCTGAATTCCACCAGACTGTTTCTCATCAGGAGGTCTTGACCGAACAGAAAACCTAGTTCGTGGCCATACGACAACTGCCGTGTGAGCATATGCACTATATTGTGTCCTGCAAGGGGCCCGAACAGAACAACTGAGTAATTCATCCTTACACGTCCATTGAATTCCGAAGGCCGGTCTGTGCTGCGAGACTTCGGCGCATCGCCGAGTCCACCCGGCAGGAGTGGGAGCGGGAGTTGCAGCGTTGAACCGGGCTGTTTAGACACATGTGTGAGTCCGTACAGACGTACATACATTGGTATTTACGCCTGTACGTTACATGTGCATGTGCCGCATATGTATACGTATAATTGAGTATTATATATATATATATGTACTGACACACGTGCAGGCATGCAGACAGGCAGAGGCACTGCATGCTCTACATGCATTCATGCATAAACACTATCCCTTTGCCTCCCTCCCTCCCTCTCTCTGTGTCTCTCTGTCTGTCTGTTTGTCTGTCTGTCTCTCTCTCTCTCTCTCTCTCCCGCACTCTCCCGCAAAACATTTATCTCATGTACGCATTACACGCTCATGTTGTGATGCGGCTATACATGGATTTCCTGTCCACACACAGACACGCCACATGTCTGTTTGCGTGCTTTTCCATTTTCTCATGTCCGTTTAGATTCAGGTGATGGCTCAACTCGACGCTCTTAGCATTCCGTTTCCAAGGAGACGGAAGCCAAGGTGCGGATGGCTTTAGACGACCCTGGTCTGCAATGGTGGGCCGGTTTTCGATGCAAGCAGCGGGGTCAGACTCAGACCGGATTCAAGGGTGTCTGTCTGTCCGACTGTTCATGACATTCATTCCTGCCTCTGTGGGTGAAGCCAGATAGCTCATGAGCCAAACGTTGTTTGGGAGTACGGGTAGGCCCCGGTAAGTGGATTCACTAACATTATCAGCTTCAGTTTTTGTTTTTTCTTATATGACATAGACATTGCAAATCATTATGATCAGGATCAATAATAACTGGATTCATTTTTTCCTTAGACTTTATTTTTTTTTTGGTTTGGAAAGTGTGTTTGCGTGGTTACAATGTCATGTTTTTTCTCGATGCCCAACATAACGAATTTTATTGTGTGGTAATAATGTCATGTTTTTTAATGATGCTAGTCATAGCGAAACTGAGATTTATTTTGATTTTAGTTTTTTTCCTGTAAGATTAAGTAGTACTAGGACCAGTATTTGAATTGACGCCTCAAGCTTGGTGTGGTGCGAGTTTCTGTTCTCTTCAGATGGATTTTGTGTGTGGTTTTGAAACAGCCCACGATTTATTTTGTCATGCTTCTTTGATCGTTTGAAACTTTGTAAATAGATAACACTGCAGCTCGGCACAAATAATGTTGGAACGTTGTCGCTTGATGTGCTGGTTGGGAATATATATTGGATACATAGCATCTCAAGTATACCTGAATACAACATACGACACATAATTAATTGAGATATTGCTTGTTACTTGCGGCATGGCTTGGCATAACTTGATACCTTGAGCTTGATATATTCAGTTGTGACATATATATATATGATCGCGTGATTGCTTGTTACTTGCGGCATGGCTTGGCATAACTTGATACCTTGAGCTTGATATATTCAGTTGTGACATATATATATATGATCGCGTGATTGCTTGTTACTTGCGGCATGGCTTGGCATAACTTGATACCTTGAGCTTGATATATTGACTTGCGACATATATATGCGAATCAGTGATTGCTTGTTACTTGCGGCATGTCTTGGAATAGGGTGATACATGGAGTGCTTGATATATTGGCATGTGATACAGATTGAGTAGACTAATTGCTTGTTGCTTGCTTCATGTCAGGACGTCATGAATATCTTCCGCCAACACCTTTACTTAATAGTTTCTCTGGATACATGATAACTGATTTAGATATTCGCAGCTGGCGTGAATAGATTTTACGTGGACCTTGCCTGACATGGGATGATAAACATAGAGTATGTAATGCATGTAGAAGTGAATATGCTGACATCATGGAGCAACATGCAGTCCTCGTCGCTGTACCTGTGCAGGAGTCATCAGCTGATTTGACCGTATGCTACCACTCCTAGCATGCACTTGCATGTATGCACCCAGCTGTACACACCTTTGCTGAGTCGGATTGTCTTAGAGTGAACTGATGATAAGTTGACTCAGGACGCGGTCGACACGGCCTTTTCGTTGCAGATACGCTTTTGTGATGTTTGAGAAGTAGGCAAACAGATCGCAGTTACGCCGTTGATATCGTTGCAATGCTAGCTTGTAGTGACGGGAACATGAAGTATTGTACGGCCTGCACCATGGAATCCATTCCTATTTCCAGGACTTTGGATGTCATGCCTCGAATGAACTGCGGCAATCGTAGCTTACCGCCACGTAACTACATCGGGTTTGAAATCGTTTGGGTCGTAGCTTAATCGCTCATCACCCAATGACTCCGAAGATACCACGTGCACTGTACAACTGCCTGCTGCTACCGGTTGCTGTGATTGATGTTTGGCCCGGGGTCGCCTCTTGTCGACACCCACGGACCCGACGATGCTATGAAAGTGTGGACTTGACTTTTTTTTGGGTCATAATGACATGATATGATATTCCTGGCAACATGCTATTATTGCTCGTTATGATGGTCTGCACAGGTAAGACGTTACATATCGAGCCAGGTGATGGTGACATCTGTTCATTGTCGGGCAAACATGGCATGCGAGGTGTGAGGTTAAGCCGTGAGCATGATCTCTGTCACGAGAGAATGTTGGTACATGTAAGTCATGATATTTCAGTCTGAGCTTTGTTTCTCGCTGTTCCGTTGACGGCTCAGCCCAGCCATGATTGCATGTCGCTCACTGCTTCGTCATATCAATACCGGGATCGCTTCATGTCAGATATTGATATTGATCGGCGGCTGTTTACTGCTATGGTCACATGCCACCAATCATTCCGTCAGTCAGTAGCAATAATATGATGTGTGAGTCTGTTTGATCTACTCGAGTCCCACTTGATCAGTTGGCTTCACGATCTTTTGGACTAGGCCCGCCTATACATCATCGCTCTGTCAGACACCTACGAATAACGTCAGGTATTGGTACTCTGCTACAGATAGATGAGGTACGTGACTCATGACTTGATTAATCAGTACATTTGAGCCATGAAGCCGTGAAACCTGGTGGTGATGTAGGGATAGCAGTTCTGCGTCAGCCAGCCGTGTACATCTGTGACCTGCGAGCACGTTCGCGATTGACGATGTGGCAGTTGAACAAGTTATAGCCGTGAGTGTTGTTGAGTTGTTCGGCTGTTAGGTGGTGTCGTACAGGGGAGTGTGTACGGCTGCCATGTCCTTGTCGCGATGGTCGGGGTTGCGGGAGATCATCGTGGACGTGGTGCACACCGACAGCCAGGAGTGCGACATTGTGCAACTGACCGGGCTGCAAAGGTTGTGGGATGGCTTGGAAGCGCACCGGGGGGGAACCCGAGTGAACCAAACTTTCCCAGAATTCATTAGAGAGACCGCTCAGAGCTTCGCGTTGAGAGGTAGTGATGGTGACGATGAAAGTTACCATCCGAATGTCATTGTCATGATGTTCCATGACTTCGGATGCCGTGCCAAAGCGAACACCTGGCAACAACTGCTCCGTTTGCTTCCCGTGGCACCGATTTTGCCCCCGGACCCAGCCCGCTCGAGTCGCCGCTCGAGGTCGCCGTCACGGCAGGCGAATGCAAGTTCCCGCCCTTCACGATTTTCTAGTTTCGTGCGGTGTCGTCATAATATACGACGGAGGGCGGCAGTTCAAGCCGCCGGATCTTCTGGATCACAGTGCTCGTCCGGGAACCGGGAAGGCGTTGCGGGTGTGGATGTGGTGGACTCTGGGGACGTGGCGCCTGCACCACGAGATCAACTCATGCAACAGCAATCCTTGGACATGATCCGGAGGCAAGAAGCTCAGATCAAGAGCTTGAAGGCAAGCAAGAAGCAACTTCAGCAGAAGTATCGACGCCTGCAACATCAAAATCAGAAGCGTGAAGACAAGTACAGGAAGGAGATACAGAAGCTCAAGTCTGCAGACGACTTCCGTGTGCAGCGAACAAACGATGAGTACTTCGACAATCCGAAACGAAAGTGGAGTTGGCTGACACCGACAGGCATTGTCAACGTTGGCGTGGCTCGTTCGGACTTAACGGATTCAACTGTATCGTTTGTCACGCCACCTCGTCATGGATCAGTCAGTCAGGCATCTCAGGAATCATGAACCATGACAGTCATCTCATGAATCATGAGTCTCCTGATATTAGATCAGTTGCATTGCAGTCAAACATCACTGAATCATTGAATCATTGTCTGGCATTGTCTGTCTGCACGAGCTGTGTGATTGTGTGACTCTGCGACTGTGTGAACTTATAACTGTTCTTCTAAAGCTGTCAAACTGTCTCACGCTGTGTCACAGTCATCTTTTGTTGAGTTTGGTTCAGGTACGGCGCAATCTGTCGAACATATCCTGCGCGGACTTTGGTCGGGTGGTCTTGACGGACATTTCAGCTACGACGGTGTCGCGGTGCGAGCTCAAGGTAGGAGCTAGCTTGGTTGCATCCGCGAGGTTGTTCCATACCATCATGAAGCAGTCACTTGCAGTGGATTCTGATCTTGCTGCTGCCCCACGTCACCCCACAGCTGCATGGTCATTGTGTGTGCACGCATACAGACAAGATGCGTCTAATGGCCGCCAGAAGATTAGTGCCATGGAGCTCGACACCGTCTACATCGCCAATGTCAAACCGCATGAGGAGCAGTCACTGGCATGGCAGGACTTCAGAAGGCTCAAACGGCTTGCTGACCTTATCAACATTCGTGATGAATCCGGACCAGGCTCCGTAGATGTGACGCTTCGCGGGTTCCAGTGCTTGGGATGTCCTTCGTGGCGAGAGGAGCCACCTACAGAGTCACACCTCTGCAGCGAGTTTGTTTTAAAGTGCTGTTAACATGGTGGTGACGGTGACGGTGGTAGTAGTAGTAGTAGTAGTAGTAGTAGTACATCAGCAGCAGCAGCAGCAGGAGTAGTAGTAGTAGCAGTAGTAGTAGTAGTAGTAGTAGTAGTAGTAGTAGTTAGTAGTAGTAGTAGTAGTAGTAGTAGTAGTAGTAGTAGTAATAGTAGTAGTAGTAGTAGTAGTAGTAGTAGTAGTAGTACGTGGCAGCCGTCGTAACGTCGTACAGCAGTAAGCAGTGGCAGTAACCGTAGTAACCGTCAACCTTCAACCGTCGTTACGGGCTACGTCACGTCGTTCTTAGTTCTTGTTCTTGTTGTTGTTACTGTTGTTGATTCAGTTGTTGATTCGTTGATTCGTTGATATGATTCATACCGGGATTCATGCCGGTGTGTCGGTGTGTGTTACTGTTACTGTTTCTGCTTTACTGTTGTTGCTGTTGCTGTTGCTGTTTTGTTGTTGTTGTTATTATATTGTTGAAATTGCTGTTGTAGTCTTGTTGTTGCTGATATTGCTGATGTCGTCGTTGTCGTTGTTGTCGTTGTTGCTGTCGCCCTTGCTGTTGTTGTCATTGCTGCTAATTGTTGCTGTTGTTGTTGTCGTCTGTCGTGTCTGTCGTGGGTCGTTTGTTGTTCGTGCTTGTTTGTGGTTTGCTGTTTGTTGTTTGTTGTTGCTGTTGTCGTTGTCGTTGCTGTTGCTGTTGTCGTTGTTGTTGTTGCTGCTGCTTTTGTGGTCGTTGTTGTAAGTTATAGTTATAGTTATTGTTGCATTTTGTTGTCGTGGTTGTTGTTGTCGTTATCATCGTTGTTGTAGTTGTAGCAGTAGCAGTAGTCGTAGTAGTGAGTAGTGGTAGTAGTACTAGTAGTAGTAGTAGTAGTAGTAGTAGTAGTAGTAGTAGTAGTAGTAGTAGTAGTAGTAGTAGTAGTAGTAGTAGCAATAGTTATTGTTGTTGGTGTCGTTGTTGTTGTTGTTGTTGTTGTCACTTGATAGTTTCTTAGTTTCATCGTTGGCATTATCTTTTCGCTTGCTGTTGTTGTTGGTGTTGCTGTTGCTGTGGCTGTTGCTGTTGCTGTTGTTGCTGGTTGTTGTTATATTGTTGTTGGTTGTTGTTACTTGTTGGTGTTGTTCTTAGTTGTTGTTACGTTGGTGTTGGTGGTGTTGCAGTGGTGTTTATGTTGTTGCTGTTGGTGTTGTTGTTGCTGCTGCTGTTGTTGCTGTTGGGTGGTTTTACTTCTTGTTGGTTGTTGGTTTTCTTTTTTTTTGCCAGCCTGCCGCCTTACCGCCTTACCGGCGCTGTTACTGTTTTAACGTTGTCGTCGCTGTCGTCGCTACCTTTTTTTTGTTTGTTGTTGTTGTTTTGTTGTTGTAGTCGTCGTTGTCGTTGTCACAATTGTCGCTGCCATTTTCGGTTTACTGTTGTCGTTGTTCTACTTGATTTTACGTCGTGTTGTTGTGGGTACAACACTTTCAGAATTAGAGTAGGGCTTCCTTTAGAGGGCTCTATTCAGGGTTACTACAAGGAGCCCTGAACCCTACAATGCCCTACACCCAGATCTTACGAACCCGCCGGAATACCATCTAATTTCTGACTTGGCCTCCCACCCACCCTCCCTCCCTCCCTGCCTAGTAAATCGACACTGGAGGGTGACGGCTACTGTGATAACCCGGCCGGGTGGTTTGGCTCCTCTGGGGCCTTTCCTCCTGGTGTGTCTGCCGTAGTCAGGAAGGCAGGGTCACCCAGTGAGAGTGTCGTCGGGCGGCAAACCTCCGCCTTGGGGTGTCAGGGTTAATTACCCGGCCCAAGTCACGATTTCTGGCCGCGGTGATGCCCCTACGGGGGTGGAGGGGCCGGAAGTGCGGTCATGGTGAGGCTTCTTCCCGAGCCTGGTCTTGGAGTACTCTCTGGGATGAAGTTGCAGTGGAGGAGCGTGTCTCCGATGATACTGTGACAGGGAATCTGATGTCATGATGCTCTAACCCCCCCCCGACTCAATCAGGTTCCTACATGAGGGCTTCGGGAGTGGGGCCTAGGATTTTGAAGGTTCAGGGTTTTGGGATTTTGGGTGCAGGGTCTTAGGGTTTTGGGTGCAGGGTCTCAGGGTTTCAGGGTTCGGTTTGAGGGTTTTGGGTTCAGGGTCTCAGCTATTCTTGTAGTGGTGTTGTGTTGTTACAGTTGCCGTATTTGCTGTTGTGGCAGTTGTGGCGTGGTAGTTATTATTGGTGTTATCGTTGAATTAGTCGGAATCGTCGTCGATGGAGTCGTTGCTGCTGCTGCTGTTGCATACTTTGCTATTTTTTCTTGTTTTGTCGCTGCTGCAGGTGTTTGCGTTGAGACGGGGTGACATCGGTGTGCTATTGTGAGTTCCTGTTGTTCAGTGGTGGTGACGGTGATGGTAATGGTTCGCATTGGTGTTGGCAGTGTTTAATTGTTCTTGCGCTGCTCCTGGTATTGGCATTGTAGCTAGTTGTTGTTGCTCTTTATATGACTGTATATTCTAGATTGCATACCGATCGACTCCGGAACGGCCCGAGGCACGACCTTGACCGTCTGTTTCTCTGCACCACAGACAAGGGCAGCAATGAATCCTGGGCCAGGCGCTGTATTTTGGCAGAGATGGCGGAGAAGCCAGGTGTTTTCTTTTTTGACAGCGACTGCCTGGAGCATGCACCGCATCTCGTGGTCATGTCCTCACTCCTTCTTTGCGATAGGCTCCTTGCCGGTCGTTGTCACTGGAAGTATTGGACGTCCTTGGCCATGTTTGCGCACACTGCACGTGACGTGGCCCAGCCCCTCTACGAGCGGTGGGGACAGCTTTGGGGAGCCTGTTCAGCCAAGGCAGCGGTGAAGAAGCTGTTCCCTCGGGCTGTGTCTCAGCGCTGGGGGCGAGTGCATGAGCTCGAAGAACGCATCCTGCAGGCAGGGGTTCCGAGGTTGGCGCTGTGCATGGCCGAGGTCCTTACAGGCAAGGCCATCGATGATGCGGAGGCAGAACGTCTGACGGACTTGCCAAATGATGTCGCTGCCACTGACCAGTGCTACATGGAAGCCCTGCAGAAGATCAGGCAAGCCGTCCAGGTCTCCAAGAAGAAGGCAGCCAGCCAAGAGAAGGCCACGGGCGCCAAGCAGACCCCCAACGAGCTCGAGGTCGAGCAAACCAAAGCTTACTCCATTAAGATGAGCCAATGGAGGGGGCGGACTCTCTTGGCAATGTCGGACCGAATGTGGGGCAGGGTCATACAAGTCATGCATCGTGCACGGGAGCCTATTATCCATCTCAGCAACTTTGTCAAGAAGCTAGTGCCGGAACGCGAGTTTTTAGAACGTGGAGGCACTCTGGCACAGCTGGTAATGGGCAAGGCAGAATCCTTGCAAGCGGAGTTCCAGACACTGGCCAGTCGCTTGTTGCAGTCGGCACTGGCTCGCATTTGCCTGCGGGCACAACGGGCGGCTAGTAGTAATGTTGAAGTATGATAAGTATGAGTATCCAGTACAGTCAGTACAGTATCCAGTATCACGTGCTGCGACCCTTCGGGTCTTGTGTTGCTGTTTTGCAGGGTTCTGCCGGTGTCCGTCAATCGGTCGGTCCGTCGATTTGGCTTGACTTTGTGTTCGCTCGTTTTTGGTTTCTTGGGATTGGCTTGATAATTTGATATTCAGACCAATGCACGGCACTTTTATTTCAATCCAACATATCCAGAGCTCCAGTAGACAATGGACAATGGCGATCGGCAAGCGGCAACCGGTACGAATATCGACCAATGTCAGTCTGATATGACCAGGCTACGACACGATTCACTGGTGCATCGGCATCAGTCATCAGTCTGTATCAGTACTGATGTGACTGGTGCGTGTTGAGTCTGTAATGATTATTGCGGATATGGATTCTTATACAGTGACCGTGTCATTGTCAGTATCATATTCTAGCATGTCTACAGCGCTGATCCACCTGAGCCACCTGCACCTCTGGTTGAGTCGTTGAGCATCTGCATGCTGTGTGAGCTGTGCCAATATTGTGCATTGAAATAGTGCAGTTGTCGTTGTCTTGATGTGATGCGGCTGTTAGGTGTTGGTAATCATTTTGACTCTTGACCATTGTCCATTGACTTACTTGTCGCATGGTCACATATGCCATGTAATCCACTCATTTGTGCGACCACCCTTGGGTCTTGGGTTGTGATGCCGTAGCACTTCAGATATGTGTTTTCAGGTCATAAGCGATCACTGCTACATACTGATTACTGATCACTCATCTAATCATCGAAGAGTCGAAGAGACGTACAGACGAATTGAGATTATATCCAGTGCGAAGCCGAGTGCAAACAAAAAAAGTTACTGTCAAGCTCTACTGTGACTTTCACTCTCTGCATTCTGCACACAGTATACACTTGGCATACTGCATACTAATACTATCATTACTATCATCTGGCCGCCGTTCGCCGGTCCGCCGCCGCCACCTCTAGTCTCTACTGTCCCCGCTGCCGCCAGCTCCACCATCACGACCGACCATATGACCAACCTACTATGGACTATGGACACTATGTGCTACGGCTGCTTCCGCGATACCGTCGAGGCGTCCCCGTCAAGACGACGACTGCTTGGATGTACATAAGTATCCCAAGATAATCATGGAATCATGGCATAAGTTATAGTTACAGTTCGAGTGACACTTAGTTTGTCAGCTGTTGGCCCGCCGGGGCCGTCAACCCTCCTTCTGTGGCTGTCTGTCGCCTGTCATGTCTCCGTCGCAGCCGCACTCAGGCAACTCTGACAACTTCTGGACATATGTTGTTGATGGCCTGTCCACGGAAGATGCTACTTTTTTGCATGCCTTGGCCGTCAAGATCTTGCTGCACAACGCCACTGGCTTTCACCGCCGTGTTGTACATCCTTTGCAGTCATTTCCTCACCGACTGCTGTGGTTCACCTTCTCTTCTCCCGACAAGTGCTGTGAGCGACGCATTGCTCTCGCCAGGGAGTTGCTGAACACACCGGATGCGTCGTTGGAAGTGAATGCACGCAAAGTGAAGCATCGATTCCAGAGTGCACTGCAGAAAACGCTCAAATCCGGACTCTGCTCCCGCAGGTTGTACTGGTTACTGAAGTGTGCAAGCATCCTCTGGAAATCAGACGTGAGGGAGAACGAGCGCCTCAACAAAATGGTTGCTCTCTTACGAGATCGATGCCCCAACTGCAGTTTGGACCTCCGCAGTGCGCGGGTGGGCCTCAAGTACCTTCTCGGTGAGGCAGGGGAGGGGACAGGCAAAAGCTCTGCCAAGTGGTCCACATTTCGGCCTGTTGCCGAGAGGGTGCGGCATCAGTGCCTTGAAGTTTGGGACCAGGTGGGGCATGTGCAGTCGGATCCCAGCCGGTGGCACCCCAACCACCCCAATGCTAGTCTCACTAGCGAGGAGGTGAAGAAAATTTGCAACAAAATGCAGCCGCACCTCAACACCACCACCCTCCGGCACATTTGGGCAGCCAGCTACTCGGCACAGGTGCATAAGGAGCTCGACTGCAGCGATGAATCTCTTCCGGTGGTCTTCGTCATCGGGGTTAAGCATCAGGGCCAAAGCAAATCTTCGTTTACCTTCTGGATTGCCGGAGAGAAGGTCCGCAACAGGTACGTAGTCTGCCCAGCCCAGCATGCATGCAGCCGGTTGACCTGGAGACTGCAAAGCTCACAGCCTTTCGTTGCCGTGCTCAAGGAGCAGTACGATGCGGTGAAGGCAGGCTCAGCCGTGAGGGTCATGCAGTGCCACATCACCGAGCTGGGTTGCGACGGTCCGGTGACGTCTGCCACGGTCTCCACACCAAAGCCGCTCATCACGCTGGAGCCTCCCAATCAAGCTTTTGTGGCACAAGCCACTGGTCGGAAGGCGGAGGCGCGTGATGGCGGCGACGATGATGGTGATGTGGACAGCGACACGGACGTTGAGTCGGGTGTCTCGGACGAGACTGCTCGTTTGCTGCATCTTGGTGCTGCGGCAGCCTTCGATCCAGATGTCATTGGCGGCGGGAATGATGAGCTGGAGGAGCAGTTTGAGAATCGTCTGCGGGCAGAGGCTGACGAGGACTTGGTAACACAGCATGAGCAGGAGGCAGTTCTACGGCAAATGGAACGCAAAGAATTCAACATGGACGATCCACAGCAGCAGCTGGAGATTGCTGCCTTGGCAAGACAATCTGGCATAGATGCCGTGGATGCGGCCGTGGAGATTGCAGTGGCACGGGAAGCGGGCGTCTCCGCGACAGATTCACCCAGGTCCTCTGGTGACTCAGTCGGCAAGCAGTCAATTGAATATTTGGCTAACATTAATAATTGTCCATCTAAATAATGGTCACCGAATGGTCACCGTGTCACTGTCATTGGACGGGCACTATGTTTAGTGTAGTTTCAACGCTGAGCGGCCGAGCGACTAATATCACCGTTCTGTTCCGTATAGTCGGAATCGTTTCGAGTCATATAGTCACAGTCGTCAATCGTCACATCATATCATCATATCGCATGATGACGGTTGGTTAGTTTGGTTAATTACATTACTTAGTTGTATGTTGCACACTGCGTTGGTCATTAAATTGTACATGGCCGTGGTCAGTCAGTGGTCAGTGTCAGTGTGGTCCGCCCGTGTGGTTGTTCGAATGCTGCTGCTACACTGCTACACTGCTACCCTCCTGAATCCCGACTGCAAGCACCCGGGCACGCGAACACGGACGCACGGAGACCCTGCAGCTAAGCTGTCTCCAGCCAGCTGCCATTGTGGAATTGTGGAATGTTCGCTTGCCGCTCTGAACTCATATTACAATGTTACACTGTTACACCCGTGACACACCCTGACCTTGGCCTGCACATAGCCATAGCTGGCATTAGTCTTGTGCAATGTGCATCTGTGAGTAAAGGCCACAGCGCATGTTATTGTTTTTATAGATTCATAGATACAAGTACTTGCAAAGAGCATGTGCAGTTGCAGGGTGATAGCAGCAGTGGGCAGTGAGCAGATGGCTAGTTACCTTTGTGAGTTTGTTGTATTTGTTGTTCCTGGTCCCTACTGGCCCTGCTGGTTTTGTCGGTCCGATTCAGCAGGCAGTCATGCTGCATCAGCACCACCGTCGTCGGAACCGGGACCGGCATTCCCTGTCGACATGGCTGCCGATGAGAGACTGCACCCCGCAGATGAGTGGTCGTCGGCATTCTCGACCGGCATCCGTTTGCTGCTTGAGCAAGCGACAGAGGCGGGCGGCCAAGACGGCCACGACTGGGATGGCGTATCACTGGTTTCATGGACCGAATCATGCAGAGGTATCAACACGCACCGCACTGAGTTCATTACCTGGGTCAAGGAAGGATTCACAGGTCGCATTGCGCCAGTGGATGATGCGACGAATATGATCAAGGCTGTTGTTCCTGTAGGCAAGAACAAGACTCCGATTGACCTACGTGCAAGGAACATGGTCATTGTCTGGCGAAAAACAGGCGCAAGGCATGTAAAGGCCGCATGGAAGCGGAATCAGGGACAAAGCACTGTCCCGAGCCAGCTGTTGCGACTCAAGGAGATGTGGACTCTGGCACATGCTGACACAGCAGTCGACACATCGGGCGAAGCATCTTTCGCAAACAAATGCTTTGTCTGCAACAGGTTCCGTCCTCTTCAGCTCCCTTGCCTGCCGGCGAGCCGCTGTTGCATATGTTTGCTGGATGCACACGTGTCATGCTCACGCGATGTCTCGACTGTGGTTCGGCAGATGATGTCCCCGGTGCACCGTGAGGCATCGGATCCTCCAGACCCGGCCAGGACACCTACATGCAGGCTCACTATTGACGGCATCGACATCGAAATCAACGTCCCACCCACAGTACCCACGGGATTTGACCTTCCCACTGCATTCCGAGACGGGACTCCAGAGGGGGGGAGGCAGGACCCGTGTGTGCACGAGTTAGTTGCCACGTTGGTGCCATTGAGAATGGGTCGACAACGGGTCGTATTGTTGCTGAGCATGAGATTCGCGGTGTAAGTTGTATATCCCGAGTCGCTGATTCTATGTGTCATGCGTCACGACCGTCACGGTGATTCATGTGCCTCATAGGCAGCTTGGCATGCGGAATCTTGTGCATGCAGTGCATAGTGCATCAGGATGACTCGCTAAACGCTGAAACCGAAAGCAAACAGCAGATCACAACGGATGCTGCAGATGCTGCTGCTATGTTGCTTGTGCGACGTGCGACGTGTACTATAAGGCTACATGATATACGGCTAGCGGCTATATGTTACTCAGTCGCGACGTACAGATCGAGGTGCGACTGATTGGCGATTTGAGTGTCGAGGTCGAAGTCAGTCTTAGTTTCGTTGTGATTGTGACCGACTTCCGCCTGCTATTGTGCTGATGGCGGATGGGATGCGCCAATGCAACATTATGTAGATGTAGCAATTAAAAAAACCGTGCTAATGATACAAATGACTCATACCTTGCACGCTATGCAATGTACATTAGGAAAGACGGACGCAGCAACATGGAGTAACATGGACCAACACCAACACCGGTTCGAACCGGACGCCGGACCGGCCAGTGCCAGTCAGCCAGTCGTCAGTCAGAACCGGATCCATCCAGTCCATCCAATGTCAGTGCAGTACTGATGTCTGGTCCTGGTCAGGATTTGCTTGCCGTGCTCATTGTGGATCAGCGGGTAGTTGCCAAGCAGAAGCAGAAGGGCAGAAGGTGCAGCCGAGATGGTGACACAGTGACAGTGACAGTGACATGACATGTTGTTGTTTTATAATAGGTTCATTCAGCATGCCCACCCTGCCGGCTTAGACTTGTATCGCCAAGTGGTATACCTGT